>JAUNZO010001802.1:0-74045 GCA_031894775.1 Chloris gayana
GGATTGTATGTCGAGGTCCCGTCTCTAGCTAACCATAGCCCAAATGAACTTGCTCAAATGGGAAACCGCGCTGGGTGTCAGCTCGTGCAGCTGGATCTGGTAGCGCTCCGGAACAGATAACACAAATCGGTGGCAGGGAATGACGAGGTCTGCAACGAAGTAGTCACGGAAAACCACCACCTCGTCCGCCTCCGGCCTAAGCCGATCTTCGCCCACCGGAAGGCGGTACCCCGTGATCGGGCTCTCATCAACAAGTTCTTTTCCAGCTCCTCGGTCATCGCAAAGGGCTCGATTCGGAAGGTGTGAGGGTTGACGACCTTCGGTGCCTTAGGTGCCTTCGGGCGTTCGTGGCGCGAAGTATTGCCGCCATCGTCGGCATCCACTTCGCCGGCACCAACGGAGGCTTCGATAGAAGTCTCCTCCCCATCGTCGCCCCGATCCTAGTGGTGGGTTCATCCTTCTCGTTGCCCCTTTGAGGTCACTCGCAACGTCTTCTTCCTCGCCATTGACGCTAGAACCACGACTACCTTCCTTAGAAGATGTCACGTCCGAACGCGAAGTATGAAACCTCCACTCCGGAGAAGCGATGGCCTGGCATCTTGTAACAACCCTAATAAATAAAAGTGCATCTCATGTCATTAATCATCATGTCATCATGTTGCATTTGTGAAACCATTTAATTTTATATTAAGAATGCACATAAAATATCAATTTAACCTAAGTTAAATTAAGTTCTTAAAAAGAATTCAAATAAAAATAATTTTTTTTGTGTGTTTGACATTTTCTAGTTGTCAAACATAAGAATAAAAGATTTATGGAGTTTCTCCGAAATTATTTTTCTTTTGTAAAAATGCCTACAAGAATTAATTAAAGCTTTTCTTTTTAATTTAAACATGAATTTTTAATCCAAAAACATTTGGAATTTGAACTTGGACCTAAAAAGAACAATGCTTGAAATGTTTTTCTTGACACCCTAAATTTTTGTAAATTTTTCCGAGTTTTGGAAACACATTTTGAAATTTACAAGAAACCGGAGGGCCTTTTTGCAAAAACGCCGGGCCGGGGCCCGGCGCCGGTCTCTCTTCTCTCTCGGCACCGCTCGCCGCCGTTGCCCTCCCGGTAGCGCGTCCACGTCGCCCCCACGCAGCTGCTTCACCCCCACGTAGCAGCCTCGCTTCACCCTCTCCGGCATGGATAAAGCTCGAGCCGTCCTTATCCCTCTCCCTCTCTCTCCCATTTTCTCTCCCGCCACCACCATTGCCAACCTCTCTGGTTTCACCGCCGGCGAGGCCGTTCCGGCAGCTCCTCACCCAAACTCTCACCACCACAAGCTTCGCAGCGAACCCTTGAAGCTTCCCGAGCCCTCGATTAGGTTGAGCAGCCCTATCTCGCCGGATTGAGAAGCTTGTTCCCCGCGGGAGCTCACCATCGTTCCTCCGCCGCGTCGCCAAATTCGCGAGCCGTGGTGAGCCGTTTGCTTCCGTTCTTCCTTCTAATGATGCGTAACTTGCTGTTCCTCGTCTCCGGCCACTCAACCTGGAGTTTTCTCCCCAGGTCCGACGGGATTTGGCTGTCTTTCGGGAGCTTCACGGCCACCGTCCGTACCACCCACGGTGAGCACCGGTCTCCGACCATCACCAAGTCCCCACCACCCTGTGTCAAGCTTGCTCATGCTCCGTAGAAGCTTTCCGCAGCATTTTCCCCAATTTTTTGGCAACCACGGCGAGCTTCGCCCTTGCCGAAGCTCCGCCGCGCCCGCACCTCGCCGTCGGCATGTCTCCGGTATAGCTCATGCGAGCTCATCATCCCCATCACATTCGCCACGTCACGTAGAGCATTTAGGTAGGCTCGCGGCGAGCTTTGGCTCAACACCGGCCATCTCCGGTGGCCGCGCCGCCGTGTGCTCGCCTCTGCGGCGGTGCCACATCGCAGACCACATGCGCGGGATCGCGTGTGGCCACGTGGGATCGTGGGTGGCCCAACCCCGTGGCCCCGCATGTGGCACAGAAACATTTCTAATTTTTAAAAATTCATAGAAAATTAAATAAAAATTAGAAAAATATGAAAACAATTTTGTTAGATTCGAGAAAAATATTCTCTATCTGTTTATGAAATAAAATATCCATTTTTAGAATTTTAATTTCATAAGTATTAATTAATTGCATTCTTTGATTAATAGAAGTTATTATTTATGTTAATTAGTATTTAACCTTGAGAAAAGAATATGTTTAAATAAAGGAGATACTGCAGACGAAAGTTGTTACTAAAAAAATGTTTCCCAAAATTAAACATAAACATCATCATTTCATGTGATCATAATTTATTATTTCATATATTATTGCATATAATTAATTAATTAGTAACGATTAATTAACGAACATGTCGATGAAATCATTGCACATCATATCATACGCATTCTTGCACGCATGTGACCGATTCGCGACGTATTGTTCATCGACCTCGGTCCTGACGTGATCAAAGTTCCGTCCGAGGCCGAGGCAGGAGACGTGAACATCGACGTCGACGCAACCACCGAGGAAGCTAACACCGACGTGAATCAAGGCAAGCCCCGGTGCATCCCACCCATGTTTTAAAATATTTTATTTTATCACGAGTAGTTAAGTTATGGTTGTGCACTAGGTGATAGGGAATGATTGACACCCTAGATGCATGAGATAGGTTTATTTTTTTCAATACTATACTGGTACAGGGTAGCTCAATAGAAGCTAGGCTTAATTCCTAGTCGCAACGGTAGATGTTTTAGGTGATCTTAAAGCATGGAGGCTTTAAGTGTTTGATTTTGTCGTCGTTAATTTGAAGAGAGTGTTAATGAAGCCGAGACCGGACGAGGCCATGTAGGAGAAAGGGCAAGACAGGGTCGAGGTTTTGCAAGGTGGTAGCCCCGTCCGTGTCGGTCAAGGACCGTACCGTTGTCGGCTTAGTTTGAACAAGTTTGAACGTACCGTGCTACATGCTTGGTGTAATGGGCCAGCAAGTTGATGTACCCTACCACCCCAGGGGATGTAGCGTAGCCAACTCTCTTTTGTCTGGCTGTTAGTGAGATTGGAGTCTCACGGGAGAGAAATGGGTCGGCCACGGAGGAAGTCGTGGAGTCGCCATATTCCCGGGGAGTTTGGAAACGGCTAGTCTTCTGCCAGGTGCTAGCGGGAAAAGTTGTCGTATACGACCGGTGGGGTGCGTATACGTCGTGTAGTCGGGTTTTGCCAGCTGGTATAAAATCGATTCGAATCGCTGTCCCTCGCAGTAATTAGTACCGCTTGTTTAGCTTGTCGCATCGTAGTTAATCAAGTTAAATATGAAATAAGGATCAACCATTAGTGCTGTTTTCGTAAGAGAGTCAACTCCACAGCCATAAAGCCTTTGCGTGCGAGGCGTTGGCCTTAGCGTGCCTGTTGACGGGTCGGTCTTGCTGAGTATTAGAATACTCAAGGTTTGTTCGTTATGTTTTCAGGACATGAGTCGTACTTCCACGACTTATACGGTAGCTTCCCGGAAGAGGAGCAGGTGTCCCGAGGGTGGTTCCCTCCGGTGGGAATGGATCCCGACGCCGTAAAGGAGAAGGATCGTGGTGTACGACGGGCTCGAGTACATCACGTTAGACGTTTCTAAGAGTCTTTTGTTGTACAAAGAATAAGTTTCCGCTGCAAGACTCGTAGTGTTCTAAACTTCGTAATGTTTATGCTTCCGCTGTACGATGTTTGTATTTCGAAAACCTGGTTGTATTATACCATGATGTATATATTCGGCTTGTATGAGATGATGAACTGTTGTAACTCGCTTCGTTGAGTGTCCCCTGTACCGACTCCTAGGTGTCCCGGAGGGGACGTCACTGCTGGTATCGGAGCAGTTCAGGGGCAACGATACATTGTCACAAGCTCGTTTTTAAAACTTAACACGTTTAGCACGTTTCGAGTACTTGGAGAGTACGGAGCCCTATAAGGACGTAGAATAGTTAGATTTTTTCCTAACCGTTCGACGTTCGGGATCTGGGTAGTTACTAACCGTTCGTTGTAGTATCGTGTACTATAGTTCGTATAGTTAGTCCGACGAGCATGCATCATGTCATATTGAGTGCTATAATAAAAGTTGGGGATAGGCTTAGCTAGTCTCGTAGTACTTGATAGGCTGTCTTTTTGTTTTCTTTTATGTGGGAAGAAGTGTTTAACCGGTTTAAATATGTTCCCTGCAGATGCCGATGCCGCGGGTTAGGAAGCGTGTTCGGGAGGAGGAGGACACTCATGCTGCACGTATCACCGAGCAGGAGCGAGAGGATCCACCACCCGGAGGCGCAGGTTCGAGTCGGGACCGACGGACAGCTGCTTGGAAGAACCGCTTCCGTGTAGACCGTCGGGAGATCCGCGAGGTCTCACGCACGGATCGCCGAGCTGGAGGAGCAGATGGTGGAGGTCACCCGGGATCGTGACGGGTTTCACGGGATGTCTATCGCCCTGGACGAGCAGCTGGTCACGGTTACAGCCCAGCGTGACGTCGCTCGCGACGCGAAGCAGCCCACTTGGCGGAGCCGGCAGGAGTGACCGCACGGCGTAACCACGCTGTGGAGACCCCGATTGAGATCGAGAACCGGATGCGGGAGCTCGAGACGATGTACGACGGACCGGCCGAGGCGCACCACGAGTTGTTGCACGACCACGACGAGCTGTTAGGGCAGTTCCAGCAGCTACAGCAGCAGCACCGGGGTCCGCCCGACGACACCGAGGAGGTTTCGGGTGTGGACTACGAGCCACCGCCGACCCCACCGAGAGAAGGACGCCGAGTCAAACACCGACGGACACGAGCCGCCGGCTTAGTGGTGTTGCGGTAGTACCGATGTAGGACAGCTAGGCCAGGAGTAGGATGGTAGCCATATTTTGCTAACGTAGGTCGGACCGTAGCATAGGGTAGTAGTAGATGTTGGTAGTCCGGCGAGTGTATGGGAAAGCTGGATCGGATGTCTAAAACAAATAATGTAAAAAGGAAAATGTAGTAGTGTATAATATATGTGCAGATGGTAGTGTAGTATATGAGGGCTTGAGTTTGTTAAAGTACTAGAATAGGAATAGTTTCTGCTTGTGCTTGATATGCTTATTTCTCCGTAGAGATGGACAACACAAGTAACGTCGTTAGTGACGCGAGAGGACGGGCGGAGGATGCTCGTCTATCGAGTTGGAGAGGCAACTCAAAGAAAAGGAGGAGTTGTTAGCAATTAGAGAGGCGCAGTTGTTGAATAAGGAGGAGCAGATTCAAGTCGAGAGATCAACAAGCGGCGACAGCAAACGCCGTGATTCACCGGTTAGAGCAAGACTTAATCCAAGCACACAATGCGCTACTAAATAAAGAGCTTGGACTGCAACCTCCCGAGAATGAACCAGAAGTGCATGAGAACCCCGTAGCGAGAGGAATCCGAGGAAGAAGAGGAGGATCCTGAAGAGATAATGGACGTGGACTCGGTGATAGACTTCACGGAGATTCCACGACTAGAGGATGCGGAGTCCGAGACAGGCGGTTCCAAGAGCTAGGAAGTGACGTCCGAATTCGCGAAGAAGAATAGAGTGGTAGCAAGTAACGAGTGAGGAAGTTAGTATGTAAATAGGTAGTAGTTGAATAACGAGCGTGGTGTAACCATGCACGAGTGTCGCAATAAGGATCGTTGTAAAATTTGATGTCTAGATATGTGCTTATGGATTTGGTGGTTGATATAATAAGACTCGTTGTTGCATAAAAGTTATCTTGGAAATTTCTCGTCCATGAATTCCTGTTCCTTCCATAATTATGTTGGAATTGAGATGTCTAACGTAAATTTTTCTTGGACAGAATGGTTGGAACAAGGAGACGCGATGAGCCGGAAAGTTCTCGGCGAGGGCGGAAACACCACCACCACCCCCAACCTTGGCACGAGGCTATTGCGGATGTGTCTGGATTCTCGCGCGGAGCAGCGGGAATTATTGGAGCAGATTGGTCCGAAACACCGCTCCACGGGGAGGTCCCCAAGGACGAAATGCCCCGGAAGAACGGGTGACTTTCTCGGACTTCTTATCGGTCCCCCCGGTCTTCTCGGATGCGGGTGAACCATCGGAGGCTGATCACCGGCTCCGCACGATCGAGTCGAAGCTAGAGTTGTTCCCGTGTACGGATCATCGAAAGACGCTATTTGCTTCCCAGCAATTGCAAGGATTTGTTAGAGCATGGTGGGTCAATTACAAGGCGATGTTTCCTCCAGGACATCGGGTTTCTTGGGCTGAATTCACTAAAGCATTCAGGGAGCATCATATTCCGGAAGGAATGATGAATCAAAAAAGGAAGGAGTTTCTGTCTCGAAGCAAGGCGATATGACTGTGCATACCTACTCCATGGTATTCAACCGTCTTGCTTAGTATGCCCCGAGCATGTGGACACGGATGCCAAGAAGAAGAACCTATTCAAGGAAGGGCTAAGCACCAAGATGCGGTCTCGGCTTGTCTTGAACAAGGCCGATAACTTTAAAGACTTCGTCACCGATGCTATCTCCTTGGAAGATTCTATCCGCCTTCGTCAAGCGAGAAAAGAGCAAGAAGAGGCCGGTAGCTGGACAAGGAAGTGGCGGACCATCAAAGTACAGGCTGGTATACACCGCACCATCGAGTCGGCGATATCGGCATATGCCTTCCCGTCCAAATTATTATCGGCAGCCTCGGCAGCCACATCAATCTCAACAGCGGCGGTCGAACCAATATCCAAGTTAGCTCCACGATACATCGGACCTTTTCCAATCCAAGAAAGATGTGGAGCCGTGGCCTACCGTTTGGAGTTGCCGGCACATTTATTGGGGATTCATAATGTGTTCTACGTGTCTCAACCGAAGAAGCGTTTGAAACCACCGGTAGACATACCGACACCGGATGTGGAATAGTTACGACCGGACTTGACATATGATCAACATCCGATCAAAGTTCTCGAGACCACAGATCGAGTGACTCGACATCGAGCCATCAAGTTCTACAAGATTCGGTGGAGCAATCACTCGGAAAGTTGAAGCTACTTGGGAACAAGAAGAGTTTCTTCGATCCAATTACCCAGAGTTCTTTAGTACCATCGTCTAGTCGTTCGTGAATCTCGGGACGAGATTCCTGTAAGGGGAGGGCTGTAACAACCCTAATAAATAGAAGTGCATCTCATGTCATTAATCATCATGTCATCATGTTGCATTTGTGAAACCATTTAATTTTATGTTAAGAATGCACATAAAATATCAATTTAACCTAAGTTAAATTAAGTTCTTAAAAAGAATTCAAATAAAAATAATTTTTTTTTGTGTTTGACATTTTCTGGTTGTCAAACAGAAGAATAAAAGATTTTATGGAGTTTCTCTGAAATTATTTTTCTTTTGTAAAAATGCCTACAAGAATTAATTAAAGCTTTCCTTTTTAATTTAAACATGAATTTTTAATCCGAAAAACATTTGGAATTTGAACCTGGACCTAAAAAGAAAAATGCTTGAAATGTTTTTCTTGACACCCCTTAATTTTTGTAAATTTTTCTGAGTTTTGGAAACACGTTTTGCAATTTACCGAAACCAAAGGGCCTTTTTGCAAAAATGCCGGGCCGGGGCCCGGCGCCGATCTCTCTTCTCTCTTCTCTCTCGGCGCCGCTCGCCGCCGTTGCTCTCCCGGCCGTGCGTCCACGTCGCCCCCACGCAGCTGCTTCACCCCCACGCAGCTGCCCGCTTTACCCTCTCCCGGCTCTGGATAAAGCTCGAGCCGTCCTTATCCCTCTCCCTCTCTCTCCCATTTTCTCTCCCGCCACCACCATTGCCACCCTCTCGGGTTTCACCGCCGGCAGGCCGTTCCGGCAGCTCCTCACCCAAACTCTCACAACCACAAGCTCCGCAGCGAACCCTTGAAGCTTCCCGCAGCCCTCGATTAGGTTGAGCAGCCCTATCTCGCCGGATTGAGAGGCTTCTTCCCCGTGGGAGCTCACCGTCGTTCCTCCGCCGCGTCGCCAAATTCGCGAGCCATGGTGAGCCGTTTGCTTCCGTTCTTCCTTCTTATGATGTGTAACTTGTTGTTCCTCGTCTCTCGGCCACTCAACCTCGGAGTTTTCTCCCCGGGTCCGACGGAATTTGGCCGTCTTCAGGAGCTTCACCGCCGCCGTCCGCACCACCCATGGTGAGCACCGGTCTCCGGCCATCACCAAGTCCCCACCACCCCGTGTCAAGCTTGCTCATGCTCCGTAGAAGCTTTCAGCAGCATTTTCCCCAATTTTTGGGCAACCACGGCGAGCTTCGCCGTGCCGGAGCTCCGCCGCGCCCGCACCTCGCCGCCGGCATGTCTCCGGCACAGCTCATCCGAGCTCATCATCCCCATCACGTTCGCCACGTCACGTAGAGCATTTAGGTAGGCTCGCGGTGAGCTTTGGCTCAACGCCGACCATCTCCGGTGGCCGCGCCGCCGTGCGCTCGCCTCTGCGGTGGTGCCACACCGCGAGACCACACGCGCGGGATCGCGTGTGGCCCAACCCTTTGGCCCCGCGTGTGGCACAGAAACATTTCTAATTTTTAAAAATTCATAGAAAATTAAATAAAAATTAGAAAAATATGAAACCAATTTTGTTAGATTCAGAAAAATATTCTCTATCTGTTTATGAAATAAAAGATCTATTTTGAGCATTTTAATTTCATAAGTATTAATTAATTGCATTCTTTGATTAATAGAAGTTTTTATTTTATGTTAATTAGTATTTAATCTTGAGAAAAGTAGTTGTTTAAATAAAGAAGATATCTGCAGACAAAAGTTGTTACTAAAAAATGTTTCCCAAAATTAAACATAAACATCGTCATTTCATGTGATCATAATTTATTATTTCATATATTATTGCATATAATTAATTAATTAGTAACCGATTATTAACGAACATGTCGATGAAATCATTGCACATCATATCATACGCATTCTTGCACGCTTGTGATTGATTCTCGACGTATTGTTGATCGACCTAGGTCCTGACGTGATCGAAGTTCCGTCCTAGGCCGAGGCAGGAGACGTGAACATCGACGTCGACCCAACCACCGAGGAAGCTAACACCGACGTGAATCAAGGCAAGCCCGGTGCATCCCACCCATGTTTTAAAATATTTTATTTTATCACATTAGTTAATTTATGGTTGTGCACTAGGTGATAGGGAATGATTGACACCCTAGATGCATGAGATAGGTTTATTTTTTTCATACTATACTTGGTACGGGTAGCTCAATAGAAGCTAGGCTTAATTCCTAGTCGCAACGGTAGATGTTTTAGGTGATCTTAAAGCATGGAGGCTTTAAGTGTTTGATTTTGTCGTCGTTAATTTGAAGAGAGTGTTAATGAAGCCGAGATCGGACGGGCCAAGTAGGAGAAACGGCAAGCCAGGGTCGAGGTCTTGCAAGGTGGTAGCCCCGTCTGCGTCGATCAAGGACCGTACCGCTGTCGGCTTAGTTTGAACAAGTTTGAACGTACCGTGCTACATGCTGGTGTAATGGGCCCGATGAGTCGATGTACCCTACCACCCCGGGGATGTAGCGTAGCCAACTCTCTTTGCTTGGCTGTTAGTGAGATTGGAGTCTCACGGGAGGGAAATGGGTCGGGCACGGAGGAAGTCGTGGAGTCGCCATATTTCCGGGGAGTTTGAAAACGGCTAGTCTTCTGCCAGGTGCTAGCGGGAAAAGTTGTCGTATACGACCAGTAGGGTGCATATACGTCGTGTAGTCGGGTTTTGCCAGCTGGTATAAAATTGATTCGAATCGTTGTCCCTTGCAGTAATGAGTACCGCTTGTTTAGCTCGTCGCATCGTAGTTAATCAAGTGAAAGATGAAGAAGAGAGATGAAAGAACGGTTGGTCGAGAATGATCTTTTCTTGCAAACTTGATGGCAGTAGTTGTAGGCTGCAAACATTGGTTCCTAATAAACTTAATTTGGGCTAAAAACTTGAAAGTAAGGATCAACCATTAGTGTTGTTTTCGCAAGAGAGTCAACTCCACAGGCGTCGGCCTTAGCGTGCTCGTTAACGGGTCGATCTTGCTGAGTATTAGAATACTCAAGGTTTGTTCGTTATGTTTTCAGGACATGAGTCTACTTCCACGACTTATATGGTAGCTTCCCGGAAGAGGAGCGAGTGTCCCGAGGGTGGTTCCCTCCGGTGGGAACGGATCCCGACGCCGTAAAGCGAAGGATCATGGTGTACGACGGGCTCGGTACATCACGTTAGACGTTTCTAAGAGTCTTTTGTTGTACAAAGAATGAGTTTCCACTGCAAGACTCGTAGTGTTCTAAACTTCAGTAATGTTTATGCTTCCGCTGTACGATGTTTGTTTTTCAAAAACCTGGTTGTATCATACCATGATGTATATATTCTGGCTTGTATGAGATGATGAACTGTTATAACTCGCTTCGTCGAGTGTCCCCCCGTACCGACTCCCGGGTGTCCCGGAGGGGACGTCACACATCCGGAGCCCCGGTCCCCGACGAATACATCTAAAACAATATCGATGGTAAAAACAAAAAGCGAAAGCAACCAAATCGACAAACTCAAAAGGCGGAGCAAAATTAACTCACGAAAAAGAGAGGTGTGAAGACAGAAGGCCTCCAGGAAACGATGCATCGAGCAGCAACTAACGATCCGAGAAGTTCTAGGTTAAAAGGCTTTTTAACCGGGAGGAGTACTAGGATTTTCACCGCACGGTTCTTTTTATATGCACGGGTGAAATCTATGTCAAAGATGGCCTCCAACCGGTAGCGCATGCGGTAAAAGACCGATGCCTAGCCCCGCAATAATCGAGGCACGCCTTCTAAAGTACGGTGAAAAATCGGAAGCCCAGTCAAGCCCATTGAAGTAGGAGCACGTCAAAAAGCCCACGATCAAGGTACCGATGAGCAAAATTCATCACCCGAGTCCAAGCAGTTCGGCGACGAATCTGGGGATTGGTGTTTTCCCCACGCTCGCTCACGCGCACGAGAGAGATTTCGAGCGACCTCGCTCAACTTGCACATGAAGTGAGCTCATCCCTCGAGGGGCTACTATTGGGGATCTAGCGTGGAGTTTGCTTCGCGTGGAGTAAACGCCTTCGCCCCACTATACTCCACCTCGCCGGACGGGCCCGAGTCCTTTGTTTTTCCTTAACCACTACCGACAACCGGCTAAATAGATGTGGAGTTATCCTAGCGTTGCGGTGACCAAGAGATGGTGTGAAGCACCGGTATGAGCCGCGCGGCCCACGGCAAAGACGATGGCCATTCCCCAAACCGACCCGGGAAAAGAGCGGGTGCCCGAGCAAAGTATCTCCCTACGGTGTCCTCCTGCTCGGCGGCAGCTAAGCCGCCATTCACGCGTGGCCAAAAGATTGTTCGTAATGCCCTCGGGATTTACCGCCTTCCGAGTAGTTTCGACGGCATTCGACTAGGGGTAGGATGGTCATGCAAAATTGTGGGTCCCCACGACTATAAAAGAAGACTAAGAGTCAGCTGTAAAGAGACACATGTAATCTTGAGTTAACCTCACTTACTCAAGTGTCGTTATCTCACCACTTTATCTATGTACTTCGCATACTTGTTCATTATGTTCGGTGTGCCAAGTGAGCTCGTACCATGCTGCTTAGCATACCAACGAGTTGCTGAGGATGTTCTTGTTCAATTTGGAAATCTTATTGTGCCCGTAGTTCATCGTGCTAGACATGGAGAGAAGTGCAAGGACTCCACCGATTCTAGGCAGACCCTTCTTGATGACAAGCAAAGGCGAACATTGATGTAGGGAGTGGAGAAATAAGCTTTGAGATAAGTGGTACTCCCTATACATTCAAGTTTCATTCCAAGGGAGAAGAGTGTTGTGTCATTCAAGAAATAGAAAAATATAAGTCATCATGGCATAGAAGATCAGAAGGTGATTAGAGGGGACGAGAGGATGTCCAAAATTGAGTTTAAGAAAACAAGGGACCTTGCAGTATTGTGGATTTATTCCCATGCCACATTGCAAAGGTGGCAACCCAAAAGTTCGGGAGAAGTTTAGTTGTTTCATGCTTACGGAGGGCAATCAGCTTAATTTAGATGAGTTAGTGCTGACCGAGAGGGAAACACAGTATTTTTCCGGAATAAAATTGGTTAGAAAAAGTGTGTATTTAAATATTGTGTGCTCCTGCGTTGTCCTGTTTAATTTATGTGAAATATGTTGTTTAGAATGTGGGCTAACAATGAAGGAAAGGAAAATAATATATATATATATATATATATATATATATATATATATATATATATATATATATATATCAGAAACCGGAAGCGAGCGAAGCACCACCGAATTCGTCGCAGCTCTTCCACCTCCTTAGCAGAAGTAGTCCACTTGTAAAATAGAGAGTGTAATCCATTGTAAGATATCGCCGCAAGGTAATTTTTCCTTTGTGTGCTTAAGCTCTTGGGGGTTCCCGAAAGGGAAAGCCGGATGTAAGCTATGTTTGTGAAAATGAAGTAGTGCTTGTCTTTGAAAATCCCTCGGTTTTCCCGTTCTTTCATGTGGGATGAGTTTTTATGCTAGGGACCCTATAGGAGAAACCTCTGTTTCGGCCTGCTCTTTTTAGCCGGAGTTGTGGCGCGTGTAGAGCCTTGGGGCCGGTGAGAAGTGTTCCCTTCGGGTGGAACCGCACAGGGAGACGATAAGAACCTGTCACATATGCTAGCGACCAGGGAGCCTATGGGAAAGGCTTTGCTATTTCGAGACAAACTAGCGATAAGCATGGTGAGTACGAGTAGGATTTTTACCACGAGTTTTTGTTCGGATAGGCGGTCTGTTTGGCCTCGCCAGCCGAAAGAACGGTCTCGAATAACGAATATACGTGAAGAAGGTGTCGCTTTCGTCGAATAGTAGCAAGATTAGACTAATATAATCGTAGTGTTAATCAGCGAGAGGTCGCTTTCCGTGAATAGTACTGAAATCATTCCTCCCACCGAACCTGCCGGTTAGTGGGTTGGTCTTGTAGAAAACCCGAACTTGAATAGTAACACGAATTTGAATAGTAACACGAATTTGAATAGTAACCCGAACTTGAATATAAGTATAAATATCCCGGAGTAACTTAAAACTACTCCGGGATATTTATACTTATATTCAAGTTCGGTTACTATTCAAATTCGGGTTACTATTCAAATTCGGGTTACTATTCAAATTCGGGTTACTATTCAAATTCGGGTTTTCTACAAGCACCAACCCACTAACCGGCAGGTTCGGTGGGAGGAATGATTTCAGTACTATTCACGGAAAGCGACCTCTCGCTGATTAACACTACGATTATATTAGTCTAATCTTGCTACTATTCGACGAAAGCGACACCTTCTTCACGTATATTCGTTATTCGAGACCGTTCTTTCGAGCTGGCGAGGCCAAACAGACTGCCTATGCGAACAAAAACTCAGTGGTAAAAATCCTACTCGGTACTCACCATACTTATCGCTAGTTTGTTTTAGAAATAGCAAAGCCTCTCCCATAGGCTCCCGGTCGCTAGCATATGTGACGAGTTCTTATCGTCTCCCGAGCAGTTCCACCCGAAGGAACACTTCTCACCGGCCCCAAGGCTCTACACAGTGCCACAACTCCGGGCTAAAAGAGCAGGCCGAAACAGAGGTTTCTCCTATAGGGTTCCTAGCATAAAAACTCATCCCACATGAAAGAACCGGAAAACCGAGGGATTTTCAAAGACAGACACTACTTCATTTTCACAAACATAGCTTACATATGGCTTTCCCTTTCGGGAACCCCCAAGAGCTTAAGCACATAAAGGAAAAATTACCTTGCGGGCGATATCTTACAATGGATTACACTCTCTATTTTACAAGTGGATCACTACTTCTACTAAGGAGGTGGAAGAGCTGCGACGAATTCTGGTGGTGCTTCGCTCGCTTCCCGGTTTCGATGTTTCGATGATGTTCTTCCGAAGCCCGACGTCTCCTTTTATAGCCGCGCGTGCCGTCCTTCCATCCTGTTTATTTAGCGCACGTAATGTCCTTCAATCCTGTGTCAAAGGACATGAGCTGGTGTCCTTCACTTCGTGGCAAAGGACATGAGCTGGTGAGTAAAAGGACAAGAGTCGGCGTCCTTGTCGTCTTTTATGATATGCCCCTTTGCTTGAGTCTTCCGGAACGTGCACCGATCATGCAGGCCATAATCTTGCTTAGCAAATGCAGCCACAACCTTACTTAGGATATGCGAGCGACTCTTTCGGCTGCGCTTCAGTATTTATTCGAATTAAATGGCGAAGACTTCGGGTCCTCTTCTTCGTACGTATACGGGTCTCACCACGCTTCCGACTTGAGAGTATGGCTCTCAATAATATTTGTCCGAAAATTATTCAAATCTTCTTGCGTACTTATGCAAAGTCTTGAATAATATTTTTGTATATTAGTTCTTTTTGAGAGTATTACTTTTAATAATATTCCAACATCTTTTTTGATATTTTTGGTGGATTAATTTTGATCAGATTCAGGGGTTGCCCATGTCCACCAATATCCATAAGGTCTTCGTCTAAAAATGTATTCACAAATTTATCATCATATACCTTTTTTGCTTCTTCAAATTTCTCATCATATTCTTTCTTCATTTCTTTAAATTTATCTTCATATGCTTTCTTCATTTCTTCAAATTTTCTATTCATTTCCTTCTTCACTTCTTTCAAGACTTCTTTCTTTATATCTTCTTTCCATACTTGATGATATTTTTTCCAATTTTTCTTCTATCTTATATTCAATGTATTCACCATTGGAATGATTACCTTCTTTTTTCAAACTTTCTGCATATGTTAATTTCTTGGAAGTATTTTCTTCTTCTTTTATTGTTATTGCAGATGATTCTTTTATTTTTATTATATTTGGTTCTTCAGGAGTCTTGTTATTATTTTGAACCAATCTGTAATTTTGAATATATTCTCTTGCAGGATTATTTGTCTGAAAATTATTCAAATCTTCTTGAGTACTTATGCAAAGTCTTGAATAATATTTTTGTATATTAGTTCTTTTTGAGAGTATTAATAATATTCCAACATCTTTCTTGATATTTTTGGTGGATCAGATTCTGGGGTTGCCCATGTCCACCAATATCCATAAGATATTCGTCTAAAAATGTATTCACAAATTTATCATCGTATACCTTCTTTGCTTCTTCAAATTTCTCATCATATTCTTTCTTTATTTCTTTAAATTTATCTTCATATGCTTTCTTCATTTCTTTCAAGACTTCTTTTTTTATATCTTCTTTCCATGCTGGTGATATTTTTTTTAAATTATTTAATATTTATTCATCATCAAATGTTTCATCATTATCAATATCATCTGGCTGCCATACTTCGTACCATGAAAAGAATTCTCGATATTCCTTTCTCGAGATTATTTTCTTTGCCTAAAATAGGCTTTATAAGTCTTCCTATTCCTTTAGTTATTCGTGAATAACTTGAACCATATCCGTAAATAAAGATTCGAGTTATGCAATTCTGGAATATCATATAATATGATGGATTGAATTTAATAGCTCCTTCCAATTCTTTAGCTTCACAGAACATTGCCCAATTATTATGATTTGTCTTCTTGGCAAATAATTCATCATATTCTTCGAGCCATTACGTAGACTGAGATTTTGGGAAAGTATAATGTCCCTTTGTAATATAGATATCATGTGTTGCTGGTCCGATTGGTGAATTGAACTTTGGTGGAGAAGAGTAGAATATGATTTTATATCTTCCTTTGATATGTGATAACCTTCTGCATCCTTCTTTTGTAGCTTTGCCAAGGTCTGAATGAAGAATTTCTTCCAAGGATCCATAGATACAATGGACCGGACCTTGATCTATCAATGTTTGCAAAGAGATATTTTTGGATTGATCGATGGATATTTTATGGAATTGCATAAGGTCTATATTAGCTCTGAGGATTATAAACTTGTGATGAGAATGAATGATTAGTTTATCATCCAGGTAAAGTAGTGGAAAAGTATAGGTTTCTACTCTTATTCCTGGATGAGTTATTTTCCTCATATAAATATCCTTGAGATATTCTTGAATATCAAGGAAAGTCTTCATTTGTCTTTCATAGTATTTTTCCCAGATAATATTCTTGATATCTTGAGTGAAATAAGATAAAGTCTGATCTGTCTTGAAACTTATTCTGGGAATGAGTGATTCGTAAGGGGTATTGTTATAAAATTCTTTTATGATATTTCCCGAGACTGGGTGATCTTGAAGGTTCTTTTGCAATTTATGCATATATGCTCTTGATATGATATTCCTTCTTTTAAAATCTTCTCACACATGGTGGATGTATTTTGAATAGAGTCTGCAATAAAATTAGCAAAAGAGTGTTTAGTAAGAGTGGATAATTGATTTCTCCATATTTGGTCCTTTATAGGTAACATCTGTTCCATATATTCAGTATTTTCTATGTTTTTATTTTCTTCTATTATTTTATTGCTAAGTTTTATTTGCAAACCTTCTAATTCTTCTTCTAGTTTATTTATTCTATTTTCTAGTATTCTGACTCTCATTGGATAAAATTTTATCTTCTGGTTCAATTTCTATTTCTTGCCTCCAATCTTGATTCTTTATTTTTAGACATTCAATACATGTTTGTCTAAGACATTTACTACAGGTGGCTCTTTTATCTTGACTTGGATAATATATGCAAAATGCACACTTTATATTAAAATCTCCTTTTCCTCTTATCCAATCATGTTCACATTCTGCTTGATTCATCATTTCTATTTTTAGACCTGCTAATTCTTCTATTAAATCTGGCTCATCATCACTTGATTCATATTCTGATTCAATGTTTTCTATTTCATCTGTTTCTATAATGGAATATATAGATTCATCATCTTTAATTTCATCATCACACATTAAGATATTCTCGTTTACACTATCAACTATAAAAACCTTTTCTTGTTCTTCATATTTACTAGAGTATCTTTTCTGATCTTTATTAGGACAGGTTTTGCTTAGATGGTCTGGTGAATTGCATATAAAACATCTACATGTCTTATCATAATTCTTTCTGGGATTATAACGTCTTACATTTCTTTTATGTAAAAATGGAGGTCTATTATCAGATCTTCTTAGAAAATACCTTTTCTTTGTTCTAGGATTATTATACCTTCTATGAGGTTGTTTAAACTTCTTATTTCTATGTCTTTCTTCACCATATGTTAATGGTATTTGGACTATATTATTGCAAAAATTATAATCTGAATGTTTCATAGATCTTTGAGCTTGTATATTGGTACATATTTTTCTTAGTTGCTTAAATACAAATGTTATAGCTTGAGATATATTCATAATTTGCCCTTGCGTTTCTTTTTTATATTCTTCAAAAATTATACTACCTAAAGGATCTGGTAATTTATTGAAATATCTTTCTACTACTCCTTGATTAAATCCTTGTTTAGCAGTGGTAGCATTATATAAATAGTGTTGAGAAAATTGTTTTATTCCTTTCCAACTTGTTAATGTTAATTTTTCTATTTCCCTTAGCCTTTCATTTTGCAATGCAGTATTCCCTAATTCTGGGTCTTCAGCTATAATAAGATGTGATATTATATTTGCAAAATTATAAGGATTGGTTCCTGCTCTTTTTAATTCTTCATATTTTTCTGGACAAGCTTCTATCCATTGTTGCCATAAAACTTTCACTGCTTCTCCTAAAAATGTTTCTAGATATGTTATCATGTCTTCTACTCTATTTCCTATGTTATGCTGATTCTGTATATATTTTTGAACTATCAATCCTTTCCATATGCTAAGTACATTTGGCCAATCTATTGGATCATATGCAGATAAATTTAATATTGCTCCTTCGCTCTTATAATCTTGAAATTTTACTGGTTTTTCAAAATTTCGTTTCTTAGCACCCATATATGCATATTGTCCTGGGATGTAATTATATGGAAATTCTTCTTTTGGAGGTGGCCATGTTCCTGCTGCTCTAGTGGGTCTTTCTTGTTCTTTAGCACTATTTGAAAAGTCTTCACCATATTTTCTTTTTTTGTCTATTCCACTTATATCCATTGCTTCCATAGCATTGTCTAAATTTTGTAACCCAATATCATCTAGTGAGTTTATAAAATTATTATCTTCTTCCTTTTGCTCATTGTCTATTTCATTTTTTAAAGTATGCAACCTTATATTATTAAATGGATTTATAAGATTATTATTATCTTCATTATTAATATTTGGTTGCTTTTCATTAGATATTAAATCTTTAGTTTTTTCTTGCTGCTTACTAATTTCTTCTTCTACTAAATCTTTTTCTACTTCTTCATAACTATCTCGATAACAGACTTCTCATTTATTTCCCACTGTTCTTCTTCACTTATTGTCTTAATATTTTCTTGACACTTATTCTTATTTTTATTTTCTAATTCTTTTTTATTATAAACATATGCTTTCTTATTTTTAATAGATAATTTAACTTCTTTCTTATTTTCTAAGTATGCTAAAGAATTTTCCTTTTCTTTCTTTAATTTTCTTAGTCTTGCCAATTGCCTATAAAAATAAACTTCCTTTTCTCTAATATTTGGCCATTCATGTAACATAGAAGTACTATATTCTACATTTATTTGTTTTAATTTGTCTTCATAATATCTCATTTCTAAATCTATATCAGATATTTTCATGTATTCTGATATGCTATGTCTTCTACTATAATCAATTTCTTGTTCCGATATGCTGGAATCTAAATCTTCTAAGGATAATGCTAGTATTTCCCTGCTTATTCTCATAACTGATATAATCTTCAGGCTGTTGTAAAGTCTTTTTCTTTATTAATTCACTTATATTCCATTCTTCTCCTGCCCTTTCTTCGAACTTATTTTCGGAGGACTCATAAATTTTATACCCTTAGACTGCATACTTTGTATTACATTATTAACATTCACTTTGTATCTTGTCCTACTTCGATTTGTTAATTTTCCTACAAATTCTATGCTTACTAGCAAATTTGTACCTTTAAAATCTTCATAACCTTTGGTCTGAAAACCAAAGCTCATCTTTTCTACAAACTCTTTTACGGGCATCATTAAATCTGGGGCTATATAGGTTATTAAATTTCCTTCATTCATATCACCTTCTAAGAATCCTAAAGCAGCTTTATTAATTGTATTCCATCTTTTATCTAACAAGGTTGCTAGTACCTTAGTTCCTAATTTCTTCCTTGTCATACTTTTAATTCCAATTATATACATTCCTTGATGAATATATTTATAACCTGAATATTTTAAGTTATTTTCTATCTCTTTACTCACTATTCTTAATTCTACTGGACTTGTTAGAACACTTAACTCAACTTCTCTAGATATTCTATATAAACCACTTTTATTTTCAAATATTCCCATTTGATATATTTGTTGCGGCCTTATTTTTCTTAAAGTATCCTTCTGATATTTGTCTAAGTCTTTATCTATATCAATGACATCTTCAAGATTATCTATTTCTTCACTTTTACCTTTCAACCTATCCATCAAGGTTAAAGGTTTTGCATCTTTATTTACTATTTGGAGGGATTGGTCTTTTCGACAACTTTTAGATAGGTCCATTTATCTGAATTTAAATACTTGCGAGATATGCTCTTCCGAGGAATTAATTCTGCACCTTATATTGATATTTTCTTTTGTGCTTATAATTTTTCCAGTATTCACTCCTGAATTTAAATACCTTAACTTCTCAATTATAACTCTGTCTCCGATGCCACACACAATATAAATTAAAACTATGACTTAAAACTACTCCGAGATATTTATACTTATATTCAAGTTCGGGTTACTATTCAAATTCGTGTTACTATTCAAATTCGTGTTACTATTCAAGTTCGGGTTTTCTACAGCACCAACCCACTAACCGGCAGGTTCGGTGGGAGGAATGATTTCAGTACTATTCACGAAAGCGATCCCTCGCTGATTAACACTACGATTATATTAGTCTAATCTTGCTACTATTCGACGAAAGCGACACCTTCTTCACGTATATTCGTTATTCAGGACCGTTCTTTTGGCTGGCGAGGCCAAACAGACTGCCTATCCGAACAAAAACTCAGTGGTAAAAATCCTACTCGGTACTCACCATACTTATCGCTAGTTTGTCTCAGAAATAGCAAAGCCTTTCCCATAGGCTCCCCGGTCGCTAGCACATGTGACAGGTTCTTATCGTCTCCCCGAGCGGTTCCACCCGAAGGTAACACTTCTCACCGGCCCCAAGGCTCTACACAGCGCCACAACTCCGGGCTAAAAGAGCAGGCCGAAACAGAGGTTTCTCCTATAGGGTCCCTAGCATAAAAACTCATCCCACATGAAAGAACCGGAAAACCGAGGGATTTTCAAAGACAGCACTACTTCATTTTCACAAACATAGCTTACATATGGCTTTCCCTTTCGGGAACCCCCAAGAGCTTAAGCACACAAAGGAAAAATTACCTTGCGGACGATATCTTACAATGGATTACACTCTCTATTTTACAAGTGGACTACTACTTCTACTAAGGAGGTGGAAGAGCTGCGACGAATTCTGGTGGTGCTTCGCTTCGCTTCCGGTTTCGATGTTTCGATGTTGTTCTTCCGAAGCCTGACGTCTCCTTTTATAGCCGCGCGTGCCGTCCTTCCATCCTGTTTATTTAGCGCACGTAATGTCCTTGAATCCTGTGTCAAAGGACATGAGCTGGTGTCCTTCACTTACGTGGCAAAGGACATGAGCTGGTGAGTAAAAGGACAAGAGCTGGCGTCCTTGTCGTCTTTTATGATATGCCCCTTTGCTTGAGTCTTCCGGAACGTGCACCGATCATGCAGGCCATAATCTTGCTTATCAAATGCAGCCACAACCTTACTTAGGATATGCGAGCGACTCTTTGTGCTGCGCTTCAGTATTTATTCGAATTAAATGGCGAAGACTTCGGGTCCTCTTCTTCGTACGTATACGGGTCTCACCACGCTTCCGACTTGAGAGTAGCACTCTCAAATGTCGTTGTACGGGTCACACCACGCTTCCGACTTGAGAGTGTTAATCGAGTTGCGCAGCGGAAGCGTGGTGGGCCCATAACCCACGAGTCCCGGGATCGAAACCCGGCTCCGATACCACACACAATATAAATTAAAGCTATAACTTAAAACTACTCCGGGATATTTATACTTATATTCAAGTTCGGGTTACTATTCAAATTCGGGTTACTATTCAAATTCGGGTTTTCTACAGCACCAACCCACTAACCGGCAGGTTCGGTGGGAGGAATGATTTCGAGTACTATTCACGGAAAGCGACCTCTCGCTGATTAACACTACGATTATATTAGTCTAATCTTGCCACTATTCGACGAAAGCGACACCTTCTTCACGTATATTCGTTATTCAGGACCGTTCTTTCGGCTGGCGAGGCCAAACAGACTGCCTATGCGAACAAAAACTCGGTGGTAAAAATCCTACTCGGTACTCACCATACTTATCGCTAGTTTGTCTCAGAAATAGCAAAGCCTTTCCTATAGGCTCCCCGGTCGCTAGCACATGTGACAGGTTCTTATCGTCTCCCCAGGCAGTTCCACCCGAAGGGAACACTTCTCACCGGCCCCAAGGCTCTACACAGCGCCACAACTCCGGGCTAAAAAGAGCAGGCCGAAACAGAGGTTTCTCCTATAGGGTCCCTAGCATAAAAACTCATCCCACATGAAAGAACCGGAAAACCGAGGGATTTTCAAAGACAGACACTACTTCATTTTCACAAACATAGCTTACATATGGCTTTCCCTTTCGGGAACCCCCAAGAGCTTAAGCACACAAAGGAAAAATTACCTTGCGGGCGATATCTTACAATGGATTACACTCTCTATTTTACAAGTGGATCACTACTTCTACTAAGGAGGTGGAAGAGCTGCGACGAATTCCGGTGGTGCTTCGCTTCGCTTCCGGTTTCGATGTTTCGATGTTGTTCTTCCGAAGCTCGACGTCTCCTTTTATAGCCGCGCGTGCCGTCCTTCCATCCTGTTTATTTAGCGCACGTAATGTCCTTCAATCCTGTGTCAAAGGACATGAGCTGGTGTCCTTCACTTCGTGGCAAAGGACATGAGCTGGTGAGTAAAAGGACAAGAGCTGGCGTCCATGTCGTCTTTTATGATATGCCCCTTTGCTTGAGTCTTCCGGAACGTGCACCGATCATGCAGGCCATAATCTTGCTTAGCAAATGCAGCCACAACCTTACTTAGGATATGCGAGCGACTCTTTGTGCTGCGCTTCGATATTTATTCGAATTAAATGGCGAAGACTTCGGGTCCTCTTCTTCGTACGTATACGGGTCTCACCACGCTTCCGACTTGAGAGTAGCACTCTCAAATGTCGTTGTACGGGTCACACCACGCTTCCGACTTGAGAGTATGGCTCTCAATAATATTTGTCTGAAAATTATTCAAATCTTCTTGCGTACTTATGCAAAGTCTTGAATAATATTTTTGTATATTAGTTCTTTTTGAGAGTATTACTTTTAATAATATTCCAACATCTTTTTTGATATTTTTGGTGGATTAATTTTGATCAGATTCAGGGGTTGCCCATGTCCACCAATATCCATAAGGTCTTCGTCTAAAAATGTATTCACAAATTTATCATCATATACCTTTTTTGCTTCTTCAAATTTCTCATCATATTCTTTCTTCATTTCTTTAAATTTATCTTCATATGCTTTCTTCATTTCTTCAAATTTTCTATTCATTTCCTTCTTCACTTCTTTCAAGACTTCTTTCTTTATATCTTCTTTCCATACTTGATGATATTTTTTCTAATTTTTCTTCTATCTTATATTCAATGTATTCATCATTGGAATGATTACCTTCTTTTTTCAAACTTTCTGCATATGTTAATTTCTTGGAAGTATTTTCTTCTTCTTTTATTGTTATTGCAGATGATTCTTTTATTTTTATTATATTTGGTTCTTCAGGAGTCTTGTTATTATTTTGAACCAATCTGTAATTTTGAATATATTCTCTTGCAGGATTATTTGTCCGAAAATTATTCAAATCTTCTTGAGTACTTATGCAAAGTCTTGAATAATATTTTTGTATATTAGTTCTTTTTGAGAGTATTAATAATATTCCAACATCTTTCTTGATATTTTTGGTGGATCAGATTCTGGGGTAGCCCATGTCCACCAATATCCATAAGATATTCGTCTAAAAATGTATTCACAAATTTATCATCATATACCTTCTTTGCTTCTTCAAATTTCTCATCATATTCTTTCTTTATTTCTTTAAATTTATCTTCATATGCTTTCTTCATTTCTTTCAAGACTTCTTTCTTTATATCTTCTTTCCATGCTGGTGATATTTTTTTAAAATTATTTAATATTTATTCATCATCAAATGTTTCATCATTATCAATATCATCCGGCTGCCATACTTCGTACCATGAAAAGAATTCTCGATATTCCTTTCTGAGATTATTTTCTTTGCCTAAAATAGGCTTTATAAGTCTTCCTATTCCTTTAGTTATTCGTGAATAACTTGAACCATATCCGTAAATAAAGATTCGAGTTATGCAATTCTGGAATATCATATAAAGATATGTTGAATTTCATCCACAAAGATATGTTCTTTGGGTTTGAAATTGAAGGTATTTGGAGAAAACACCTTTAATTTATTTTCTTTTCCGAAGGTATAGTATTCAACTTCAGTATTATTCATGGCTCTCTTCATACCTGCAAAATAGCTGATCGGGAAAACAAGTCGGGAAGCTTATTGTCTTTCCCCTTAATATGCTCAAAATTGACTTTGTAACCATTTCCTGTAATAATATCTTCAAATAAAATCCATCTACGAGTAGAGCTCTTTTTACTATTAATTTGATTGTAATATCTGCATATTGCTTCACAATCTGTCCTTATCTGTAAATTCTTTGAATCCAAGATATAAGCGAAAAGCATTTATTGCCGAAATTACAGCCAAAATTTCTCTATCAGTATTATTCATAGTTTTCAGTTTATAACTTCCCGATGCATATCTGCATATTTTTTCTTCTGTCTTAGGAGAATATTTATTGGGCTTTTGTTTTAATATGGCACCCCAGACCTTCTTTAGACGCATCGGTTTCAATAATAAAATAACTATCATTTAAAGGTAATTCTAAAGGCTTCAAATTTTTCACTTTTTCTTTTATTGTTCTTACTAATTTTATATCTTCAGAGTTAAAATATTTTTGACCATTCTTCCTTAATTTTGAATATAATGGACCAGCAAGCTTTGCTAAGTTGTTTATATAATTTCTTGCATAGTTTACAATTCCTAAGAATTGCTGCAAAACTTTAGTATTACTCATGTTATCGAGGAACTGTAATATTTTCTTACCAATATGCTCTTGTAAATATAGCAGGTTCGGTGGGAGGAATGATTTCAGTACTATTCACGGAAAGCGACCTCTCGCTGATTAACACTACGATTATATTAGTCTAATCTTGCTACTATTCGACGAAAGCGACACCTTCTTCACGTATATTCGTTATTCAGGACCGTTCTTTCGCTTGGCGAGGCCAAACAGACTGCCTATGCGAACAAAAACTCAGTGGTAAAAATCTTACTCGGTACTCACCATACTTATCGCTAGTTTGTTTCAGAAATAGCAAAGCCTTTCCCATAGGCTCCCCGGTCGCTAGCATATGTGACAGGTTCTTATCGTCTCCCCGAGCAGTTCCACCCGAAGGGAACACTTCTCACCGGCCCCAAGGCTCTACACAGCGCCACAACTCCGGGCTAAAAAGAGCAGGCCGAAACAGAGGTTTCTCCTATAGGGTCCCTAGCATAAAAATTCGTCCCACATGAAAGAACCGAAAAACCGAGGGATTTTCAAAGACAGCACTACTTCATTTTCACAAACATAGCTTACATATGGCTTTCCCTTTCGGGAACCCCCAAGAGCTTAAGCACACAAAGGAAAAATTACCTTGCAGGCGATATCTTACAATGGATTACACTCTCTATTTTATAAGTGGACTACTTCTACTACATTTGAGAGTGCTACTCTCAAGTCGGAAGCGTGGTGAGACCCGTATACGTACGAAGAAGAGGACCCGAAGTCTTCGCCATTTAATTCGAATAAATACTGAAGCGCAGCACAAAGAGTCGCTCGCATATCCTAAGTAAGGTTGTGGCAGCATTTGCTAAGCAAGATTATGGCCTGCATGATCGGTGCACGTTCCGGAAGACTCAAGCAAAGGGGCATATCATAAAAGACGACAAGGACGCCGGCTCTTGTCCTTTTACTTACCAGCTCATGTCCTTTGCCACGAAGTGAAGGACACCAGCTCATGTCCTTTGACACAGGATTGAAGGACATTACGTGCGCTAAATAAACAGGATGGAAGGACGGCACGCGCGGCTATAAAAGGAGACGTCGGGTTTCGGAAGAACAACATCGAAACATCGGAAACCGGGAAGCGAGCGAAGCACCACCAGAATTCGTCGCAGCTCTTCCACCTCCTTAGTAGAAGTAGTGATCCACTTGTAAAATAGAGAGTGTAATCCATTGTAAGATATCGCCCGCAAGGTAATTCTTCCTTTGTGTGCTTAAGCTCTTGGGGGTTCCCGAAAGGGAAAGCCATATGTAAGCTATGTTTGTGAAAATGAAGTAGTGCTGTCTTTGAAAATCCCTCGGTTTTCCGGTTCTTTCATGTGGGACGAGTTTTTATGCTAGGGACCCTATAGGAGAAACCTCTGTTTCGGCCTGCTCTTTTTAGCCCGGAGTTGTGGCGCTGTGTAGAGCCTTGGGGCCGGTGAGAAGTGTTCCCTTCGGGTGGAACTGCCTGGGGAGACGATAAGAACCTGTCACATGTGCTAGCGACCGGGGAGCCTATGGGAAAGGCTTTGCTATTTCTGAGACAAACTAGCGATAAGTATGGTGAGTACCGAGTAGGATTTTTACCACTGAGTTTTTGTTCGGATAGGCGATCTGTTTGGCCTCGCCAGCCGAAAGAACGGTCCTGAATAACGAATATACGTGAAGAAGGTGTCGCTTTCGTCGAATAGTAGCAAGATTAGACTAATATAATCGTAGTGTTAATCAGCGAGAGGTCGCTTTCCGTGAATAGTACTGAAATCATTCCTCCCACCGAACCTGCCGGTTAGTGGGTTGGTGCTGTAGAAAACCCGAATTTGAATAGTAACCCGAATTTGAATAGTAACCCGAATTTGAATAGTAACCCGAACTTGAATATAAGTATAAATATCCCGGAGTAGTTTTAAGTTATAGTTTTAATTTATATTGTGTGTGTAGGAAAAAGAAGAAAACGATGATGCGCCAAATGACACCGTCATGCGCCGATCGGCGCACTAGCCATATACCAGTGGAAGCGAAGTCGAAGATTCCCTAAGAGGTGGAAAATCCTCTAGGTGCCGGATAATCAATGTGCTTCAGGCTTTGATGGTGGAAAACTATTTAAAGGTAAATAAGTAATTTTTCCAAATTATTTTATCCGCAAGAAAAAAATGTTACATGTTGTAGGAAAAACAGGGGACAAAACATGATGTGGAATCTGAAGAATTAGGGCGAAGAGTACATGATGCCGACCGGCACACCCACCGCGTCGATCGCGCCGATCGGCGCATGAACAAAATGAGTCTGCCTAGATATGTCAAACTTACAGTACCCTGAACAACACTCCAAAATTATATGATGGTGCAGCATGCAACATTAGGACGCGAAACAAGGCATAGTCCAGCTGCGTCGATCAACATAGGCCTGTGCCGACCGATGCGTGGGCCTAGATACCACTATAAGCGACAAACTCTAACGTACATTGGGAAGAGGAGATATGTATGACTGCAAGGATGTTGTATGACGCAGAGGGGGCATTGACCTGACCAAACCTAAAAAGAGGCTGACTGCGCCGATCGGCGCGTCCCTGCGCCGATCAGCACGGTCAACTAAATTGCCGATTCAGGGGTTGCTCCCCTATCGGCCAGCATTGTGTACCGAGAGCAAGTATGGAAGCTTTGATTCAGGGGCAGAAGTGGTCGGCGATTTTTGAGATCTGTTCACGACGATCGGTGCATTTTGAATTTGAATCATCCTTTGGGGGGGGGGGGGGTTCCTTCCCTGGAAGGCTTGACCACTATAAAATGAGGCCATGACGTCTCATTCCCGCACACAACCCCGATAAATAATCAATTTCTCTAAACTATATATTTGCATATTGTGTTGCATGTCGCAGATCATAAGATTGCATAGTGTTCCAAAATGGGCCTAGTTCTTAACAGAAGTCTAGATCCTCTTCAAACCATAGAAGTTCAACATATAATTCTGAAAGTAAACAACAATCATACAATAAGGGACCCTCTTCAAGATTCCATCATTATCAAATGATTAAAAATTATTTCTGAGATCATAGGATTACTGTTATATACAATAAACAAGATCTCACGATAATTTACTTGTACAATACAACTAAGGGGCAACCCATAACATCTCAACAAAAACTACAATATGGTATTAGAAACATCCAGGGAAGGTCTTGATCCCACGCGCAACTCAATAACTTTATTCATCACATCATTGAAGGTCACAAGATTGATATAGTCCGCTTCATCTTCACCATACTGAGCGAATTTCATCAAGTATTCAGCTGAATCTCTACTATGCTCCCTACATCAGGTCATTCATCCTCCAGCAAACCAAGTTCCAAGCAAAGGATTGTCACACTGTGCATTCAAACTACAAACCTTTCTTTGCCACAAAACATGTGCTCACTCAACCTCCTCGGGTGGCACCTGCTCAAAAGAATGCTCCACAATATGTTGCTCGAGAGGATGCTCTAGTTGATGATCCATAGGAGCATTTGGCTCATTCACTTGAACCACCTCTGCCCCAGACTTTCAAGCTTTTCTTCCTTAGATTCAGACTGTTGTGCAGCATGGCATTTAGGCAGGTATGGCAAAATTTCACACTTCCTATGCTCAGCAGTATTATGATCCAATGATGCAGCAGTTTGCCACTATGAATGAGACTATGGGTCATATGTGAAATTGATATCAATGCCCTCACTGCTCAGTCTGTACCGAGTTTTATCAGCTTTTTCAATGTTGTATTTGAACTCTTTTTTCGTAGCATGTGTAGCTAAAGCCAACTTAAAAGCATTCATGTTAGAATACATAGTGCCTACTGCCATAGGCGGATCATTCTTGTCATAGTCCGCATCAGGTTTGCGTGGAGGCTCTCTATCTGTAACAATGTCATCTTCCTCTATTTCACCATCAGATAAAGAATTATCTTCCTCTACTTCATCACCAACTACCTCATCATCTAACAATGTATCCTGTTCAGATTGACTAGTGGGAATGGGAACTGCTGGATGTTCAGGCACAATGTCGATATACAAGCATTCATCATCAACCCCCACATGCTCATTGGATGGATTTGAGTTAGAAAGGAATTCACTTTCTGCAGATTTAGTGAGGCAAGATTCTCCTATGCATACTTCTACTGAATGCCCAACACCAATTTCCCATGATGAAATGTCAAAAGTCTCACTACCCAAGCCGGCGTCCATCCTACAGATGAACAACATGCTCAGCACATATGCATACATCACATATCTGCGAGCAAGAGAAGATCGATGATTGAACAACAATTTTACCCGAGGAGGACGAACCGGGAGTACCACAGAAGGCAACAGAGGTGCTGGCCTAGCTCGGGGAGGGACCTGGGCGCGCAGCCTGGGCGGGTGAACCTGGGTGAGCGGACCTGGGCACGCGGGCCTGCACGAGTACGCGCGGCCTGAACGAGCGGGCGTCAAGCGGATGCGGCGCAGCCTCGCCAGCGGGCGCGGCGTGGCCTCGCAAGTAGGCGCGCGACCGGGCGAGCGGGCATGGCGCGGCCTCGCCAGCGGGCGCGCGGCCTCGTGAGTAGGCGCCCGACCGTGCGAGCAGGCGCAGCGTGGCCTGCCTGTGGGCGCGCGGCCTGCGGGCCCTCCTCCGACGGCGGTTGGCGCTAGGCTAGGGTACGGGTCTCCAACGCCGGACGGGATTCGATTCTGAAACTCGAGTGGTGAAAATCGAACCGGGGTAAAACCGTCATTTGCAATTGTGGGTCCCACACGTAAGAGTTAAAATGTAACAGAAGATGGACGGAATGGCATGGAGGTAAACAAAAATGGAACTCATGGCACACAGGCAGCTGACAAATTTTTTGTGGCATAGAGGTAAGCAACATTTTTCATAATGGCACACAGGTAAACAACTCTCGGGGGATGTGGGTGTGGCCCACCTCTCCATTTTTTACTATTCCCTTAATAAAAAACCCCTCTTTATTTTTTATTTACCTCTGAACTATTATTAGTGTCACACTTTACCTCCTGGCCGGACAATGAAACCGGGTAACTAACCTTCCTCTACTCCTCAATCCGTTTGTTTTCCTCCCTGGCTGGTTTTGAACGGTGGTATTGTGACGTGGTAGCAGCCAAAGCAGCGCAAGCGGTGGTAGAGCGTTCTGGCAAGGTGCGTAGGACCAAATCTAGGCGGGGCGGGGCGCGCGACTCCATCGCAACGACGGCGTCCCGTTCATCTCGTGGGGCCACGAAGGCACAACAGCGTGGCGACGACGCACGGTCTCGTAAGCGTGGTGGCGTAGGTGGTCTACATACCTCCCCTCGCACATTATGAACAATTATCCTCTCAAGATTGAGCAACTTAAGATCTTGATGCTTCCTCTCAAGTCCCTCAGTTTCACACCAAGGTACAACTTGATGCTTCCCTTCGACATCTCGTGAACAAGAACATTTTTCCTCAGAAGTGGATTGATTGGAATTACATCGATCAGTTCGACTCTGTAAAGCCTTTGATTCAACTCTTCAAAAATGTTGGTCTTTATAATTTTGTGGAGCTCAAGTGTGCTTGGAATGATACTATCATCCGTCAATTCTATGCAACCATTGAAATCGAATGGGAAGAAAAAGAGCTCACATGGATGACTGACCCTCGTCCCACAGCCATCAAAATTGATAAGACTGGTTATAATGTTGGAATTGATAATCTTCCTGAGAGTGGATGGACTCCATATTACTACAAAGGCAATGGAATCCTTGGTCTTAAGCCAATGCCAGCTGTTGTCAACAAGATTGTGCGGATGACCATGTTTCCCAAGAGTGGTAACTCGTATGTAATTCGGGACAGGTTTTGGAACTTTATTCATCACATCGCCGAAGGTAAGAAGATTGATGTAGTCCGCTTCATCTTCAGCATATTGAGCGAATTTGATCAAGTATTCAGCTGAATCTATACTATGCTCCCTACATCATGTCATTCATCCTCGAGCAAACCAAGTTTCAAGCAAAGGATTGTCACATTGTGCATTCAAACTACAAGCCTTTCTTTGACACAAAACATGTGCTCACTCAACCTCCTCGGGTGGCACCTGCTCAACAGAATGCTCCACAATATGTTGCTCGAGAGGATGCTCCAGTTGATGATCCATGGCAGCATTTGGCTCATTCACCTGAGCCACCTCCTGCCCAAGACTTTCAAGCTTTTCTTCCTCAGATTTAGAGTGTTGTGCAGCATGACATTTAGGCAGGTATGGCAAAATTTCACACTTCCTATGCTCAGTAGTATTATGATCCAATGATGCAGCAGTTTGCGACTATGAATGAGACTATGGGTCATATGTGAAATTGATATCAATGCCCTCACGGCTCAGTTTGGTGGGATGAACACAAACTACACCACTCTCCACTAGAATTATTAGGGGTTGCGGCAGCAGTTTCACGATTTCAGTGACCACATTACTTGTTTCCTCGTCCTCCTTCGCCGGGGTCCATGCATATAAGTTGTGTCACAATTATGTCGCTTTCTCTAAGTTAACCCGTTAGTTTGCACTCGAATATTTGGTTTGGTTTGCACTCGAATTTTGGTGTGATATATGGCTTGAGCTTATCTTGGAATTTATGTTGTTTGAGGTTTCCTCTCTTTATCATGTTTATGCTAACATTCAAGGGGAGCTCACTTTATGTGGCTCATTTTTGCTCCATTTCACTATATTGTCATCAATTACCAAAAAGGGAGAGATTGAAGTATCTAGATCAAGCTCTATGACCTCTAAATAACTAGAGCGCTTTTTGAGAGGCAACCCAAAAATCCGGTTGATAAGTAGAATGTTTGATAGTGACAGGAGGGCAACCTGGTATTTTTAAATTATTTGCTTGTAATAAAGAATAATTCTCCCAAAATAAAATTTGTTAGAAAAAATATGTGCTTCAATTTGTGTGCTTCTATGCTATCAGTTTACCTTTGCAAAATGTTGTATACATATTGTGAACTAACAATGCATGAAAAAAAATTGTAAAATAAAAGAAAATCGATGACATGCCAACACCAGTGCCCCTTGTTAGAAAGCAAAGGTGGAGGAAGCCCAAGAATGGTGGAAAATCTAAGGGGTGAAATTTTAAAGAGGGAAGACTAACCGATGGAAATAATCAATTTCTCTAAATTATATATTTGCATAGTGTGTTGCATGTCGCAGATCATAGGATTGCATAGTGTTCCAAAATGGGCCTAGTTCTTAACAGAAGTCTAGATCCTCTTCAAACCATAGAACAATTCTGAAAGTAAACAACAATCATACAATAAGGTACCCACTTCCAGATACCATCTATTATCAAATGATTAAAAATTATTTCCGAGATCATAGGATTACTGTTATATACAATAAACAAGATCTCTCGATAATTTACTTGTACAATACAACTAAGGGGCAACCCAGAACATCTCAACAAAAACTAGAAGACGGTATTAGAAACATCCAGGGAAGGTCTTGATCCCCCGCACAGGTCAATAACTTGTTGATCTCATTCCCACAAAAGACAAAGCTGTCATCGTAGAGACTATCTTCTTTAATGCCATCAGTAACCATCTCTGCCATCCCACGACTCTTTACAATCATATCCATGTTAGTGTAGTATGGCTCCATCAATGCAGGATCGAAGTCATCGTCACAGGGATCTTTACCGCAGACCATCTTCTCAAACTCATGCTTGTGGCCATGGAAGTCTTCTCGGACAGGATGCACAATTCTCGCCCCAACATAGTCACAGTAAAGGCAGCGGACTTGTTCTATAAGCAAACAACAAATTAATATGGAGTATTAAAGTTAACAACATGAATGGTGAGTAATATTTGTCAATTTTTTTAGTCATCTTTTTTGTTAATCAAAATGATGAAATTTTGCAAATTCCACCACACATAAGCCATAAAGTGCACAAAAGTTTTGCAATATGCACTCCGCTATAAAAATAGGCTCTTGGAGCAAGCAACTACAAACAGTGGTTATCTGTCCTTGATGTAAATGATGAAATTTGTTATCCTTAACAATGAAATGTTAAACACAGGCTCACTTTATCTATTTTTTAACAGTTTACCTTGACGCTGATGAGAAAGATTATGCCAAACATGGTGATAAAACTTAGCAGGTCATACCCATTAGTATGTAACATGACTAAAATTTTGAACACTACAAAGGGAGTAGATAAACAATAAAGACAATATGAACACAGTACTAGTTGAACATACCAGCGCATGGTAGCGGCAAGGGCACAGGGCAACAAAAGGATTTGCCTTTGCCATCATTGCTCAGTTCAGCAAAGAATAGAACCTGAGCTCCATCAGAATACTTGGAAATCGCTATGAAGTTCACATGCGTGTGATAATATGTATGGGGAGGAACAGAGGAGACATCCTTCTGATGCACAGGGCCCGACACTTCAGTATTGACAGCACAAATTACATGCAGCTGGTATATAGAATCCTGAAATTGGTTGAAAATCCATTCAGTAAGCGATGCTTGTAAAGGTTAGCATACATGACAAGCGTTAGCTATAACCAATAAGCAGGAAAATAAACTTACCCCTTTTTCCATAGGTGGAGCATATTCGTTCAAAACTGCATTGACCTTTTTGAGAATCCTTGTATGCATGCGATCTAACTCACAAGCAGGGTAATCTGTAAGAGGGAATGGGAGAAGTGGCTTCTCACAGGGGGCATCAGGACATAACAAACAGGCAAGCAACTTAACATCTTCAGAGGTGAGCTGGTTAGGGCCCTGCAGCAGTAGAAATGCAGACCCCAGCATCTGCCTACAAGAAGTAAGGAACTTTACTTGAGCATCAGGGTTGGGATGATGGGCAGCTGTGGCAGCAGCCAAGAAGGCTTCCTGGATGCCTGTGTCCGGGCCTGGAGCTTGTGTATCCAACCTGTCCTGATCCAAGGGGCTACAAATGCCAGCCGCTGTGCACCCCAGCTTGTGGCTCCCCGCCAAACCGAACGCGGCTGGGATGGCATTCTCAGTTTTAAGATTGGGATCAGCCAGGATCAGATTGGCATCTGCCCTGAGCAGGCAGCGCACGGCTTGATGGAAATCAATATGATGATAGCGTGTGCAGAGAAAGGAGGCAAGGCCATACAGGGAGCAATTCTCCATCCGGTGGAGGCTCCGATTGCCGATCATATCCCGCTCAAGTTTCCTGGTAGGTGGGAACGCAGTGTCATACCAGATAGTGTTGATAATGATGTTGGAAACCGGGTCCAGCGGGCCGTAGCAGTTGCCGCCCTTGACCAAGCTGCGGTGGAAGCGGGAGCGCAGCTCACCTGTTGGTAGCCGGGCGAGGGCCTGCAGGTAGAACCCGTGGATCACATCCTGCAGAGTGCGCTTCAGGAAACGGGTGTGCTTGAACGGCGAATGGCAAGGCCCAGGGTCACGAGCAGTCGCGAGATGCCACGGCAGCCACATGTCTTCAGAGCGGCCGTCGTGGCCGCCGCGACCTTGGCTGCCGAGCTGCCTGGCGAGGTAGCGGAGGCGGGAAGTGCTGGAGCGGCTGCGAATCTGGGAGAGGATGTGCACGTGGCGGTTGGAGAGTGTGCTCCAGACGCTCACCAACCGGTCCGGGTCCGGGTGACCGGCGGCCAGCGCGCCGCACTTGAGGGCCATGCTGAGGGCCTCACTGACGACGGCCTCCGAGGACCCGAATCTCCTCATACCGATGTCGCACAACGCGATGCGACACGCAACGAGGAGGTCAGCGTCGGCGAGGAGCAGGTAGCGCACGGCTTGGCTCTCCGCCAGGTTGGGGAAGAACCGGATGAGGAAGGTCACCAGGCCGTGCAGTGACCGACGCGCAAGGTCCTTGAGCATCCCCTTGGGAACGGCCACGGGCTCCCGCTTACCCTCCTTGCGAGTAGACCCCTTGTAGGGTATCAGGGTGTTGGCAATGATGTTGGAGACCGGATCGAGAAGGCCGAAGCAGAGGCCGCCGCCGTAGAGGAAGCGCACGGCCATGCTGCGCTTCAGCTTGACTTTGAGCCGCTTGAGCGCCTCGCGGTAGGAGATGCGGATCTCGTGCAGGAGACGCGATCTCGACTCAGAATCTTCCTCGTCCGACGGGTACTCGCAACGGAAGCTCGGCTTGTAGATCCGGAGCTCCGGATCGCCGTTGGACACCAGCGCCATCGCCGGCGACCGACGAGACTCCGAATGGATTGGGTGCGAATTTGGAACCGGAGGGGTGTGGTGCGGTGGCGGCGGCGGCGGCGCGAGGAAGGGGAAAGAGGAATATCTGTCTCACACCCGTTTCCCGCCTTAGAAACTTTTTTTTATAGGGAGTTCCGCTAGACCGCAGTTCTGAGACTCGGAGTCGGTAACCAGGTTTTGATAACGGTTTGAACCGTCCGCGGCCGGCCCACCAGTTAACCGGATAACCGAAAGACTGGCCGTTGGCCGGATAAAATTTGATTTCTGTTGTCTCAGTCGTAGACCTGTTATCCGGTCGGTTTCTTAGGTTAACCGGCTAGTCGGACCGGTTATCCGATCGGATTACACAGAGTGCGAAAATACAATAAAATTAAGCACAAAACGTAGCGAAAAATTGCATTCACTTCCCTACAATATTAAAGATAATATTAGGCACAAATTCATATATGGTTATTATCCAATACAAGTCCATAGGACATAGCACAACCATATTATCAAATACAAGTCCAAATAAAGTTGTCCAAGCAATATTTGCAACACAAATTCATATATGGTTATTCACCACCCCCTTTCTTTGTAGTCTTACAATACTTATAATACCATCCTAGATATGTGTTGGTGCCATACTCCCATACACCATCACTTTGATTTCAATCCGTCATATCTGCCTAATTCAAAAGCAACCACATACGATAAGTTCAAAATCTACTCAAACCAACACTAAAACTTAAGTTTCAATGGCTAAACTATTGTAAATTACCTTGTCGGGGAAAGGGTTAACGCGGCCACGTGGCGGCGTCCGGACCCACCCAAATAGAGGATGAGCGCGGCCACGTCATCACCAAAGGATGGCCCACACCCGCATGAACTGGCCGGGAAACGATCCCGGAGACCCATTCGAAGACGTCCGCCCCGCACGACCCGGGCGTCCTAATCGAGGGGTTCCGTCCCGCACGACCCGGGCGTCCTAGTCGAGGGTTCCGTCCCGCACGACCACCGGCATCCCACGCGCTCGACCTCGTGACTCGATCACCCACCGCATTTAATTCCAGCCGCCCGACGCCCACGTGGGCTCGGTCCGAGAATCATTGGAGGGAGGCCTGCGGCCCATCCCTCCTGCTATCACCTGCTCCCGTCGGGGCACGCCGATGGGACGTCCCGTTCCTGTTGAAATGGCAGGAGTTGGCGTGGACCGTAGGCTCCGGGAGAAGCCGCTGACCGTTAATTGTACGAACGTACGGTTTCCCATCACACCCGTCGAACAGGTGTAACTCAAGGTCGAGCTCGAGTTACGCCTCGTCTCGCCCGACCTTCCTCTCGCAAGGCTCGATTCGGAGGAATAACCATTCCCGTGTCTTGGCCGTGCCCGAAGCATCATCACGCCGACAAAGAAGGACGGGCAGGGCACGTCCCAATCCAACCACTCCGTGAACAGTACCGCCCGCGGTTCCCCCAATTGCGGAGCACTCCACCGGATGCTCGTCGCTACAGGGACGACGCGACTGTCCAGTCAACCCCGGACGGAACGTACGACGAGGCCGATTGGACGACGTCGGAGCCCGACCATCTCTCTCTCTCTCTCCTGTAACTCGGGTCCCGCCCCTATGACTATAAAGGGGCGAGACTCTTCAACACATGGTAACAAGAAAAAAGGAGGACATCAATCTCCAACGCACACACTCTCGCACGGGACTTGGAGCACGCTCCTCTCCCACCACTTCTGTACTCCGCGTTTCCATCTTGGCGCAAGGAACACGACGTCGTGAGACCCTCCCCCCCTCCCCGCTGGACGTAGGGAGCTTTCCCGAACCAGCCTAAACCTTTCGTATCTTCCCTTGTGCACCATCCGGCCAAAAACGCGCAACCCCGGGACAAATTCGAAAGCCGGTGGTTCGAACACCGACATACCTAAACTATACAAATTTATGAAAGTTCCAAAAGCTAAACTACCTAAGCTTCAAAAGCTAAAAAAAAACTAAAAAAAGAAAAAAATGTGCACTGCGCGTCGCCGTCGGCCAACCACGGGTGGAGACCGGTTAGCCGGCCGGCCGCACCGACTAACCGAGGGGCGGCTCCCCCCGACCGGCAAATCAACCGGGCGCCCTGCCTGGCCCGGCTAGCCGCCCTAACCGCCCGGCTAACCGGGGCCGGAGCACGGCTCCCCGCCCGGAGCACCAAATCGACCGGCGGCCGGTGCAGATCCGGGCATGCGGCGGCGTTGGAGCGGGCTGGCGAAGTGGCGAAGGATTTGGGCGGCGGGTGCTTCGGGCAAACTAGTCCAGGCCTCCGGGGGTGGAGGGATAAGGTTTATTTTCTTTTTTTAATTCTTTTGTTCATTATTCTTCTATGATTTTTTTCCTAGTGCAAAACAACTCATTTTTCATTTGTTTTTTCACCACATACACTCATCCATAGTCTAGTTTTTTTACATAATTTTTCTACAATTTTTTTCAAATTTTGAAAAAATTCAAATTTGAACCGAGGGATAACCGGCCGATCGGGGTAACCGGTTCGGACCGGTTTCCAGTACCGGGTTAACCGACCGGTTAACCCTGGTTATTTTAACCTTGTGTGTGATCTCTAATTCGCTCCTCTTCCTAAGAGCCTCACTCTACTCCTGTCAACGCTAGTGGGACATCCATTTGGGATGCCTATTGTTAGTATTGTGTATTAGTAAAAGGCTATGGGTATGTAATCCTTGTTAAATTGTTAGCTTTTCTAAGAAGTTCCGATACAGTACCATATTTTCAGAAGTCTATATCCTATTTTACAAACATTGCGTGGTTCGTCGTTGATGTATCATCTTCTGTTGTTTCTGGTACTGAAGTTATGAATTCTGCTGGTTGATGCGATGCTGCTTTTGTTAATTTAGATTGGGACAGCAGATCAGTCAGTTACGCATTCTCTTGTAGCCGAGTAGTAAACTTAGTCGTGTTAATTTAGGGATGCTGCTTTCTTGTGGTGTAACGAGCACAACATGCACAACTGATCTCTAGCGCCTTGTTATTGTAGCTCCGGTTGTTGGACAATATACTGCCCGCCGTACTTCTTCCCTTCATGTAAATGTATGTTATGTTTAATAATATATGCATGTGGTCAACAAGGCTGGCATATTACAAAGTCTTCAAAAAGAAAAGACACATCAACAAATTCCGGTGGCATATATATCATATTCCGTGCTTTACAGTTCCGAGGATGTGTGTTTACAAAACAATGCAACCAGCAGACTGATTCTAAGATGCGGACCACATATATAGTGTGTGTTCAGGTGTGTTCGTTTTCTGGGATCTAAACTTTATAGCTGTCACATCAAAAAGAATCTTAATATTTATGATTACTAAATAAAATTTAATTATAAAATAAATTACAGACCCCTAGACTAATTCACGAGACGAATCTAATGAGGTTAATTAAGTCGTGATTAGAAGACGGTTACTATAGCAACACTTTAACAAAACATAGATTAATTAAGCTCATTAGATTCATCTCGAAAATTAGCATCAATCTCTAAAAGGGTTTTGATATTAAATTAATCGAAATATTCATAAATAGTAAGATTCTCTTTGATGTGACAGATGCTAAATTTTAGAGGGAGGGAAACGAACAGGGTCGAATCTTGGGGTCTAAATTTTATAACTGTCACATCAAAAAGAATCTTACTATTTAGGAATACTAAATAAAATTTAATTATAAAATAAATTATAAACCTCTAGACTAATTTACTGAGACGAATCTAATGAGGTTAATTAAGTCATGATTAGAAGACAGATTACTGTAGCATCACTTTAGCAAAACATAAATTAATTAAACTTATTAGATTCATCTCGAAAATTAGCATCAATCTGTCAATAGGGTTTTGTCATTAAATTGATCAAAATATTCATAAATAATAAGATTCTCTTCGATGTGACAAGTGTTAAATTTTAGAGTGCATGAAACGAACAGGCCAATAGTCGATCGGCAGCCCTTCTGCTCTGTGGATCTTAGGAATATAACGCATTGTGGTCCTTCATGTATAGACAGTGACGGAGCATGGCCCGCTCTTGGTCTCCACTAAGCTCGGTCAAAATATGTACAGAAACAATAGGAAAACGGGCCAAGCACCTGAAAAGGAATAGAATCCAACTCATTCAGATCTCGAACCAATAATAAATAAATATATGAACATCGATCAACATGAGAAAACACGAGTGCTTACGGGATCTCGGGTTATCCATGGGCCTTCACGGGGATCATCCGCGCGTCGTTCTTTGACGACGACGCGAGACGGGAACGGCAGCTTCCGCGCACAAGCCTCCCTCACCGCCTCGAAGAGCTTCCGGTCGCTGAAGAAGGCCCCCGTGGCGCTGTGGTACGTGTACAAGCCCGTGGGCATCTTGGACAAGTCCTGCCGGCCGCCGTTATTTCGGTGATCGGGCTTGGTGATGAACACGACGGGGCAGGGCGCCCGGCAGTAGCAGCACTGCAGGTCGCGGTTGTGGTAGCGGATGCGGAGCGCGCAGGCGACGCAGACCTGGTCGTGGCCGCAGGGCCCCACGGCCACCCACTCCCGGGGCTCCATGCACACGGCGCAGCAGCTCGCCTCCTCCTCCTCCCGTTCGTGGCGGCGGTGGCCGGGTTTCGGCTTCGGTTTCGGTTGCTCCTTGCTTGAACGCCGCCAATGGAAGATCGCCATTAGCTGTAACTGTTGTTGGATGCCAAGAAATTGAAATATAGGTGGATCGGGCCCTGACCAATGGTGAGGGAGGCTGTTTGTATATATAGACACGGAGTGACGCCAGGTCGGACTCGGAGAGACGTGCGAGCTTGGCGTAAACGGACTCATCTTTGTCCGTCTTGTGTTCGATCGGAATCGGATGGTGGTACGCATGCACAACGAGAGCAACTCCGATCCGGATTTTCTTTCCTCTGGGCATCAGACATTTCTTCATCGTTAGTACGTACTAGTCCATCAACCCGTGCAACTGCACGGGCCGAAAATCTTAAGAATTTGTGAAACAAAAATATTGTTGATTGTCAATATTAGAGAGAGAGAGAGAGAGAGATAATGAAATGTCAATGTTTTGAAGTACTTTTTTCAATTTTCCTAGATAATTTACCGTAATAATAAATGTATATAAAAACATAATTCTCAATATTTTCACGTACACATTTACAAAGATTATACTTTAAACGCTAATGTCTATTTTTATCAAAGCAGTTGAGGCCAAAATGTAATTATTAATAACTGATTAGTCTGCAAAACCTCCTATAGCAGAATGACATTATTGAGTTCGTTATCGTAACGAAAAAATGAAGTAATCAGAAAATAGAGATAACCACACATTCATATATGCATGAATGGGTGATTGTTGCATGCTTGTTGCATGTTATGTCAAAGGTACGACTGTTTCCAGGGGCCTGACTTTAAAGCTTTTCCCATAGTGTCTACATTAAAGTGATTAGTATTTAGATAGATATTTGACCCTACCGATGTTCTTTGCACAAATACAATTTAGTGCCTTCTACCTTAAGCTGTCTCCAGTGTCTAAATGAAACAAACATCATTACCTTGAGTGTAACCTCCACACCGAGTTCGCTAAACTTGCACCAGCATGTAGGCAAGTATTGGGTATTGATCTTGGGAAATGTCCAAGTTTGTATATGAATGATCCTAGAAATGTGCAAGTTGTTGATGAGATGTATAGGTCCAACATGGTATCAATATGACCATATAAACCTGATTAAATGCCCACTTGGATGCTAAATTTTCCATTGAGTGGGAGCCTCTTTTTTTGTGACGGAGTGGGAGCCTCTTCATCTCAAGTATTATATATGAGAAAGAAACAGCAATCCAACTACTTATTTGGACGTCATTACTTATGGAAAAAAGGATGTAAATTGCCAGAGGATGTAAAACCTAATTTGATTTTTGATCAACATGAATGATAATAGTGCATGACACTTCTTTATGTGAGCTGATTTCGATCGAATATATATAAGATGTCATGTTATAATAAATATCACAATATGATCCAATATTTCCATGCAAGCAGGGTAGTCTTACTACTGAAGTCTACTAACCTGTATTCACATTCATCTCCCTATTCATGGCGATTCCAAGTTGACCACTGTTGTACAGGAACATCATCATATCCCTCCCTTCTCCTTTGCTATTGTTGAGATGTTGAAGACCTGTCAGCGATAGGCAGATATCATATACTGTTGATATCATCTTGGACTTACAACAGCGTGAATGATCTCTCTAAGACAAGAAAAATATACAAAGGGCAAAGGAAACATTAAAAGAAGCATTCACACCGGCGTTTTTCAAGAGTATAAGAGCTACATCAATCTTGATCACGGATCATCTGCTCATGGAACAATCTCCAATGATAAGACACTGCATGTGAATCATCTCCAATGATAAGACACTGCAATGTGCAGATAACAGCTTGTGCTACACTTAGGGTGTGTTTGGTTGGGCTGTGGCTGTGGCAAAAGCTGCTGTGGGCTGTGGGCTGTGGAAAAAGCAGTTGTGAGTTATGAGATGTGAAAAAGCTGAAAGCCGTTTGGTAAAACAGCTGTGGTTTTTCAAAATTTACTAGCAGACCCTACTTATCATCATATATACCATCACATATACGTACATATATACATATAAATATATGTATAATACATTTTATATTTATATATTTATTTATATCATATATATAATATAACATATATGCATGTATATAAATAAATAGATAGATAGATATATATATACACATATACATATGAATAAAAAAATATTTATACATATAAACATATATATATAAGATATATATAAATAAATAAATAAATAAACACACAATATTTATATAAGATATATATATATATAAATAAATAAAAATCATATAACATATATATTACATGTATATATATACATACATATACATATGTAGGTAATTTCTTCAAACTTGTGAAAGCCAAAGCCGGAAAAAGCACCTCAACACCTGCTTTCGAAATGAACTAGCAAAAAGCTGCTTTTGACTTTGGCTTTTGTTGGCAGCTAACCCCTTTGGTTGGGCTACTGGCTTTTAGAAAAGCCAAAGCCAAAAAAAGCCCAACCAAACACATCCTTAGACCTAGTGATTTTCTTCCCAAACCTAGGTTGAGGCAGTACTCCTCTATGTAATGGGATGAGCACGCATGTACTGATTCTAAATTCGTTATATATCAGCTACAACACCTACGTGATGTCCTAAACCTAGATTAGTTTTAAACAGATTTTTCTTAAATTCATACTGCTTACCACATAGTTACCACCATGGTTGTCTCGGTAAAGAAACAGTCAATGGTGCAAACACTTCCTGTGGCTCATCCACCACTGCAGGCTGCCGTCAAAGGACCTGCTGCACCGCCGCCACCTGACAGACTCCGCAGCCTGTCCTTTCTGCTTCATACCAGAAACGCAAGACCACCTGCTGCTTCACTGCACACACGCCAGCGCCATTTGGAACCATGTTGGAGCTCAGGACGTGCCGGCAGCCTCCACAGTTCCGGACCTCTGGGTGGCCCCCTCCCTCTCGGAACTCCCGCCAGTCTACAAGCCGGCTCGTCGCCCTCACCGCTCTCCTCTGGAATATCTGGAAGGATAGGAATAGCCTAGTTTTCAACGATGCTACTCTTCCCCCTCCCCTTGTAACTCTTGCTGCGGCAAACGATGTAAACCTCTGGGTCTACAGGGCCAGGAACCCCTCTGTAAGTCGGAACTCCGAGCATGGGCTGTTCGCTTTCATGCGAGCTCCCCCGCGCCCTAGTCCCGCAGTCTGTAATCTCCGAACCCCTTTACATCAATAAAGTTCAGGTCGGTCTTGGTCTATCGTAGTTTAAATAAATAAAAAAATACACGACATGATTATTTAATTAAAACATAGCCAGAACTTTATGTCAGTGGCATCAGGAAGTCAGTGTATGCACTCCTTCACACACACCGGAAACAAATATGGTCGAGGTGGCCCGGCGTCCGTTGGCAAACATTCATGTCGCTTGCTGAAACCGCCGTTTCATAGCAATCGACCAGTCATGCGTGCAATGCGCCCAGAACCAGTGCCTTGGAGAGGTCCTCGGCGAAGTGCCCTGTTGAGTTAATAAAAGTTCAGTAGGAGCCCGGCTCCTCCTGTTTGATCAAAAAAAAAAAAAAAGCGGTGCTGCCAAGCTACCGCGGTTACAAGTGCATCAACCTGCTGATGAACATATGATCTCGGGTTACAAGTGCACGGGAACGGCAGCTTCCGCGCACAAGCTGAAGAAGGCCCCCGTGGCGCTGTGGTACAGTACAGTACAAGCCTGTGGGCAACTCGGCCAAGGTCGCCGGCTGTCCTTTCGGCCATCGGGCACTTGGCACTGGCACGCGTGGGAGGGCTGCAAGATGGCCGGGCACTAGGCTAGGCAGGCGGGAGCTAGCGTAGTGCCCTCGCAACCTGCCCCTGCATAGTCGCGCCCGGGGTGGCTGACGCTCCTGGCAGCATGGCCTGCCGAAGCCAGGAGTACTCGGCAGCGCAGCGCCCGAAGATCACAGCAACTCGAGACAAGAGTGCTGCAGTCACTGTCGACCCGGTAGTCTGCCGCGGTATTGGCACTGGGCCCTTGGCGCGACGCCCGCGTGCTGGGTGTGAGGTGTGAGGTTGAGTGTTGTGGCTGTGATAAACGTGACGCCATGGTACTTCGTCTGCTATGCTGCTCAACCGTGACGATAGTGCATGTGTGCATGTATAGTACCTAAGGCCCCGTTCGTTTCCACCCTCTAAAATTTAGATACTGTCACATCAAAGAGAATCTTACTATTTAGTAGTAATTTTATTAATTTAATAACAAAACCTATGTCGCGACCCCCTCTAATTTGTGAGACGAATCTAATGATCCTAATTAATCTATGTTTTGCTACAGTGATGCTACAGTAAACATCTTCTAATAACACTATAATTATCCTCGTTGGATTCGTCTCGTAAATTAGATAGGGGGTCTGCAATTAGTTTCGAGATTAGACTTTATTTAGTACTCCAAAATGATAAAATTCTCTTTGATTTGACCCCTCTAAAAATTAGATAGGGGGAAACGAACAGGCCCTAACACTCATAGCTTTTGTTTTTCAAATCATAGACAGTAATATGTTTATCGTATATAACATGTGAATTGAATTTTTTATGTTTAAAGTCTATTTAGTAATATTTTGAAACATTATGGTAAAAATGTCTTAAATGGTAATTTTGTCTTTTCATCTCTCAGTTATCACAGGAGACACAATAATTGGTGGTCACTAGTCATAATTTTTTTTAAATAGCCACTAAGTAATTTGAAACTTTTTGAAACACAGGAGACACATGAATTGAGTAAGAACTTTTTTTGATGGTCACTAGTCAATTTTGTCTAGAATAAATTCTCAATATAATGAATGTGTTTAACATTTCAATATAAACTTTTAGCTAACACGAGCATCAGTATGAACCTTGCATATATACTACTCCTTGCTACTAACAGCTAGGAGTAGTTTTTTTTTAGCTTAGAACTCACAGGGATTAGAACTACAAAATAAAAACAAAAAAAAAATCACATCATTTAACCACAAACTACACATACAGGGATGGCTAAAGGGTTCTAATACCTATACCCACCGTACCCAACTGATATGGGTACAAAATGTGTTTTTACCTGTTTATATATACCTAAGAGTACAAAATGTGTTGTATAACTGGTCCCTAATAGGATCAAACCTTGAGTTTCAGGTTTCTGTCGTTTGGCCTAACACATAAGTTGAGCTAGCTTACGAACCACGAGTTTTTCATCATGCAATGCCCTACTTGAGAGTCCTTATAAAATTCTTTATTTGATATTTTAATAATTATTAAAATAAATAATACAGAGTTATACAAGGTGATATGACTCAGTACTTTTAGAATTACTACTATATCGGAAGATAAAAATGCTTAAAACAAAGTACAAAACCTATCCCACGATACAACAATATCACGAGGACCCTTATATCGTTTAATAAGAATTGTGGTATGTGGCTCAAAAAGTATCATGACCATCACGGGTTGAATGAACATGGCATGCTGTATCTGTGCTACTATACCATACCGTTGCTTTGAGCAGGTTTTATGGCTCTTTCGCCCCATGTCTGATCTCTCCTCTTCCTCAGCCCCTCAGGGCATGGCCAATGGTGGCCTCTTAGCTAACTCTTAGAATTGTTTATAGGGAAAAGAATATATAAGAGACAGCTAGGTCTTTAGTGGTTGCTTCTAGACTACCTCTTAGCTATCTCTTAGAATTGTTTATTAGAAAAGAGAAAAGATGCGACAAGTATCGACTCTTGAAGAAGAGTTAGCAAGAGCTAGCTCTATCACATTAATTCTTAAACAATTCTAAGGGATAGCTAAGAAGTAGCCTAGAAGCAACCATTGAAGAGTTAGCTGTCTCTTATATATTTTTTTTCTAATAAATAATTCTAAGAGTTAGCTAAGAGTTCATTGTTGGGGACGCTCTGCACGAGTCACGACGCTGAGAACCAACTGACAACTGTCACGAGACACCCAAATGGGGGAAGCTTTTCGATGACACGCTGTGGACATGAGAGGCCATAGACCATAGTGCTGCGGTGCAGCTACATGTAGCAGGCACAGACAGGCATGCTCTACGCCCTGCTCCAGAGATGCTTGTGGATGAAGCCAAGGTGTTCACATGATATACACACTCCGTTTTTGAGACAGGTCCCTCTGTTTTTGAGAAGAATACAGTTTTTCGTATGCCCCATAATGCCCACCGAACTTTTGGCTGACCCAATGTAGGGGCGATCGATTGACCACGCCGCTAATAGTGGTTATAAAAAAACGCCGCTAATAGAGATTTATAACCTGTTGATCCAGGCCACTAGTAATAACGAAGAAGATATGCCTCGAACCCATGCTTTCGGCAAAAATAACGGCACAAGAGCAAACCCCTTCAGATTGAGTGCTCTGACACCGGTACCAGTAAAGTGGCTTTGTCCTATCCTCTCTCTTTCTTGTGCTTCAATCCTACCGCTGCTCTTCTCTCAGCTACCCCGTGGATGAAAAGGACCGATCTATCCATTGATCCAGGGGATACTATACCCAAAATTCTTCTAGTAATTTATTTGTACTAAAATTTTAAAATATTTTATTTACCACAACCATAAAACTTATTTTTTCGGAGCATGAAGGGAGTATTTTGATGGTATATCATTAAACATTAAGAGATAATCCAATAAACAATTACGGTTACATGTTTCTCTTTGGCTTGTTTGGGAGGCTTACAATAGCTTATAAATGTTGAAACTCTAGCGTGCGACAGATCGTGTTGGTGAGACAACGTGTGGCCAGTCTTGGCCCAACCCAGTAGCAAATGAATAGTGGTTGTGTTGAGTAGCTAATACGGGTGGTGCGAATACGGGTGGTGCGACACGGTGGAGAGGGTGCCACTGCACCGCCAACTTAGGGAAGTTTGGATTACCGGGGCAACACCGATGGGTTTCAATCATCTATTTCTCGACGAACATAGTTAGGGTTCCAGGGGCCGATGGTCGTGATCAGGTGTTAGTGTGGTAAGGTGGCGGCGGCATTGCTAGAGCCACGGGTGGTAGGCATACAATGGGCGAGGTAGGTGGCGGGGGTGTCACGACAGACGAGTTAGTTGTGGGTGGTGTCGTGCTTGGCGGCGATGGCGGTGGGTGAAGGCGACGTGATGCCTCTTGCCCCGAGAGATAGTCATGGTGATGATTGGGGTGGTGCTGCGGTGGTGAAAGCGTCGTCTAGGAAGAAGATGCTGTCGGAAACGTGAGGACCGCGTGGAAAGGGTGGGAGGTGTCGCACGCTCCGTTGACGTTTCGAATATTTCTAACTCACGATTAACCAGTTCGTGCTAGCTCATTAACAAAACGAACCAAGTTAGAGATGAGCTCCTATTTGAGAGTACTAAAAAAAGTATATTAATAGTTATTAAATAGAATACATCTATCCATTTTCATGAGAATAAATAATTTTAAGAAGAATTGTGACCTAAAAATGCATTACTACCATCACCGATTTTAAGAACAAATAAACACGGCAACCTCTAAGCCTCGTGAAGCCAATTAACCTCCGCCTCCTTATGTGTGATCTCTAATTCGCTCCTCTTCCTAAGAGCCTCACTCTACTCCTGTCAACGCTAATGGGACATCCATTTGGGCAGCTCCGGGATGAGGCTGCTGTGTGTCCGTGTCCGTGTGACACTCTGAGACGAGAGGCCCTAGGGTAGCCTTTACCGCAGTTGCATACAGCCGCACTGGATGAAGCCAATATTTTCATGGAAAAGGCAGGTGTTGCCTGCCACGGAATAGAAAGCTGGATTAACTTTTGGTTCCCAATGCCCTCACAGCGCTACACACACAGCCTTCCTGTCACTTTTGGTTCCCAGAGAGAGAAGAGAACAGTGACCTATTGCGTCTTTGGGTGTGTTCGTTTTCTAAGGTCTAAATTTTATAACTGTCACATCAAAAAGAATCTTACTATTTAAGAGTATTAAATAAAGTTTAATTATAAAATAAATTATAGGTCACTGGACTAATTTACGAGACTGAATCTAATGAGGTTACTTAAGTCATAATTAGAAGATGATTACTGTAGCATCACTTTACCAAAACCTAAATTAATTAAGCTCATTAGATTCATCTCGAAAATTACTACCAATCTGTCAATAGGGTTTTGTCATTAAATTGATCGAAATATTCTTAAATACTAAGATTCTCTTTGATATGACAGATGCTTAAATTTTAGAGGCAGGAAACGAAGAGGGCCTTTGTCCTCATATCCATTGACTCAATGACCCAACGGTCTCATTCATCATCCCTATCCACTCCCACTATAAATTCCCACTCATGATAGCTATCACAGGGCACATCTCGCTCTTGCTTTGGCTCAAGCACACTCGCATTCACACGACCACCACCGCCACACCTTGAGTAGCCGCCGGAGGAAGGAGATGGCACAACAGCAGCAGCAGCAGCAGGGTCAGGGGTGGATGCAGTGGGTGAAGTCCGCTGCTGGCTCCCTCCACCAGGTGATCTGGCCTAGCACCATGGGCCGCGAGGTTCCCTCGTCCTCCCACGGTTCCAGGAACTCTGCGAGAGAGCTCGCCGTCGTTAGAGGTAGGTTTTCCGGCCGTTCTCTATGCAATCTACAGAGTTGGTTACCTTTTCCCCTTGTTTGACATTCTTCTTCCTCCGCAGAGCGCATTCCCGAGGTGGTCCCTGCTGGTGGCGTACCCGTCGGAGGAGAGGGGGCTCCTCCTGCTGGTGGCGTAGCCGTCGGAGAGGGGGCTCCTCCTGCTGGTGATGCACCCGCCGCGGAGGAGGACGCCATTGCAGCTGCCAAGGAGAAGAGGGAGAAAGTCAAGGACGCCTTGAGCACCCCGCAGTTCCTTTCTCGCGCCGCGTATTTCGGAGCCATCACTGTTTGGACTACGTTCCTCTTCCAGAGGCACGTACATTTTTTGTTGAGCTCTTGCAGCAGATAGTGGTACCTTTTGTTGTTTTGTTCCCAATGCTTTGTTCTCTCTTTTGATGAATGCTCATCGACATTGCAGGCCTCTCCCATCGACATGGCATCGTGCTCCGACGCAGGGGGAGATGAAACTGATGGTGATAGGGATGTGCGTGGAGATGGGCCTTGGTTTCATTGCCGTGAGCGTCGCAGCACGGCGCAGCAGCTCGGCGCAGGGCCCCACGGCTACCCACTCCCGGGGCTCCATGCACACGGCGCAGCAGCTCGCCTCCTCCTCCCTTTCGTGGCGGCGGTGGCCGGGTTTCGGCTTCGGTTTCGGTTGCGCCTTGCTTGAACGCGGCCAATGGAAGATCGCCATTAGCGCTGTTGGACGCCAAGAAATTGGAATATAGGTGGTGGATCGGGCCCTGACCGAGGGAGGCTGTTTGTATATATAGACACGGAGTGACGCATGATGTCTCGATGCCAGATCGGACTCGGAGAGACGATGTGCGAGCTTGGCGTAAACGGACTCATCCCTGTCAGTGTTGCGTTCGATCGGAATCGGATGGTGGCTTGGTGGTACGCCCTCTCACGACGACGAGAGCAACTCCGATCCGGATTTTCTTTCCTCGGGGCATCAGACATTTTTTCATCGTTAGTACGTATTTTCGCATGCATACGTGCTGCAATCGATTCCTGGGAACGAGATCTGGGTCTTGGGCAGGAGCATGGAAAAGCGGTCCTTACCGCCGCCTTTCGACGGGTTCATGAACTGCAGACGGTCATCAGCCAAATCGTCGCCCGTTCATCATTCTTCTGTGAGCTTCACCCATAGCCTGCCACTCTTCGCATTGAGTTGTACCTCTCAGTTGCTCATTTTGGACTTCGGATCTTGTGTAGAAATCCCGGAACGCCGCCGTGGCCATTGATTGGGTCTCCATTCCATGTTAATGCCATCGTTATCAAGACGACGCTGAATCGTTGATACGTACACTGGACGAGCCGTGCCCTGGACAGGACACCGCCAAGGTGCGACGAAGCCCGTCAACATCTCCTTCCCAGACAGAGGACATTGACTGGCGCACAAATTACAATTGCCTTTTTTCCCACCGACTAAGCTATGCAGGGAGGACTGGTTACGGCAGACCAGGGGCATGACGCCGGAGCATCAGTGTGGCCACGCACGCCGCCGGGTGGCCATGGCGCTTGAGATGGAGGAGAGAAGGAGCAGCGCAGGGTGGCCGTGGCTTGGGAGACAGCGAGCCTCAAGCTGGACACACGGATGCGGTGCGCGGGACGCCGTGCTCGCGGTCGATGACGGCCAGCCAGCCAGACTCATGGAAGACAGCGAGGGTCTCGTCTCTTTCTCTTCCTTCGTTGCTACGACTCGATGTGCAGGTCTCATCTGGAAGACAGGAGGAAACGAACTGGGAGGGCAGTATGAATATTATACAACATATTGTGTGGTGGAAATCTTATCTTATCTTATATATACTAATTGGAGGCTCCTTTTGAGGCCTCCACATTAATTGGAGAAAAATCCTAGAAATTCTCACAATAAATAAAACATCTGGCCATCCAATCTTCTACTAGACAAACAATGGCCGTTTGATCTATATTATTCATCTTAATTACCTACTCTGCCATTATGAAATCAACCAAAAATACGTGTAACATTGTGTTTCTCCCATGATCCCACCTATATATGTCACGTAAGTCCCTTGCCAAAAAAAAAGCTAAACGTAACATCTAAAAAAGCAAAAGAAAGAGGCTCGATCCATCACATAAGTCCCTTACAATATGGAAAGAAAATATCCAAATTTGCCATTGCACAAATACCCCCTCACATATTTGCAAGCATAAACAAATACCGATCGTAACCCACAACCCTCTATCCTCAGTTTTCTATTTTGTGGTAGCCCTCGCCGCCTCCAATCAAGTGACCCAGTAATCGTAAAAGCTTAGCACCGATCACCCTAATCTCCGGCCACAAATCTAGCGGGGGACTCAGCAGCTCGGGCAGCAAGGGCGAGGCTTTCCAGTGAGGGAACAGGTACGAACCAGGTGTCTTGAACTTGCTTCCGTTGTGGCAAACTTAGGAATAAAAAAGTACTCCTAGATAGTAGTAAGAGATGGGATCTAGAGAAAGAAAACCACTAGGCCTGAGCTGATGACGACGGTAAACCAATCATGGTAGGTGCTAATGTTATGGGTGTTATTATCTGAGTAGTGCCCAAACATGTGCAGCCATAGATACTGTAAAATCTAGAACCAGCAACTTGAACGATACTTTTGCAAGCACACCCTTGCTACTGGACCTGCCGAGGCAAGATTATTTAGCCAAGAAAATTAGTCCATTTGTCATAACAACTGCATGGATGGATCTAATGATCTCTTGGGATATAATATTGTTTTACTAGCCCGAGGTGGATCTCAGTGCCATGAATTTTGCAATATATGGATATGGTGAGATATCAATATCTCCGGCCAGCGTGGATAATGTAATCACCAGATCAAGAACATTAAGTTGATCAAATTATTAAGGTCTTTCACAGAGGATTTGCATAGTAGTATATTATGCGTATTTTGTTCAATCCAAAAGTCACCTGACATTTCTTATTGACTGGCATCAGTTTTATCTTTACTAAATTGTGTTATTTTAAATGTAGTTTCATTATACTATAGGCGTATGTCTTATCTACATACTATCAAGACCATTCGAAGAAGTGGCGAGGCCATGATATATGCTGGTGGCAGTAAGGCAGGAAAGATAAATGAGTTTCATGGTGTATCTCTCTCTACCATGTTAGGTCGAGGTAAACTTAGCAAAAATAAAAGTTCAGCAAAAGTTATGTATTTGGAGTTTTATTATGTCTGTAATACTTTCCCCATAATGTGGTTTTCTTGGGTAAATAATGGAAAATATAAATGGATTACACTATATAATCATCATAATAACAGATAAACATGTTTCACAAATTGTTAGTCAATACATTACTTAATTTGGTGCATTTTAACAATTCGAATATAAGTAACATCATGAAGCTAATTAATAAGGTTTAGTTAATTATTTGACACTTTTGGGTTGATTGAAAAATAGATAAATGGGATCTGAGGGAATAACATTAACCTTAGTATGTGTGGTTGTGACATCGAGTTTCACCTTCAAATATCTGGCACGTTGATGCCATTGCTTTATGACAATAACATAGTGATTTGTTAGTTAGTAATATATGTTATAGGAAAATGCATATACATTCAGAATAAATATTTTGATTTGGGGACAACATGAATGCATTATTGTAATTAGATGCTACATACTTTTTTCTTCTGCAGAAACATGTAGGTGATTTCTAACAAAAACGGTAAATACATATTCTCTTTCTAAAAATGCTAGCCCGTGCAGTGCACGGGTTTGATGGACTAGTATTACATAATCATGATCGAACCTAATGAACACACACATGACTATACCACTCTCTTTGTTCCAAATTATTTATCATTCTGACTTTTTACCAGATTCATTGAACATTTTCTGAACCAAAACACACCATCTACCTAGATTCATTGAACATTTTCTGAACCAGAACACACCATCTACCTAGATTCATTGAACATTTTATGAATCTAGACACAAAAAAACTACATATGACAAATAAATTGAGACAGAGTGAGTACTACAGATATCTAATCATTAAAAACTAATAAATGACTAATGAGTAACGTCTCAACACTCGAGCAATTAATTGTACATGACATAACTACATTAAGACTAATAGCAATAAAATATACAAGTACATAGAAATCTAATGAATTAGGTATTTAAATACAATAAAACTAGTTGATACCCCGTTGCAGCAGACCTAAGTCTATAAAATATTTTAACAAAAAGACAAAAGGAAGTTAGGAAAAATTTCGAATGTCCTAAATGTCAATTAGACAATTTAAAATTAGTAGTTGTACTATGGTAATCTTGAACACAATACATTTGCGAGGACGCTGATAATTGGATGGCAAGATTGAACAGAAAATAATACAATAGAATTATTTTTGTATAATGGATTATTGTTGTCGTGGTGCACACATGCTAGTGCAAAGTGCAACTTAATGAGTATTTGATTCTTGTATGTCTGGGAAGAGATATCTCATATCAGTAGAAAAATCATCATTATAAAAAAAGTTAGGGGAAAATATTTCAATGATTATTAGACCACATCCAATGTAATATGTACATAAACTTTTAAACAAAAATGGACAACCAATGAACTATCTCTTTGAACAATATAGAGTATTCACCTGCATGAAGTGGAAGGAAGTCGTATGCCAGGAGTACAGAATAACCGTTATTATCACAAGATTTTTCTGAGAAAATTATTATTGAAATACATATGCTGCCAAACATGAAATATACCTAGAGTCATAAACAAATTAGAGAGAGATCAATCTAGTCTTGCAAATATTTATGGGAATATATAGATTTCAGGCAGGTGAAGAGCGGGGGAGAAGAATAAAGATCATGCCCTAAACAATTTACAAAATAACACACATGATTAGTAGGGCAATCCGGTAAACAATCAATAGGATTTGGTAGCAAAATTATATGGACGATTAAGAGACATAACACCTTGGTTTATATATATCTGGTCAGTAGTGGTAGATAAGCAAAGTTGATTCTGGAGGAGATACTTAGTGAGAGAACATGCTCATCTTTGCAGGTTATATATAGCAAAGAGGATTTGTGTCGAACATGCCTCACGCACCACGATGTACACAAGATCTACAAAAAAGAAGGAACATTTGTTAATGAGCAATTAAAACTATGCATGTCTGAGTGGGCGAGTGGGCAAGTTTCTGCATGAAAACATTATTACAGGACTCACATGATAGCAAGAGGACGTACATTTGTCTATGACATGGGACTAATGATCAGACGGTTAAAACAATTGTGATGATGTGGTTTGCTCTGGGTTGAGAGAAATAGTCATTAAGATCTCTTACTGGGCTGCACTTTTAAAAGATATATAGATTAACACATCAAAGCATAAAAATGATAGTTATACAATTTTAATACATTTTTATGTAATTTATCCATGATCATGTATGTTGTAGGCCATGCCCTTAGTAATGATTGGATGTAGGCTCGAACCATTAGATCACGTTCCCAATTATATCGGGCCCCTTAGTAACTTTGGTGGCCAGTGATATTGTTGTGTCCTTAATTTATTAGAATGCATACATTTTTTTTCAAAAAAAAGAGTTTGCAAAACTTACAAAATAAACAAGTGTCAAGAGAGAGAAAAATATTACGTTAAAGCAACACCAAATATTCATCTGAAGAAGTTTCATGTTACATGTGTTTTATTCCAAGCTTTGATTAGGGGCTTACTGAAGATAATTCAATGTATATTTTAGCAAGAAAATCATGCATTGCTGAATCCAAGTTGTTGCAAGATAGTGAATTGTTAGTGCTAAACCTACGACGCAAAAAAAGATGATATGTTGTTTATGTTCAGACATGGAATGAGGTAAAAACGATAGGGGACGTCACATATCGTTGAACCCTCTCAGCTATTCCCTAAAGGGCAAGCTATAGGAACTAGATTGTGGTTGGTTTGCTCAATTCAAATAAAGGCCAAAAGTTAAAATAGATCAATAATAAAAAATAAAAGAGAGGTAAACTCCTTCATACTCTCCCTCTGAGAGATTGATTTCACATCGTTTTACTCATCTAGATTTATTAAATCACATTTTAATTTTAAACCATGATTAAACAATTGTATGGTTTTCTAAATAAATAAATTCTAGCAAATGTGCTCGTGCCACTAGTTATGCTTTGTTGAATGATTAACACTACATCACCCATTCACCCATGGTCACTTATCAAACATTTCCATATGAGGGGATTCCGTTATATGAGATCATGCACATTAACAATCACACATGGATCCGTCGTGCAGATCAAAGTTTCTTTTACCTATCATTGGTGCATCAGATATTTAATGCACAACTCCAAGGGAGTAAAGAGTTAAAGCAATTGCAGAAACGTGTGTATTAGTTCGAATGCCAAGCCGCTCAACAAAAAAATGGAAAATTCCTAACCTTGCTTTCATACCAATGTATAACCAAGACTAAAATTGGACTAGACCATTTTTTATCTTGGGCTCGGTCCGAGTAAGGATTCTTTATTTGCCTATCCCAATTCAAGTTTCCACAGGACTTTACTACCTGGATTCAAAACCGAAACAAGATATAGTTGGATAGATACAGTGCTGAGCTTTTTAAAGCGCTCTATTAGATATATGTTTGGTTCACTAACTTCCCATTTTTTATCCATAGGGGTAGATCATTGCAGTTATTAGAAGGCCAGACTGAACTATAGAGTCTTCCGTATGGATGGCCAAAAAGAGAAATCCTTTCCAATTTCTTATCTTTTTTACACATAGGGGTGGATCAAGAAATCGGGGGGGAGGGTGCTCCCCCTCTGGTTATCCACATCTTATTGCGAAAACTGAGAGACTCCAAAAAGGACCGTGTGGTAACAGATTGGTTGCAACTAGCTGTTGTCAATGTATTGGATAAATTATTTGAATTCTTCGGTTAGTAGAATAACGTTGCATGAATTTGGTAACGCGACGGTTACGACTACATGTGAATCAGTTCTATAACTGCAATCATTGTCGAAGCAACAAACCTAACCGAATTCATTGACGGGTTGGTTACAAGTAACGGTGAATGCACCGGATAAATGGAATTCTTCGGTTAGTAAGAAGCCACATGTACATGGTTGCTAGCATATTGTTGTGGTTATTGATTTGTTAGATGAAGGTGTGGTAACATGCCGGTTATGACTAACTGTGAAACTAGCTAGATAAACTCAAGATGTCAATACACTTATTTTGGAAGAAACAATAAGCCTCAATAACAAAAAAAATTAATGAATTTAGTTACAAGTAACAACGAATGTAGCAAATAAATTAATTCTGTGGTTCATAAAAAAGACACATGGACATGGTTGCTAGCATGATACAATTGTTAATCTATTTAGATAAAGGTGTGGTAACATACCGGTTATGGCTAAACATGAATCTAGCCATCGAATGAAGCCAAAATGTACCAGAAAAAATCAAACTCTTCAATTAGTAAAAAGAAAAAGCACGTACACGATTGCTAGCATGTTGCAATTGTTGATCTATTAGATGAATGTGTGGTAACATACCAGTTATGACTAACTATGAATCTAGCTATGAGATTAATTTAAGCCAACGATCAATTATAGTGAAACCAACAAGTCTCAATAATGAAATTTCTTAATAGATCAGTTACAAGTAACTCCAAATATATCGGATAATAAATTATTCCATTAGTAAAAAGGTGTGCTGGGCATGGTTGCTGGTATGTTGTGGTTGTTGACCTATTAGATGAATGTGAGATAACATATTGGTTACGACTAACTGAAGTCTAGAGGAATCGAAGCTAACAATACAATAATTGTGAAAGCAACAAGCCTCAATAACGAAATGTGTTAACATATCAGTTGTGGGTAATTGTGAATGTATTGGATAAACCGAATTTATCGATAAATTCTTTGATCCAAATAACATATATAGTTCCTGATTTGTCAAGGCAATTATGTATGAAAACAACAAATTATTAGTTTTTGACAATAAAAATTAGTTACTGAATTTGATGACCGTTTCTTTTGATGGAAAACAACGAGCTGTCCGGTAGTTGGACTGGACAGGACGAAAATTGTAATCCAATTCCACCTTCGAGTTTGAATTTTGAATTGGATTATCCAGATTTAGTAGCAGTAGTAATTTTGAATATTCGATTATATGGCAGAAAATAATGACTATTTTTGGCCCATTGCATGTGAAAAAGCACGGGGAGCTGCTTATTTTGTGGTCAAGACCAGCAAGGAAATCAGAGCCCACTCCCCCCCCCCCCGCGTCCCGCGCGCACGCTGCGGTTATACCATCGAACTTATAATTGTTGTGAAAATTGCAAGCCTCGAAAAAGGAGTGTGGTAACGGATTGGTTGCGACTAGCTGTTGTGAATGTACTAGATAAATTAATATCAAATTCTTCGGTAGTAGAATAATGTTGCACGAATTTGGTAACGCCGGTTACGACTACGTGTGAATCAATAATATACCTTGAAACCAACAATACAATCATTGTGGAAGCAACAAGCCTAACCAAATTCATTGATGGGTCGGTTACAAGTAACGGTGAATATAACGGATAAATGGAATTCTTCGGTTAGTAATAAGCCGCACGTGCATGGTTGGTAGCATATTGTTGCAGTTGTTTATTTGTTGGATGGACGTGTGGTAAGTGCCGGTTACGACTAACTATAAATCTAGCTAGATAAACTGAAGACGACAATACAATTATTGTGGAAGAAGCAACAAGCGTCGATAACAGAAATTGTTAATGAATTCAGTTACATGTAACGGTGAATATACCAAATAAATTAATTCTTTGATTCGTAAAAAAGGTACATGCATATGGTTGCTAGCATGCTTACGATTGTTGATGTATTAATATAAACAATCCTGAATAACGAAATGCGTTAACATATCGGTTATGGGTAACTGCGAATGTATTGGATAAACTGAATTTATCCGTAAATTCTTTGATCCAAATAACACATCTAGCAGCTCCAAATTTGTCAAGGCAACTGTGTATGGAAACAACAAATTATCGGTTTTTGACTAAAAAGTTTAGTTACTGGATTTGATGACCTTTTCTTTTGAAGAAAAACAATATATGAGTTATAGTTATTTGCATGCATAGAACAATATCAGCTGGGTCAAATGAATACAAAAGGTAGCTTGGGAAAACGCTTATAATTTTTTTTTCAAATCCTGTTTCCTTAATTTTTCTTTATTATGAATGTGAAATGTCAAATGTATATGTCTCAGCTGATACATATGAAATGGCTATTATAATGACAACAATGAGCTGTCTAGTAGTTGGACTGGACAGGAGGAAAATTTTCATCCAATTGCATTCTCAATCCCACCATCGAATTTGAATTTTGAATTGGATTGTCCAGATTAGTAGTAATTTTTAGTATTGGATTATATGGCAGAAAATAGTTACTATTTTTGGGGGGCCGTTGCATGTGAAAAGGCAGGGGGCTGCTTATTTTGCTGTGTCAAGGCCAGCGAGGATGAGCTTGGTATGGATTAATTTGCACCTAATGGGTAAATCGAAGCAACTATTAAATTCCTGCCAAAAACCTGACACCACCAAAGAAAAACGATGTCCGCTCCAGTGGAAGTAATTTTAGTTACTTATCATTTGCTACCAAACTACTAGCGCATACATACGGATGCATTGTATTGTATCGATCGATGCAAACGTTACTTTTGTTGATGATGAGAATTCCAGGGCGTACTTACTTATTACAACAAACAAAGGCGTGACGTGACGCGACAATAGTCAGCGCTACCGTTCCAGCCTTGGCGCCCGTTTGAACCCGAACGCCTGCCAGCTTTCCGCGCTCGTTTCGTTTTTACCTGCCTAATTGGTGGTCAGTTAGTAACCGCTCGCTGGTTCGCAGTGAGAAAACGTACCGAAAACCAGGCGACTTGAGCCGCCGCCGGCCTATCAATACCCGGCCTGCTGCAGAGCGCTCCTCCATATCCCATATCCAATTGCAATTCCAATTCCACCGCCAGCGCCGGGCAAGAAAGTCATCGTCGTCGATAATAGACCGCGCTAGCTAGAGAGCCTAGAGAGCCTAGATCGAGATGGCCCGAGTCCTTGACGTGTGCTACGCGTACCTGAGCGCCCGCGAAGCCTACGAGATGTTCATCGCCATGCGCGTGAACGAGCAGCAGGCGCGCAACGCCGTGGCGCTGCTGCTGTGGCTGGAGCAGGCGACGGAGATCACGACCATCCGGCACCTGCGGGACTTCAACGCCCACGGCATCATGTGCCTCGCCGCCGAGGCCAGCAACATCATCGACTGCCTGCGCGGGCAGCCCAGCCGCTTCTTCCTCGCCATCCCGGAGATCCCCTTCCTCTCCTCGCTCTGCAAGAAGAGAATCGACCCGGGCTTCTTCGTGTACCAGCAGGACGTCGCCGCGCAGTGCATCGCCGACATCCTCGACGGCATCGGGCCCGTGCTCTTCAACGACCGCCTCTACAAGCTGTACCACCGCTCCAGGACGGGCCTCTTCAACCGCTTTCCGGAGCTCGAGGCCACCTACAGCTTCCGCATGGTCACCGTGCCGGAGGACTTCCGCTCCATGTTCATCACCTTCTCCAGAGGGCAGCCTCTTGAACGTGAAGAGATCTTCGACTACTTCAGGCAGTAAGTCTCAAAGCAATTGTTTTTTTTTTCATTTCTCTAATTATTATTGCTGCTGCTAGATTTAATTTCTTCTCTCTCTAGTAGCTAGCTTCATCGATGGAGGAGAAAAAACACCATGCAAGAGAGAACCACTCTCGACTGATCTATGCGCATGTTTCTTGTATGCCTGCAGGAAATGGGGCGATTGCATCGTCCGCGTCCTCATGGAGAAGACAGTCGGTGGCGCGCAGAAGATGTACGGCCGGATCATCTTCAAGAGTGAGGGCTTCGTCAGCTTGGTGCTCAACGGCGAGCTGCTCGTCAAAGTGACCATAAACTACCGCCGGATCTGGCTCCGCAGATACATCCCGCGCGAAAACAACAACAACAACAACATTTGATGATGATGTCATCAGCCCTAGCCCTGTCCGGTGGCGTAGTGATGGAGGAACTAGTAGAACCCCAGCCTTAGTTATGCAATCGAGCGAGCTTATTTACCATATGAGTTGTTATTCGGACATGTATGTTAGTTTCAAGTTACTTTAATTTCCTTGGGTGTATCGGGTTCTATACCTTTGAATCCAATCATGTACCGGTCAAGCTATCAGCAATGGAATGAACTAGTTTTTAACTATAATTATGTGACTCTTCTTCTAGCCACCGTAAATATCTAGCTAGTTTTTTTTTTATAACAAAGAGTGGACATGGATGGAATGATATGAGATCTTGATCTTTTTCTCCGCAAACCCTAACCCCACACATTCCTCCCAGCTATTATGGAAATACAAGTGTGATTGCTATCCTTCAAAAGGTTATCGATGATGTTAGTGCATATCTAACATCATCTCTAATATATAAGTATCGAGGATATAAAAAAGTATATCCAACATACATTTATAACCCACTATGTACGTACTAGTTTCACCGTGTACCATGCAAACCTTAGCCCCACGCCTTCGATTTCTCATAATATTTTTGTTGCCAACTAGCAAATTCCACAAATCCTAACCGTACCGCGTGTGGGTTGTCTCCGTTACGACCCTAAATCTTACTTGTGCCTTGGTTACCCAACCAAATCATGTAAACATCTATGTTACCAACTAGCGGATTCCATAAATTCTAACCACACGTGGATCGTGTCACTGTGTACATTTATAACCCACTATGTGCGTATTAGTTTCACCATGCACTCTGCAAACCTTAGTTGCACGCCTCCGTCTCCAACCTAAATCCAGGAAATATTTTTGTTGCTAACGAGCGGATTCCACAAATCCTAACCACGCATGGGTTGTCTCTGTTACCACCCTAAATCTTATGCGTGTCTCCGTTACCAAAATAAATCATGCAAACATCTATGTTATCAACTAACGGATTCCACAAATTCTAACCACACGTGGATCATGTCACTGTGTACATTTATAATCCACTATGTGCATACTAGTTTCACCGTGTACTCTGCAAACCTTAGCCGCACACCTCCATTTCCAACCTAAATCCAGAAAATATTTTTGTTGCTAACTAGCAGATTTCACAAATCTTAACCACACGTAGGTTGTCTCTGTTACCACCCTAAGTCTTATTTGTGCCTCTGTTACCAAACCAAATCATGCAAACATCTATGTTACCCACTAGTGGATTCCACAAATTCTAACCACACGTGGATCGTCTCACCGTGTACATTTATAACTCACTATGTGCTTACTAGTTTCAGCGTGTACTCTGTAAATCTTAACGCATGCCTCAGTTTCCACCCTAAATCCAGGAAATATATTTGTTGCTAACTAGTGGATTCCATAAATCCTAACCACACGCGGGTTGTCTCCGTTACCACCCTAAATATTATCAATGCCTCCGTTACCAAACCAACCACGCAAACATCTCCATTACCAACTAGCTGATTCTACAATCTAACCACACCTGGATCGTGTCACCGTGTATATTTATAACCCACTATGTGCGTACTAGTTTCACCGTGTACTCTGCAAACCTTAGCCGCACGCCTCCGTTTTCAAGCTAAATCCAAGAGATATTTTTGTTGCTAGTGAGCGGATTCCACAAATCCTAACCACACGTGGGTTGTTTCCGTTACCACCCTAAATCTTATACGTGCCTCCGTTACCAAACTAAATCATGCAAACATCTCCGTTACCAACTAGCAGATTCCACAAATTCTAACTACATGTGGATCGTCTCCGTTACTACTCTAAATCTTACGTACTTGTGAAACTCCAAATGTGTCTATCTCCGTTACACCACACTAAGTCCTAGTACAAACCAAAAGACACGAAGGTTCTCTTTGAACACATGTTAGTCCACTAAAATTATTAGTTTTTGACTAAAAAATTTAGTTGCGGAGTTTGATGACCTTTTCTTTTGATGAAAAACAATATAGAGTTATAGTTATTTGCATGCATAGAACAATCAGTCGGGCCAAATGAATACAAAAATAGTAGCTTGGGAAAAATGCTTTGTACTTTTTCCAAATCCTTTTCCTTTTAATATTTCTTTATTATGAATGTGAACATGCCAAATGTATATGTACCCAGATGATACACAAATCAGATATGAAATGGCTATTATAATAACAACAACGAGCTGTCCAATAGTTGGACTGGACAAGAGGAGAATTGTAATCCAATTCCACCATCGAGTTTGAATTTTGAATTGGATTATCCAGATTTAGTAGCAGTAGTAATTTTGAATATTCGATTATATGGCAGAAAATAATGACTATTTTTGGCCCATTGCATGTGAAAAAGCACCGGGGAGCTGCTTATTTCGTGGTCAAGACCAGCAAGGAAATCAGCTATGTGGGCGGCAAAGAGTGAAATTGGGCAGCCCACTCCACACACCCCCCCTCCCGCACGCACGTGCGGTTATACCATCGAACTTATAATTGTTGTGAAAATTGCAAGCCTCGAAAAAGGGGTGTGGTAACGGATTGGTTGCGACTAGCTGTTGTGAATGTACTAGATAAATTAATATCAAACTCTTCGGTAGTGGAATAATGTTGCACGAATTTGGTAACGCCGGTTACTACTACGTGTGAATCAATAATATACCTTGAAACCAACAATACAATCATTGTGGAAGCAACAAGCCTAACCAAATTCATTGATGGGTCGGTTACAAGTAACGGTGAATGTAACGTATAAATGGAATTCTTCGGTTAGTAATAAGCCGCACGTGCATGGTTGGTAGCATATTGTTGCGGTTGTTTATTTGTTAGATGGACGTGTGGTAAGTGCCGGTTACGACTAACTATAAATCTAGCTAGATAAACTGAAGACGACAATACAATTATTGTGGAAGAAGCAACAAGCGTCGATAACAAAAATTGTTAATGAATTCAGTTACATGTAACGGTGAATATACCAAATAAATTAATTCTTTGATTCGTAAAAAAGGCACATGGATATGGTTGCTAGCATGCTTACGATTGTTGATGTATTAATATAAACAATCCTGAATAACGAAATGCGTTAACATATCGGTTATGGGTAACTGCGAATGTATTGGATAAACTGAATTTATCCGTAAATTCTTTGATCCAAATAACACATCTAGCAGCTCCAAATTTGTCAAGGCAACTGTGTATGGAAACAACAAATTATCGGTTTTTGACTAAAAAGTTTAGTTACTGGATTTGATGACCTTTTCTTTTGAAGAAAAACAATATATGAGTTATAATTATTTGCATCCATAGAACAATATCAGCCGGGTCAAATGAATACAAAAGGTAGCTTGGGAAAACGCTTATAATTTTTTTTTCAAATCTTGTTTCCTTAATTTTTCTTTATTATGAATGTGAAATGTCAAATGTATATGTCCCAGCTGATACATATGAAATGGCTATTATAATGACAACGATGAGCTGTCTAGTAGTTGGACTGGACAGGAGGAAAATTTTCATCCAATTGCATTCTCAATCCCACCATCGAATTTGAATTTTGAATTGGATTGTCCAGATTAGTAGTAATTTTTAGTATTGGATTATATGGCTGAAAATAGTTACTATTTTTGGGGGGCCGTTGCATGTCAAAAGGCAGGGGGCTGCTTATTTTGTTGTGTCAAGGCCAGCGAGGATGAGCTTGGTATGGATTAATTTGCACCTAATGGGTAAATCGAAGCAACTATTAAATTCCTACCAAAAACCTGACACCACCAAAGAAAAACGTTGTCCGCTGCAGTGGAAGTAATTTTAGTTACTTATCATTTGCTACCAAACTACTAGCGCATACATACGGATGCATTGTATTGTATCGATCGATGCAAACGTTACTTTTGTTGATGATGAGAATTCCAGGGCGTACTTACTTATTACAACAAACAAAGGCGTGACGTGACGCGACAATAGTCAGCGCTACCGTTCCAGCCCTGGCGCCCGTTTGAACCCGAACGCCTGCCAGCTTTCCCGCGCTCATTTCGTTTTTACCTGCCTAATTGGTGGTCAGTTAGTAACTGCTCGCTGGTTCGCAGTGAGAAAACGTACCGAAAACCAGGCGACTTGAGCCGCCGCCGGCCTATAAATACCCGGCCCGCTGCAAAGCGCTCCGCCATATCCCATATCCAATTGCAATTCCAATTCCACCGCCAGCGCCGGGCAAGAAAGTCATCGTCGTCGGTAATAGAACGCGCTAGCTAGAGAGCCTAGAGAGCCTAGATCGAGATGGCCCGAGTCCTTGACGTGTGCTACGCGTACCTGAGCGCCCGCGAAGCCTACGAGATGTTCATCGCCATGCGCGTGAACGAGCAGCAGGCGCGCAACGCCGTGGCGCTGCTGCTGTGGCTGGAGCAGGCGACGGAGATCACGACCATCCGGCACCTGCGGGACTTCAACGCCCACGGCATCATGTGCCTCGCCGCCGAGGCCAGCAACATCATCGACTGCCTGCGCGGGCAGCCCAGCAGCTTCTTCCTCGCCATCCCGGAGATCCCCTTCCTCTCCTCGCTCTGCAAGAAGAGAATCGACCCGGGCTTCTTCGTGTACCAGCAGGACGTCGCCGCGCAGTGCATCGCCGACATCCTCGACGGCATCGGGCCCGTGCTCTTCAACGACCGCCTCTACAAGCTGTACCACCGCTCCAGGACGGGCCTCTTCAACCGCTTTCCGGAGCTCGAGGCCACCTACAGCTTCCGCATGGTCACCGTGCCGGAGGACTTCCGCTCCATGTTCATCACCTTCTCCAAGGGGCAGCCTCTTGAACGTGAAGAGATCTTCGACTACTTCAGGCAGTAAGTCTCAAAACAATTACTATATGTGTTTTTTTTTCATTTCTCTAATTATTGCTGCTGCTGAATTTCTTCTCTCTCTAGTAGCTAGCTTCATCGATGGAGGAGAAAAAAAACCATGCAAGAGAGAACCACTCTCGACTGATCTATACGCATGTTTCTTGTATGCCTGTAGGAAATGGGGCGATTGCATCGTCCGCGTCCTCATGGAGAAGACAGTCGGTGGCGCGCAGAAGATGTACGGCCGGATCATCTTCAAGAGTGAGGGCTTCGTCAGCTTGGTGCTCAACGGCGAGCTGCTCGTCAAAGTGACCATAAACTACCGCCAGATTTGGCTCCGCAGATACATCCCGCGCGAAAACAACAACAACAACATTTGATGATGATGTCATCAGCCCTAGCCCTGTCCGGTGGCGTAGTGATGGAGGAACTAGTAGAACCCCAGCCTTAGTTATGCAATCGAGCGAGCTTATTTACCATATGAGTTGTTATTCGGACATGTATGTTAGTTTCAAGTTACTTTAATTTCCTTGGGTGTATCGGGTTCTATACCTTTGAATCCAATCATGTACCAGTCAAGCTATCAGCAATGGAATGAACTAGTTTTTAACTATAATTATGTGACTCTTCTTCTAGCCACCGTAAATATCTAGCTAGTTTTTTTTTTGTATAACAAAGAGTGGACATGGATGGAATGATATGAGCTCTTGATCTTTTTCTCCGCAAACCCTAACCCCACACATTCCTCCCAGCTATTATGGAAATACAAGTGTGATTGCTATCCTTCAAAAGGTTATCGATGATGTTAGTGCATATCTAACATCATCTCTAATATATAAGTATCGAGGATATAAAAAAGTATATCCAACATACATTTGTAACCCACTATGTACGTACTAGTTTCACCGTGTACCATGCAAACCTTAGCCCCACGCCTTCGATTTCTCATAATATTTTTGTTGCCAACTAGCAAATTCCACAAATCCTAACCGTACCGCGTGTGGGTTGTCTCCGTTACGACCCTAAATCTTACTTGTGCCTTGGTTACCCAACCAAATCATGTAAACATCTATGTTACCAACTAGCGGATTCCATAAATTCTAACCACACGTGGATCGTGTCACCGTGTACATTTATAACCCACTATGTGCGTACTAGTTTCACCATGCACTCTGCAAACCTTAGTTGCACGCCTCCGTCTCCAACCTAAATCTAGGAAATATTTTTGTTGCTAACGAGCGGATTCCACAAATCCTAACCACGCATGGGTTGTCTCTGTTACCACCCTAAATCTTATGCGTGTCTCCGTTACCAAAATAAATCATGCAAACATCTATGTTATCAACTAACGGATTCCACAAATTCTAACCACACGTGGATCATGTCACTGTGTACATTTATAATCCACTATGTGCATGCTAGTTTCACCGTGTACTCTGCAAACCTTAGCCGCACACCTCCATTTCCAACCTAAATCCAGAAAATATTTTTGTTGCTAACTAGCAGATTTCACAAATCTTAACCACACGTAGGTTGTCTCTGTTACCATCCTAAGTCTTATTTGTGCCTCTGTTACCAAACCAAATCATGCAAACATCTATGTTACCCACTAGTGGATTCCACAAATTCTAACCACACGTGGATCGTCTCACCGTGTACATTTATAACTCACTATGTGCTTACTAGTTTAAGCGTGTACTCTGTAAATCTTAACGCATGCCTCAGTTTCCACCCTAAATCCAGGAAATATATTTGTTGCTAACTAGTGGATTCCATAAATCCTAACCACACGTGGGTTGTCTCCGTTACCACCCTAAATATTATCAATGCCTCCGTTACCAAACCAACCACGCAAACATCTCCGTTACCAACTAGCTGATTCTACAATCTAACCACACCTGGATCGTGTCACCGTGTACATTTATAACCCACTATGTGCGTACTAGTTTCACCGTGTACTCTGCAAACCTTAGCTGCACGCCTCCGTTTTCAAGCTAAATCCAAGAGATATTTTTGTTGCTAGTGAGTGGATTCCACAAATCCTAACCACACGTGGGTTGTTTCCGTTACCACCCTAAATCTTATATGTGCCTCCGTTACCAAACTAAATCATGCAAACATCTCCGTTACCAACTAGCAGATTCCACAAATTCTAACTACATGTGGATCGTCTCCGTTACTACTCTAAATCTTACGTACTTGTGAAACTCCAAATGTGTCTATCTCCGTTACACCACACTAAATCCTAGAACAAACCAAAAGACACGAAGGTTCTCTTTGAACACATGTTAGTCCACTAAAATTATTAGTTTTTGACTAAAAAAATTTAGTTGCGGAGTTTGATGACCTTTTCTTTTGATGAAAAACAATATAGAGTTATAGTTATTTGCATGCATAGAACAATCAGTCGGGCCAAATGAATACAAAAATAGTAGCTTGGGAAAAATGCTTTGTACTTTTTCCAAATCCTTTTCCTTTTAATATTTCTTTATTATGAATGTGAACATGCCAAATGTATATGTACCCAGATGATACACAAATCAGATATGAAATGGCTATTATAATAACAACAACGAGCTGTCCAATAGTTGGACTGGACAAGAGGAGAATTGTAATCCAATTCCACCATCGAGTTTGAATTTTGAATTGGATTATCCAGATTTAGTAGCAGTAGTAATTTTGAATATTCGATTATATGGTAGAAAATAATGACTATTTTTGGCCCATTACATGTGAAAAAGCACGGGGGAGCTGCTTATTTCGTGGTCAAGACCAGCAAGGAAATCAGCTATGTGGGCGGCAAAGAGTGAAATTGGGCAGCCCACTCCACCCCCCACCCCCTCCCGCACGCACGTGCGGTTATACCATCGAACTTATAATTGTTGTGAAAATTGCAAGCCTCGAAAAAGGGGTGTGGTAACGGATTGGTTGCGGCTAGCTGTTGTGAATGTACTAGATAAATTAATATCAAACTCTTCGGTAGTGGAATAATGTTGCACGAATTTGGTAACGCCGGTTACGACTACGTGTGAATCAATAATATACCTTGAAACCAACAATACAATCATTGTGGAAGCAACAAGCCTAACCAAATTCATTGATGGGTCGGTTACAAGTAACGGTGAATGTAACATATAAATGGAATTCTTCGGTTAGTAATAAGCCGCACGTGCATGGTTGGTAGCATATTGTTGTGGTTGTTTATTTGTTAGATGGACGTGTGGTAAGTGCCGGTTACGACTAACTATAAATCTAGCTAGATAAACTGAAGACGACAATACAATTATTGTGGAAGAAGCAACAAGCGTCGATAACAAAAATTGTTAATGAATTCAGTTACATGTAACGGTGAATATACCAAATAAATTAATTCTTTGATTCAGTAAAAAAGGCACATGGATATGGTTGCTAGCATGCTTACGATTGTTGATGTATTAATATAAACAATCCTCAATAACGAAATGCGTTAACATATCGGTTATGGGTAACTGCGAATGTATTGGATAAACTGAATTTATCCGTAAATTCTTTGATCCAAATAACACATCTAGCAGCTCCAAATTTGTCAAGGCAACTGTGTATGGAAACAACAAATTATCGGTTTTTGACTAAAAAGTTTAGTTACTGGATTTGATGACCTTTTCTTTTGAAGAAAAACAATATATGAGTTATAGTTATTTGCTTGCATAGAACAATATCAGCCGGGTCAAATGAATACAAAAGGTAGCTTGGGAAAACGCTTATAATTTTTTTTTCAAATCCTGTTTCCTTAATTTTTCTTTATTATGAATGTGAAATGTCAAATGTATATGTCCCAGCTGATACATATGAAGTGGCTATTATAATGACAACGATGAGCTGTCTAGTAGTTGGACTGAACAGGAGGAAAATTTTCATCCAATTGCATTCTCAATCCCACCATCGAATTTGAATTTTGAATTGGATTGTCCAGATTAGTAGTAATTTTTAGTATTGGATTATATGGCAGAAAATAGTTACTATTTTTGGGGGCCGTTGCATGTGAAAAGGCAGGGGGCTGCTTATTTTGCTGTGTCAAGGCCAGCAAGGATGAGCTTGGTATGGATTAATTTGCACCTAATGGGTAAATCGAAGCAACTATTAAATTCCTGCCAAAAACCTGACACCACCAAAGAAAAACGATGTCCGCTGCAGTGGAAGTAATTTTAGTTACTTATCATTTGCTACCAAACTACTAGCGCATACATACGGATGCATTGTATTGTATCGATCGATGCAAACGTTACTTTTGTTGATGATGAGAATTCCATGGCGTACTTACTTGTTACAACAAACAAAGGCGTGACGTGACGTGATAATAGTCAGCGCTACCGTTCCGAGTCCTGGCGCCCGTTTGAACCCGAACGCCTGCCAGCTTTCCCGCGCTCGTTTCGTTTTTACCTGCCTAATTGGTGGTCAGTTAGTAACTGCTCGCTGGTTCGCAGTGAGAAAACGTACCGAAAACCAGGCAGTTGGTCAGGTTCGAGAAGGCGCGTCGGGCAGGCGACTTGAGTCACCGCTGGCCTATAAGTACCCGGCCCGCTGCAAAGCGCTCCTCCATATCCCATATCCAATTGCAATTCCAATTCCACCGCCAGCGCCGGGCAAGAAAGCCGTCGTCGTCGGTAATAGAGCGCGCTAGCTAGAGAGCCTAGAGAGCCTAGATTGAGATGGCCCGAGTCCTTGACGTGTGCTACGCGTACCTGAGCGCCCGCGAAGCCTACGAGATGTTCATCGCCATGCGCGTGAACGAGCAGCAGGCGCGCAACGCCGTGGCGCTGCTGCTGTGGCTAGAGCAGGCGACGGAGATCACGACCATCCGGCACCTGCGGGACTTCAACGCCCACGGCATCATGTGCCTCGCCGCCGAGGCCAGCAACATCATCGACTGCCTGCGCGGGCAGCCCAGCAGCTTCTTCCTCGCCATCCCGGAGATCCCCTTCCTCTCCTCGCTCTGCAAGAAGAGAATCGACCCGGGCTTCTTCGTGTACCAGCAGGATGTCGCCGCGCAGTGCATCGCCGACATCCTCGACGGCATCGGGCCCGTGCTCTTCAACGACCGCCTCTACAAGCTGTACCACCGCTCCAGGACGGGCCTCTTCAACCGCTTTCCGGAGCTCGAGGCCACCTACAGCTTCCGCATGGTCACCGTGCCGGAGGACTTCCGCTCCATGTTCATCACCTTCTCCAAGGGGCAGCCTCTTGAACGTGAAGAGATCTTCGACTACTTCAGGCAGTAAGTCTCAAAACAATTACTATATGTGTTTTTTTTTCATTTCTCTAATTATTGCTGCTGCTGAATTTCTTCTCTCTCTAGTAGCTAGCTTCATCGATGGAGGAGAAAAAAACCATGCAAGAGAGAACCACTCTCGACTGATCTATGCGCATGTTTGTTGTACGCCTGCAGGAAATGGGGCGATTGCATCGTCCGCGTCCTCATGGAGAAGACAGTCGGTGGCGCACGAGAAGATGTATGGCCGGATCATCTTCAAGAGTGAGGGCTTCGTCAGCTTGGTGCTCAACGGCGAGCTGCTCGTCAAAGTGACCATAAACTACCGCCAGATCTGGCTCCGCAGATACATCCCGCGCGAAAACAACAACAACAACAACAACAACATTTGATGATGATGTCATCAGCCCCAGCCCTGTCCGGCGGCGTAGTCATGGAGGAACTAGTAGAACCCCAGCCGTAGTTATGCAATCAAGCGAGCTTATTTACCATATGAGTTGTTATTCGGACATGCATGTTAGTTTCAAGTTACTTTAATTTCCTTGGGTGTATCGGGTTCTATACCTTTGAATCCAATCATGTACCAGTCAAGCTATCAGCAATGGAATGAACTAGTTTTTAACTATAATTATTTGACTCTTCTTCTAGCCACCGTCAATATCTAGCTAGTTTTTTTTTTATACTAAAGAGTGGACATGGATAGAATGATATCAGATCTTGATCTTTTTCTCCCCAAATCCCGCAAACCCTAACCCCGCACATTCCTCCCAGCTATTATGGAAATACAAGTGTGATTGCTACCCTTCAAAAGGTTATCGATGATGTTAGTGCATATCTAACATCATCTCTAATATATAAGTATGGTGGGTATAAAAAAGTATATCCAACATACATTTATAACCCACTATGTGCGTACTAGTTTCACCGTGTACCATGCAAACCTTAGCCCCACGTCTTCGATTTCTCATAATATTTTTGTTACCAACTAGGAAATTCCACAAATCCTAACCGTATCGCATGTGGGTTGTCTTCGTTACCACCCTAAATCTTAGTTGCGCCTTGGTTACCAAACCAAATCATGCAAAACATCTATGTTACCAACTAGTGGATTCCACAAATTCTAACCACACGTGGATCGTGTTACCGTGTACATTTATAACCCACTATATGCGTACTAGTTTCGTCATGCACTCTGCAAACCTTAGTCGCATGCCTCTGTTTCCAACCTAAATCCAGGAAATATTTTTGTTGCTAACGAGCGGATTCCACAAATCCTAACTACACATGGGTTGTCTCCATAACCACCCTAAATCTTATACCTCCGTTACCAAACTAAATCATGCGAACATCTCTGTTACCAACTAGCGGATTTCACAAATTCTAACCACACGTAGATCATGTCACCATGTACATTTATAATCCACTATGTGCATACTAGTTTCACCGTGTACTATGCAAACCCACCGCACGCCTCCGTTTCTAACCTAAATCCAGGAAATGTTTTTATTGCTAACTAGCATATTCCACAAATCCTAACCACACGTGGGTTGTCTCCGTTACTACACTAAATCTTATTTGCGCCTCGTTACCAAACCAAATCATGCAAACATCTCTGTTACCCACTAGTGGATTCCATAAATTCTAATCACACGTGGATCATGTCACCGTGTACATTTATAACTCACTATGTGCATGCTAGTTTCAGCGTGTAATGCATGCCTCGGTTTCCACCCTAAATCCAGGAAATATATTTGTTGCTAACTAGTAGATTCCATAAATCCTAACCACACATGGGTTGTCTCCGTTACCACCCTAAATATTATCAATGCCTCCGTTACCAAACCAACCATGCAAACATCTCTGTTACCAACTAGCGGATTCTACAATCTAGCCACACTTGGATCGTGTCACCGTGTATATTTATAACCCACTATGTGCGTACTAGTTTCACCGTGTACTCTGCAAACCTTAGCCGCACGCCTCCGTTTCCAAGCTAAATCTAGGAAATATTTTTGTTGCTAGCGAGCGGATTCCACAAATCCTAACCACACGTGGGTTGTCTCTGTTACCACTTGTCACACCCGGTTTTAACGACCAAAACCGAATGCATCCGTATGCGTGCCCGGGAACAAGTTTTCACGCACACGGGACAATTAATGTGATAAAAGAACAATGTCTTTATTAAACTGAATACTTACATCGATATTGTCTCAAAGGACTAAATACAAATATACGCTAGCGGAAGACTCCATAACACCACGAGGCAATCGACCGGGGTTTCGCACGCCTAGACCTTTCTCATCGGTGGTCTTCTCCATCTTCCGAGCAGCAGTAGTTGGTAGCAAAAAGGAAATAGCAAGAGTGAGTACATGTCGTACTCAGCAAGTGTGGGAATACATGACATGTAAGCTGAATGAAAGGAAGGCTAACACATGGTTTGCAATAGAAAGCACCTACACTAGTCAAATTAATTAAAGCAACCTATTTACTAAGTGAATATGAACCAACGAGGCTACCCCACCTATCAACCACTGCAAGCTACTCTACTTGCAGCAAACCACACCTACAGAGTTACCCCGCCTGTAGCAAACGACACTACAGGTTACCCCGCCTGTAGCCAACCACACTACAGGTTACCCCGCCTATAGCAACCTACGAGTTACTCCACCCGTCCATACCCTCTAGTTCTCGTGAGGATCCGGGCCGTTCGTGACCGTGAACACGGCTGTTATAACAGTTTTACACTCTGCAGAGGTGGCACAACTTTACCCACAGGTCGGTGATTCCATCACCCGTCGGTGACTAAAACCTCCATTATACCAGCACACTTCCTTAGGTGTGAGGTCAAGAGATCACCGCAAGATCTTTCGAAGGACTTCCCGGTTTGCAAAACGCCCATGCTAAGGTTTCACCGCCGTAAAAGTGACGCATCACCCGAGAGGCCCCCTCTTGCACCGTGGCTTCAAGTACTCTGCCTTTCCTCGCCCGAATCCAAAAGACACCTTCTTCCTTCATCCTTCCTCGACGCCCGCAAAGCTGGGAAGTTACCTTGGTACTAAACCTTACCTACCCATTATCAGCCCTGTGCTTTGTGCGGAAGTCCTGGGTTGCCGCTCCAAGAACCGGTCCTTATGATCCCAAACAGGTACCACAACACCCAACGAGTGTGCACCAGCACCATCATTGACAATCCTCCTGTCGGGATCACCTAAGTTCCATGTTGCTAAAAAGCATTACCAGTTCTTGATCTTTATGTTCAAGTGGATACTTAATCAAGATTAGCATTTAGTTCTGTGGTAAACCCCATTGTGAGCATGCTAAGCAATGACGTACCCAAACTATAACAATACACCCAAAACCAGGCGACAAGGAAAATAATATGGAACAGGATATGACACAATAGGATTCAAATTAAATGCAATGCATAAAAGTAAATTCAGATAGTAAAGAAGTAGGCTCAATGTGCATCAAGGACACTTGCATGTTTCCCTTTGCTGCTGCTCATGTCTTTAAGTCTTGCTCTTGAGTTCTTTCGAAATGTACGTTCTTCTATTTAACGTCACACCGATTCAAACACATGCAAGAAATAAGCATACAAGCAAACTAAGAAACAGTACACCAAACAGTACCTAATGACTATGAAAATAGTACTAATAAATAGTACTCGTCGCTACGATCGAGTGAGCGCAAGAATCGGCTTAGTCGGAGCTACGAGCAAAAAGATACAAGACTTTTACGATTAAGGTTCTTTTTTGTAAAATAACCTGATTTCGGAAAAATAATTGACTCAATTAAATCACTTCTGTAAAACAGAAACAAATAATTTAAACAATCATGAAATAATAATTTTTTTCTTGGAAACAATATATGTATTTTATTTTACAAAAGAGGAGGAGACTAGAATTATTTTTTTGTACAGAATGAGTTAGATTTAGCTATTGCTAAAGGGAAGGACCTAACTGCAAGGGGCTAGGGAACTCCGTTCCTGGTTGCGTTTGATCTAGGAGCGAGAGAATAGAACGACGAACTCACCTAGAGCGTTGTTGGGATGCGAGGAGACTCAACGAAGGCTGGCGATGGCAAACGGCAGCGACGGTTGAACAGCTTGGTCGAGGAAGCGGCTGCGGCGGCGAGAACTCAATGACGGCTTCGAGAATCGGCGACGCCTGCTCCAGGCTTCAATCTAGGCTTCATGACGACTTAGAGGACGGCTCCCTGGCGACAGCTTGACGATCTCGAAGTTAGAGCTCCAATGGCGGCGGCTGCGCTTAAGGTTAGCTAGCATGGACTTCGGATTAGGGCTACGAGGGCGGCGCAGCATCGTTTTATAGGGGCTGGGCAGGATCTCGCAGGCGGCTCGGAGTTGGGAGTCCAGGCGCAGCACGATGTCAAGCGGTGGAGCGATTGCGTGCGACCGGCTCGGGGCAGGCATGCTGAACTGCTGCGTCATGCATGCGGGTGCGCACGAGCTGGGCCATATGGCCACGCGCGAGATAGGTTGGGATGCCGGCTGCGTTGCGGACTTCTGGTTAGGTGCAGCTGGATTTTATATGCACGGAGCCCTAGCTGGGTACGCAAGTCAAGGGCAACGGGTTCGAGTTAGACTCGAGGCGGCAGCGTACGCGGCTTTATGCGATGGCAGGGCAGCGCTACGTGAGGTGATGCGGCGTGTTGAGCGTGCGTGCATGAGCCTGTAGCTGCTGGTGCGCTCCGCTAGAGAAAGAAAAAGAAAAGGCCAGAAGAGATAAAGAAAAACAAAGGAAAAAGGGCCGGAGCAAGGAAATTGGCCGGAGGTTTTTCTTTTTCTTTTTTTCCCTTTTCCTACTCTACTCGCTATTTCTATATACCATGCTAAACTAAATCGATTTTCTACTCGAATTTTAAAACATATTTCCACACAATAAAAACTTAATGTACTGTACCATCATGAATGCAACAAAGAATTTATTATAACCCTAATTATTTTAATAAAAATAGGAGAGAAGCAATATAATTGGTTATAAAACAAAATTCATCAAAACAAGAGAAAGCTGGTTTTATTTGTGAAAAATATTTTAGGCTTAAACTCCTTGTTACAAACTAAAATACAATAAATAAATTCATCCTTTCTAAAATAAACTATTTTCGTAAATAGAAATTTATTTAATTTATAAAATAGCTCTTTTTCTTACATAAAAATGATAACACTGTAGTTAGTTTTAGAAAAATATTCAAACATAGGTTGAAAAGTTTTAAAATT
>JAUNZO010001803.1:0-16740 GCA_031894775.1 Chloris gayana
AATGAAATCAGTTCCCACAAAAACGGACCGTTCGGTTAGGCCTGTCCCAGAATGAAAATGGGTCGTATCGGCCATTCCGAGTCCACATATCCCCCGGAACCGATCTCCACCTCGTGAGGTGCGGAACGAAATCCGCGCAGCTCGGGCGTGCGGTGGAGGCGGCGGCCGAAGCGACGGCACGGGCGCACGGCTCGAGCGTGCGGCCGAGGCGACGGCGCGTCGCAGCGTAGGGCCAGGCGACGACGCTCCTCCTTCGTTTGGGCACTACACCTTCACGACGGGACGAAGGGTCGACACGGCGACGGCACGGCGGCTCAACCCGACGACGGCGTGGCGGCTCGATCCGGTGACGATGCGAAGCCTCGGCATGGCTACATTGACGACCTCCGGCGTCGGTTTCTCCCCTGTAAGGCCTCTCCCCTTCCTCCGGTGGTAGGATTTCTTTGCCTAGGTTTCACTAGATTCGCGTGCTAGGTTTCTTGAGTTCTTGAGTTCTTTGCCTCATCGGCCTCAGCTCCGATGGTGCTGCTCGCTGTCTCAGAGAGAGACGAGAAACATGTGCTGCGTTTTGTTCTGGACCTATTCTAGGGGTCAACGGCCGGACGTTGGATGGCATCGAAGGTGCTACTGCTTCCCTTCCCTTCATGTTTGTTGTGGCAGCAAAATTAACACAACTCTTTTTTTGTGTGTGTGCAGCTTCTGCTTACTTGTACACTATCATCTGTGAAGACAGAAGCTTAGCCAACCAACAATAATCACGTTACAAATGAATTTTACATTTTTCTTAATCGTTCATGATACATCACTGGTCTAGCATGTCAGAATAAATCACGGAGTGATATGTGACACATACCTAAATTACGGAGTGATGTCTAAATTTTGTTAATTATTTTTTACAAAAGTGATTGCAGCCATGTAGATGAATCCTGTTAATCCATGTGGATATCTGAATGCAATTGTGAGTTGTTAGATGGTGCTGTTTTGGATTATTTTATCGATGACTAGTTTTTGTAGCTTAATGACTCAAGTTAGTAACCTGAAAATAGTGCATTGGATGTACATCATAGTAACCTGAAAATAGTGTACATCATACTGTAACATGAAAATAGTGCTTATAATGTGGGACTAGTAGTGCTCTGTAGTTCACTGTATTAGGAGAGTTTGTCCACCTTTTGCGTTACTCTCATTGTTGCCTTTACATTTCTCAGGAGACATGCTCCCCTTCGCTCAATTACTTTCAGAATTTTGTAGACAAGCACAAGCAGAACTCTTGAGTCCATTTCGATCCTCAATAGTTTCATTACTAGTATTCTAGTCTCCAGAACTTGATAGTTTCTGGTATTGTCTTTGTTGGCCCTATATCTCGGCACTAGCACAGATTTTTTAAAATTCTATCTCATAGGATATTGATTAGCAATCTTTGTCATAATATTGATTAGGATGCCTACTGATTTCTTGATTCCTGTATGAAATTAACCCATCACAACTGACCATGCGTAGGATCAAGGCTGAATTTATAGACCATAACAAAGGTTTTTGGTCCATAATAGGTTTTTGGTCATAATAGATTAGGGTTCATTGCTCATTGGTTGTTATGGTCTATAATAGGTTTTTGGTCATAATAGATCAGGGAGCAATCTGAATGTAGACCATCACAGAATCTTCAGATGCCAGCAAAATAAGAATTAAACTATAGACAAATGGCCCTTTTATTTAACTAGCTAATTATGTTCCAGTATGTATACATGAGTTTATTTAAATAGAAGTGGGGCTTGCCCTCGTTTCAAAAAAAATGTATACATGAGTTTATGACATGAGAGATTATGTCAATCTAGTTCTTGCATGGTCAGTTCAACTAATTCTTTCTACTGTAGTTTGTTTGGTGAATCTTCACATGCTTTTAGAACTAACCAGAATGTGATTGTAACTGTAGCTTGTTTAAATAATGTAGTTCAAGTGCAATACAATTTTTTTAGAACAGTTTTTTTGCATTTCAGATGTACGACCTCAGCTCAGGAAGAGCACTATTGGAAGTGCTAGTATACAAGTTGCTTGTGGAATATTGTCAGAATGATATCTGGTCTCTTTTTCCATTGCATAACAATTACATTTGCTTGTGTTTAGATCAATGTAACTCAAGTAAAAACTGTGTAACTGTAGTTTTAGTACTTGCTGTGTTTGTATCAAGAATACTAGTGCTTACTGGCCTAAATATTGAAGTGCTACCTGTAACGTTGTTGAAATATTTGCTTGTCAATTCAGTTTCAATTGTTAGTTCAGTTTGAATACTGATTTGAAATTCGCCCGGAATCAATCATCTGTGGCCGAACAACATATTTTTAAGTCTGTAGTAACCTGCCTTACAAGCCTAGCACTAATAGTTCCTTAATGCCTCAAGTTTTAGAAATCTAAAGATCTTTTGTTGTAAGCATCAATTCTCCAAGGCTTCCATTTCAAACAAAAGATTGATTCCTATTTTATTTGAGCGTTTCAGGTACAAGAGCTCAGATCAGGAACTTGAAATGCTTTGTATGAGCTGCATGAGGAATATCATTTAGACGATAGATCATCTTTTTTTTCATTCACTACCATTTCTATATGCTTGCTTGGATCGTTGTAATTTATGGTACAACTACGAACTGTCAAGCGAATGCATTTCTTGCTTAATATCAATCAAACTTTGTAAACTAGGTACTGCAGTGCTTGGGCTTATGGTGTTGTAGTCATTTTTCTGAATTATGTTACTATACTGTTTAAATTAAGTTTCTATGAGGTCTGTCAAATTTAAGTTTGAATATTTGTCTTAGTTCTGTGGTGATTATTTCTAAATTCCGTCTTGTATTTTTTATTTATGTTACTAACCGGTCGGAATAAATCAGACTTTGCCGAACAGTGTGGTGTTATTTGCCGGAATGAAAACCACTCAATTTAGCAAAACCAACCGGTTGAGTGAATCAGCCGGATTCACCCAATCCGGCTGCAGAACCATTCTGGGCCCAGTTTGGTTCAGCTAGACCAAACTGGGCCCAGAATGATGGAACTTTGATTTGCATCAACTGTACAACGGGCAACCCACTGTTGATTTGGCTGGACTAGGTGCACCGATCACTCTTGCCGAAGCGAAGATTGCTCTGTCACCATGTGCAAAACCAGTGCACTCGGACCCGATGGATTTGGGCCTAGTTTCTATGCAGTAGCTTGGGTCCATGTAGCGCCACAAATTGAACAACTTTTGCAAGATTTCTGCCAGATGAATGCTGATCTGGAGCGCATCAACAGAGCACACATCAACCTCCTCGCCAAGAAACAAGGAATATGTGCACCAAGCAACTACCGGCCAATATCGTTGCAAAACTGCACTCTCAAGATAACCACCAAGGCACTCACCCTCCGTCTCCGGAAGAAAATACCAAAACTGATCGATGTGGACCAAATCGGTTTCATTCAAGGTCGCTCCATCTCTGAAAATTTCATGTTAGCAACAGAACTGGTACAAGTTTGCTACAGGAGACAAGCCCCAACCTTAGTTTTAAAATTGGATTTCGCCGAGGCTTTCGATTCGGTGTCCTCGACTAGCCTTCAAAGGATCATGGTTGCACGTGGTTTTCCAACTCTTTGGTGTCAGTGGATTCAACAACTACACCAATGGATGTCCGGGGCCTTGATTCAACTGCAAAAAAGGGCTTCGGCAAGGCGACCCTCTGGCGCCATACCTATTCTTACTTGTCGACGATGTCCTACAGGCCCTCATCAAAAATATGAGTACAGTCCGCCATCTGCTATCCTCGGCGGCGACATGTCCAGTGCTCCAATATCCCGATGATATGCTTATTCTCCTCAAGGCAGACGTGGCAGATGTACAACAACTGAAGCTCATCCTTGACCAATTCTCGGCCACGACAGGGCTCACCGTCAACTACAACAAAAGCATCCTTATTCCCATGCATGTTCCAGAGGACACGATTCAAAGTTACATTGACATTCTCAGTTGCAAGCGGGAGGGCTTTCCGCAGACTTACCTCGGTTTGCCACTCTCCAATCAGAAGTTGGGCTTATCTGCTTTCACCCCTATGATCGCCAAGGCAGACAAACACTTATCGGGTCGGCAGTCCAGGTTCCTAAACCACATCGGTAGGGCAACTCTCGTCAATGCAGTATTAGACGTAGTGCCGAGGTACTTTATGTCGGCGGTCATGCTCCCTCTGGGCTCCATTGCGAAACTCAACAAATACCGGCGCTCCTTTGTGTGGAGCAGAATAGATCATGCCTCTAGACATTGCTTTGTGTGGAGCAATGTCTGGTTGCCTGGGACAAAGTAACACAGCCAAGGGAGCAGGGCGGGCTAGGCATACGCAATATCGCAGTGCAAAATTGCCTCCTCATGAAGCTACTACATCATCTTCATCACCCCGCTGGTTCAGCTTGGGCACTTTGGGCGTGTACAGAAATCAATCTTGCCACTCTTGAAGGGCCACTCAAAGGGGCACATTGGACTGTGCTGCGCGCATTGCCAGAGTATCACTATGTCCGAAGTTGGTGATGGAGCAGCTACAGATTTTTGGGACGACACCTGGCTGTCCGGCGGAGCTCTCTCTGACATGTTCCCGGCAGTACACAGTCACGCAGACGCTCGCTACTTCTCTGTGAGGCATGTCATGTCCGTAGGGATCCGGAACACGTTGGTTCCGTATAGGGCTGGACGTTCGGTTTACGTGGTTATTACGGTTCGATTATTTCGGTCTCATGAAAATTTGGTTTTAACAAAATTAAAAACCAAAATTCTTTATAAAAAATTCAAAACCGAACCTAATTAACCGAAATATCTCGGTTCGGTTTTCGGTTTTAACCTAAATTCATCGCCACCCAAAGTCCAATTATTTATTTGGCTGCTATCATAAGATCGCATCCATTGCAAAGTTAACCTGCTTTGGAAAGGGATTGTACAAGATGACAATTGCGAGCTATGCAGCCTGGCAAGTGAATCAGCACAACACATAATATTCGAGTGTCCCTTCGCGGCAACTTTCTGGCGGGCCTCCATCGGCTTCAACTCAGATAACCTTGGTGACGTAACCCAGCTCTGGTCATTGCCCACACCGGCACATGTTCCCGCTCTACACCGCACGACGTCCGTTCACCTCTACTTTTTTTGAAACGGGGTTTACCCTCTTCCATTTAGCAGAAAACGGAAGTCCAAGTTTTGCCTGAAAAGGCAGGTAGCAGAACAAAGACTGAGAGAAAAGTTGATGACGCATCCTCCGCCCCCAAGCAATCCCCGGGTCTCCAGAGCATTACTTGGGGGCGGAATGGGAGCAAAAGCTACCCTATTACACTGAAACTTGGGAGCAAAAGACACCTCTACTGGTGTTCCGCAATCTACAACCTTCACTCATGAGGCTTCTCATTGCTTGCAAGGCCGACGCGACTCTCTGGCGCTATAGTGAAAGTCGCCTAGAGGGGGTGAATAGACGATCCTAAAAATTACTGCAAAAAAGATTAAGACGAAAACGTCAAATACTGGAACTTCCGGTAGGGTACCGGAACTTCCGGTGTAGGATGTAAATTACGGAATAAAACCCTACACAATTCTAGTGAATTGCAGAAAGGAAAAACACAGCCCTATGCAATTCTAGGAATTTAAACGTACAAAGGGAAACTAACAAGCAACCTAACCAAATAAAGAACAACACGCTTAATTAAAAGGTGAGAGCACACAAGACACGGATTTTTCATCGAAGTTCAAGTCCACCTAGGACTTTACGTCTCCGTTGAGAAATTCCACCAAAGACCGGGTTTCTTTCAACCCTATTTCTCGCTCAAGTCACCACCAAGGTTGAGCTTGAGTTTTCCACTATCAATGTCCCTTTTGGGACGGGTAATACAAACTTCTCGGGCGTCACCACACAAGTTGAGAGCTCACGAGCACGCCTAGCCGTCTAGGAGCTCAAAGCTCCAAGAGTAACAAATCCAAATCGCAAGCTTGACGGGAGTGAAGATGCTCAAGAATGGAATCAAGTCTCTCAATCTATTGCTAAAAGTCTCTCACTCGAATCCTAGCTCAAGGATGGAATTTTTGCTTTTGGATATCGGATATCGGAACTTCCGATATGGTCAGATTTAGGGTTAGGCCTGGATTTTCGGCCCGCACCGGAACTTCCGGTACGTAGGTTTAGGGTTTGAAAACGGGGCCGCACCGGAGCTTCCGGTGTCCTATCGAAACTTCCGGTATGGTATTCCGGAGAGTTCAAAACTCTCTGTTAGTCTACCGAAACTTCCGGTACCGAGAGACCGAAACTTCCGGTATGGCATTCCGAGAGCTCAAACTCTCGTTAGCCTACCGGAACTTCCGGTACTAGGGACCGGAAGTTCCGGTATGGCATTCCGAGAGCTCGAACTCTCTCGTCAGCCTACCGGAGCTTCCGGTACCAGGGACCGGAGCTTCCGATATGACATTCTAGAGAGCTCAAACTCTCTCGTTAGCCTACCGGAACTTTCGATACCACACCGGAACTTTCGGTGGGTCCCGAAGGAATAGGATTGGAATGGTTTTTCTTGGGTTTTGTGAGCATCTTCATTCTTTGCCAACATTGTGATTTGCATCCCTTTTTATAGTACGGCATCCCTATGACTCAAAGCAAAGATAAAGCGAGAAGCTCAAGCTTTGAGATAGATCTTCTCTATTTTCTTCTTTATTAATTTTTCTCATTTCTTTTCTTCTTTTTTATCAAACTTGCTATGCTTTCATGTTCTTTAGATGTTCACTACACACATTCTCATGAAAACATTAGTCTAAATTTAATTGTATTGATATCAATCATCCAAAATAAAATGAGGGGCCTAGATGCACTTTCAATCTCCCCCTTTTTGGTGATTGATGCCAATACAATCAAATTTCTAAAAAGATAGGTTAAAAAGCTCAACAAGCAAAGATAAAAGGCGAGCTCCCCCTTAATGTGTGCATGAAATTGAATTTCAAGAGTTGGCCTTTACATTGCCAAATGCACATTTGAATTACCAACATGAAGAGCTCCCCCTTTATCTATGCATCCATGTCATGAATAAGAAGAGAAAAATAAGAACCATGCATTATGACATTTCATCTTCACACAAATGCATCTAAAAGGAGAGAACAACAATACACCATATCAAGACATAAAGCATCACATGGATAAATAAACCAAGTCTTAACATTACAAACACCCATTGTTCAAACAAAACGATTTGTCCATCACATAGTCCATCACTAGATAAAAACGAACGAAAGAGATAGATAGAAATTTCTTCTCCCATTTGGCAACAAATCACCAAAAAGAGAAAAGAACGGAGACGCCCACAAGAATCACTCCTCATCATCGTCGTCTTCTTCTTCCTCGCCATCGCTCTCGTCATCATCATCAAGACTCGCCGCGCCCTTGCCTTTCTCCCGAGGTGGAATCTGCATGGTGTAGCGGGGAGCGGAAGTGGTGGCTGACGGGACATCCTCCGCACTGTCATCCTCACCACTCTCTGTCGCACTGCCCTCAACATCCGGTGCTGCTGCCTGTGCTGCCACACCTGCGGACTGCTGATAAGGAGCCCAAGGATCCTCCCACTGCCGTGGCACAATCGGAGCAAACTCCAAGGGAGGAGGAGGGGGCTGCTGCTGCTGCTGAGCAAGGTGAGCAAGATACTGGTGATGTCCTTCATTTATGCGCCGCTGCTCCATCCTCGTTATAGTACGGCATCCCTATGACTCTTTATAGTACGGCATCCCTATGACTCAAAACAAAAATAAAACAGGAAGCTCAAGCTTTGAGATAGATCTTCTCCATTTTCTTCTTTATTAATTTTTCTCATTTCTTTTTCTTCTTTTTGATCAAACTTGCTATGCTTTCATGTTCTTTGGATGTTAACTACACACATTCTCATGAAAACATTAGTCCAAATTTAATTGTATTGATATCAATCATTCAAAATAAAATGAGGGACCTAGATGCACTTTCATATAGGCTCTCAAATTCTGACGCCCATGTAACTGAACTTTGGCGTAATCTCTTCCTCCCCTAATATGGCCTAATCACGGCTTTCTGTTGTATTCAGGTCGGCCTAATCTCCGACCCCTTTATCAATGGAATATTCAGGTGGGGATGCTCCCCCCCCCCGGACCTTCCAAAAAAAAAGAAGGAAGAAACAACACCTTCAAAAAAAAAAGAAGGAAGAAACATGGAAGAGCTGAACCAAAGAACTCAATCATTGGAGGATTCAGTGCTTCTGTAACCGGCAGAGACTCGTGTCTTTCGTGCGTCAACGTGGAGACTAGAGAGCAACAATTGCTCCTCCTTGTTGACATGGACCGAAGACCATGAACACAAGACCGGTGAAAATAGAGAAACCAAGACAAGGAGGCAACCAAATCCATTGGGAGTTAATTACTTTTCCCATGGAATAATCCTACCTCGTGTCGTCGTTCTGCATCGCATGGGAGAACGACATCACCACTGTGGTCGTGGACACCGCTGCGGCGGCGGACCCGGAGGCGGAGTGACCATGCAGCAGAGCACCGATCGAATGACGAGGGCACCCACGGCCGTAGGACTGCAAGTCCTTGCGGAAGGCGTCAGGCCGTACCGGCGGATGGGCAACGGATTCTGCGCCATGGCGCCCGTACGGGGCTCGGTTGAGGCAACGGGTAAAAGGCGGTGACGTTGATGCGGCGGGATCGGCCGAAGAGGCACTTCGTCCATGTATTGGCTGAGGCCGCATCGGCACCGAGCGGCTGCGCGTGGCCCGGTGAAGATTAGGTGGCAGATCTCCATTGTCGACAGGTGAGAGTGGGGGAGTTCGATTCGGGGTGAAGAGGACGACATCTCGCAGAGGATTTGACGGGCTAGGGACGTTTCGGAGCGGGAAACTCCCACGCTTGCGAGCTCTTTTTGCATTATGGCCCCTTACTATCTATAATTTTATAAATAGCCTCTCGGTAACTATATTTCCAAAATCTGGCCCATTTGGTCACGCCATTCGGAATGGCGTGACACATGAATATGGTCACGCCGAGCACTTTGGCGTGACCAAATGACACGTAGGAAAATAGGCTTGACACATAAGGATTGACCACGGTCACATTTGGTCACGCCAAAGTGAATAGCGTGACCATATACATGTGTCACGCCATACAGTTTGGCGTGACCAAAAGAGGTCGGATCTTGAAAATTTAGTTTGAAACATGCTATTTTTAAAATTTTAGATGAGAAGGGGCCAAAATAGAGAAAAAGTTCCACGCTTGCGTGCCCTGCACGCGGGATCCAACCCCGGCATCGCTCTAGAGAGACGAATCTGTACAACGCTGCCGTGCCGTCTCTTCGACTCTTCCGCCTGGGAGCACGGGACGGAAGCATCTTCTCGCGAGGCGACGCGGACGCTATCGCTCTGTGAAGACGGGGGCTATCTGCAAAATTGCCTTTCACACAGACGGCTACAGACGCCGTTGTGCGTGCCCTAATACGCGCCCGCGTTAGCATCATCTCAGTTTCGAGTACTTCGCAGAGACATGCCGACTTGGGCTGCGCAGCCAGTGACACACGAATGGGCTCGCAGCACTGCGCCGTTGCTTATCCCAGGAACACATTCCCAAGAAGTTCGAGTCGCATGTCTCTGTTTCTCCTACATTGACTAACAACGGCAAGTAAACTTTACACCTTAGCCGGCAAAAGCAAACAACAAAGCAGTAAGAAAGAGAAACGGAAGCAACTTTTATCGGCAACATATTTATGTGCGACGAAAATGGGGAAAAAATGATGTACACTTTGTTGGATTGGGCTTGTGCCTCGACCTTATGCATGACGAATCGGTAAATGGCAGTGTGCTCGTGCTCACCAGAGTGGTTTGTAGGAGTGCCGCCGGTGATCAGGCTCTGTCTGCTCAAGGGCGACCGTCCTTGCCATTTATTGGTCTCCGCCGGGGGCTCGATCTTGGTGTCCTCATCTGTACCGTCCTTGCCATTTCTGCCTTGGCTACTAGGGGTCTTGTTCTTTAAGTAGTACTTGCTCACATGCGGCATCTTGTGATGTGCAATAGTCAAACAAAACACGGGTGAGACCGGTGTATATTCGTTAAGAGAAACAAAAAGACAAGATTGAAATGGTAAAGCATTTGGAGAGTGGGCGTGTGCAAAGTGCGCTGTGAGCCTAAGCTTGCATTGTGAAAAGGGACACCAGTCAGCACACAACAACAAAAGAAACGACATACTACTCCCTTACTAAACTGTTGTCGCTAGTTGACTTTTTTATTATGTTTGACCATTTGTCTTATTAAAATTTTTTTTAAGAAATATCATATATTTTGTTAGAATATGTTTTATTATTAAAAAAACTTGAAATATAGCATATTTAATTTTGTATTTGAAGAAATTTTGTGAATAAGACGAATGGTCAAACGTTACGAAAAAAGTCGATGACGTACAACAATTTAGTAAGGAGGAGTACACAAAAAGGAGACTAGAGTATCTCTTACGCTAGCAAGTATAGGACAAAATGGAGTATGCTTTTTAACATCCAAAGGCTGATGGATTCATGGACATATCGCTTTGTTTTTTTTTTTGCCAATTTCTGGGACTTTATATACAAGGCAAATAATATATTCAAACAGTGGCGGACCTATAGGGTATGCCGGTTGGGCCACGGCATACCCTGGGATCAGCCACAAAAGGCCCATATACTCAAATACGGAAGGTAGTAAAAAAATCGAAAGCAAATAATTATTGTTTCCCTTCCAGTTTCCTCATGTACGCGTGATTAACGCAGGCAAGAGCCAAGGTTCAATCGCCAACGCAAATCACGTACGAAGGGGCATGGTCTGCCTGATCTCCCAACGCACCGCTTCGTCCTATCTTCGGCAAAAAACGTCAACGGCCACCACACCGTTAGATTCAAGGTTTGCACTTGCATGTTGATTTCCTCTGCAATTCGGTATATACTATATAGAGGATTCCAGGACGATCAGATCGTGGCCATACCTTTCCTCCATTGATCAATCAACGTAGGTACTCGTACTCCTGGAGAAATGGACAAATGGCAGGTTTACAGAGGAATTTCTGTCATGTTAACCAATCATTGATTATGTATTTGATCCTGTAAGTTATTAGTATTGTCATGTGCGACAGAATTTTTTTTTGGATTTTTACTTATCTAGCTCTACTATTAGTTTATATTTGTATTATCAAGTAAAGGAGAGGTAGCAGCTAGCATCAAATTAATAATAATTTTACAACTTATATTTAAAATTTGAGGTCAAGGTTACAATGGAGCTAATCCATGGTGAAGATGATATAATTAAGATATTCATGTTCTCAGAAACTGGAGGTACAAAAGTCTAGATAATTAATATTGTAAGTGTACTCTCTATGCTTATATTTCAAATTATCAGTTTTGCATTTTAGCTATACATATTTTAATTTGTTGAGTTTAAGTTTTATCTTGTTATTTAGTAGATGTATACCAAATTATGTAAATTTTATAACAGTTCCATATAATTTTTTTACTGGCATGCCCTCTAGTAAAATCCTAGTCTGCCACTGTTCAAAACAAATTGAACAAATCGATGCAATAACTACAGGCAAGAGAAAAAAATCCCAATAAAAGTACCTAGCAATACAATCTGGTGTATCAGCTAATGACACCAATTGCCATTTTTTTCATGTGGAAATTTACAGTGTTAAATTGCAAAAGGGTCCAAAAAAGAAAAATAGAAGCATGCTCCGCTGGCCGCAGCAAACAATAGGGCCTGTGACTATATAGAGTACGCACATGCACAGTTTCTTTAAGCAATCACATTATAATTACATCTGCAATTCATACTGTATCAGTTCAACCCACCAAAGCGATAGGTCAATCCATGGGATGGTGGAAAGCAAGCAGATGCAGATCAGCTACTAGTGCACAGGTAACAGCAGGCAAAAGGAAATGAACTGCTACTTCTGAAGTGTGTCTGATACTCTGATTTAGTTTTGTTTCTGATTATCAACTGATATCCTTTTACTAGGTGAGCGAGTGCACGAGCCTGAACGTTACGGTGAGCTTCCCATCGCTCCTGGCGCTTCGGAGCTTCTTCTCCGCCTACCAGGCGTCCGGCAGCGGTCTGCAGAAAAGCCGCCCGAACCGTCTCTGCGCCCATCTGCTTCCCCGCCTTGTGTCCTGCATAACGAAAGACAAGCCATATATGAACCGGATCTGCAAAGTATACGCTGAACGGAATTAAGCAGCACTTGGACTTTGTTCGAGACTATAGGACTGAAGCACTTTGGGCTTGTTCGAGATCATAAGAAATCCGCAAATACCAAAGGGAATTAAATGCAATAACCAGAGTAAGAAGCTCAAATGCACTAAACGACACAGGCACTGCACACAGCGATCACACCAAAAAGGTCGTGCTCCAACACCATCACAAGATCGAACACCGAATCCCCAAACCGAGATCGAACACTCCACCGTTCGCGCAAGAGAAAAAGAGAAGGATGCGTGACGTCACGCAGCAGCGTATGGGATACTGGCTTGGCAGCACGAACCGGCGAAACGGATCAAAAGCTAACGCGCCTGGAAGAGTCAAGCGACAAGGCAGAGATCCAAAGAGAAAAATCAAACCAACAACCTTGTCGGCTCTTCTCGGAATCGCGCAGCACCAACCCAGACTACCAGGAATTAGTTGAAACGGCAAATGGAATCTCTCTATACTTTTGCAATCAAACAGTACATCTACCTCGAACCACGAGAGATCGAAAGGAATCAGCAGAGATCAAAAGCAAGAAAGAAACCGAACCAACAACACGAGATGCAGGGCCGGGCCTCTAAATCTTAGGAGGCCCTCTGCGTAACATGTCTATATAACCTCCGACGTCATTTGTCCAATTTCAGCATGTAACTAATAAGCCTTCAATACCGTACACAACTTCAGGATGTCAATTGATAAATTTAAAATACATCCAATACCGTACACAATAGCCTCTAATAAGCCATTAGGAGCGCTCTCACCCCGCATGTGTAAGCAACTACTACGTGTTTGTTTTGCTTGGCTGCTTACGCCTTCTTATTGGCGATCAAGCATGTGACATCATAGCACGATGATTCGGCGAGTTTCAGTCGACGCCGTGTGCCCTAATGGATATAACTCTAACTAATCCCCTACTCTTAATTATAAAGGTAACTGTTGAAAAAATTATATTAATTATTGTCTAAGTTCTCATATTTTAATAAATAAAATAAATAGTTTTTTATATGTTTTCTAGTTCTCACACTAATATCTTCTATGGAGATTTTTCTAATAATCTTGTTGCATATCGAATCCTATATTATGCCTATTGTTGTGGCACCAGTTGAGAGAAGATTTTAAAGCTCAACTTATTGAAGAATTATTTAAGGTCCAACATGTCACAAAAATGGTGGATTGATTTTAGATGATGTTGATAGCCTCTATACTCATGCAAATAAATATTAGAAAACAAACTTTTAATGTAATATGTAACATATTTTATATGGATGTTCCATTTTTTAATATACTAGACTTCAGTAGTAATATTTGTCTTTAGTAAATTGTAGTTTTTAAATTGAAATTCTATGTATCAATGGAAAATATTTATATAGAATTTTAGGGTCGTCTTGGGTCTCTAAAATTTTTAGAACGGATCAGATGAGATGCTACCAACACTTAGTACTAATCAGCCAAAAAATGCAAAAGGGATCATAGAAACCACGCACGTGCTTGTTTGATCGCACGCATGTGTATGGCTGGGAGAACCTTCTTTGTTGGAGCGGAGGCTCGCTCGTGGAAGAAGCAGATCCCACCGTCGCTGTCAAGTAGGCCGACGAGCACACAACCGACGACGAAACCTCATGGATGTGGCCGGAAAGGCTGCTATGCCAGCAATGCAAGCGGGTGCGCAAGCTACCTCTGGTGGTGGGTGGTTATAGGGGGACTGAGGTGAACTGGCGCCGCCGAAGCATCCATGCGAGTGAACGACGCAAATCTAGGCAACACTAGGCCAAGTTCCGGAATATTCGGGCCATGTTCGTTTCCTGCCCTCTAAAAATTATACCCATCATATCAAAGAGAATCTTACTATTTAGTAATACTTTTATTAATTTAATGACAAAACCTATGTCACGACCCCCATCTAATTTGCGAGACGAATCTAATGATTCTAATTAATCTATGTTTTGCTACGGTGATGCTACAGTAAACATCTTCTAATAACATCATAATTATCCTCGTTGGATTCGTCTCGTGAATTAGATAGGGGGTCTGCAATTAGTTTCGAGATTAGACTTTATTTAGTACTTCAAAATGATAAAATTCTCTTTGATTTGACCCATCTAAAAATTATATACCTGGAAACGAACACACCCCTAGTACTTAAATGTAATTACCGCGGTGAGAACCATTCTCAGTCTGGGTAGGGCATTTACTTGGAAGCCGCTGGCCTCCGTCGAATCGGAAAAATCGGAACAGCTCGTTAAGGTGACCAATTCGTCTCGACCACGCCGCTTCGTCCTGCCACCTCAATACCTCATCCCTTTCTTGCACGTACTGCCATGTGATTATACAGCAACCAGCATGTATAAAATATGGTGGACTTCGTGCGGGTCAAGAAAAAAATATGAAGACAATACATATACGTAGTTTCACTCTCTGCCAGGAATTTTAACCTCGGGTGTGGCAAAAAAAATACTAAAAGAAATTGGAAAATGGAAGGTATTTAAAAAATAAACAATAGTGTTTTAACCACAATTTTGAATATGTTCAATTGTGAAACAACCATCGATTTCACGTTTTTACCATAGTTTTTTTAACTCAAACACACCGTCTACCGTTGACTTGAACCGATGTTAACCTCAATCGAATAAAACAAAATAAGGAAAAAGGAAAAACAATGATTGGAAAAAGGAATTGGACTTCTAAGCCTTTTTTCTCACCAAAGTACCCCTAACCTAATCGATTGAATCTTTCTTTCTCGCCTGACTTCCTTTGAGTCGTGAATCCCGGCTCGCATAACCTTCCTCAAACCTAACCCTAGCGAGCGAGCGGTAGGCGGGCGGCTCAGCGCGTGAGACAGTGGTGTTGGACGAGTGTGGGCGTGGTGCCGGCTTGAGGCGAGAGCGGGACTTTCCCTAGCCTACTGCGTGAGGTGATCGATGGCGAAGGAGACGGCGTGGCCATGGTGACCATGGCACGCTGGACTGGCGTGATATACCTGATGCGCACGAGATCATGCTAGATGTGCCCGGGATGCAAAAAGAGACCTCCAGATCGAGGTCGAGGAGAACCGGGTGCTGCATATCCGCAGTGGGCGGCAGCATGAGGAGGAGCAAAATGGAGGATCGCGAGCGCTCGTACGGACGCCGCTGCCAGTGATTGCCTGCTTCCTGGCTGTTGTTCGAAAGTTTCTGCTTCGATTAGCCGTGCTCAATGTGTGCTCGTTTGTGAGTTAATTGGTGCTCTAAAGGTGTTCAATGAAATGTCTTTGTTGGCCACTTGGAGAGATGTCCATTCGTGCTTTGTGCTACCCATTTGTGTAGCTTGTCCGAAGAAGTTACATGGGGGTTAATTTGCTAATGTTGTGTACTTGAAAATTCTGAATCAAAGCATTTCTTAAATTTCAGATATGCTTTTTGTTAAACCAAGTTAAATTCGTTGTCTTCAAAATCTGTTGTACATGGCTTAATTAATATCAAAAGTTACAGTAGAATCACAAAAGGGTAGTTGGTCTTTCCTATAAAGTTAACACCATTAAATGGTTGCTAATAGAGTTATGGTAGAAGTGTTCTTCGGTTTAAAAAAGTGATGGTAAAATCACAAAAAGCTAGATTCGGGGATAAAATGACAACCAGATAAGAAACGCAATTGCCCCAAACATATGAAGGGTAAATTTCTTTGTGCAATAAATTTAACAATGTTAGAACAACTCCAGCAATCACCCTAAATTACCATCAATCCTAAATTTTAGGAGTTTGATAAAAGAAACAACTCCAAGCAACACTATTAAATCGGCTCCTAAAATTACTGCCCTCCTAACCCCCCCCCCACCCCACCCCCTCAACACCCTAGAAATGGGATCCTCCCATCTAATCTCTAGCTGTCAGTGGGTGCCACGTCTTTTTATTTTTTTCTTCTTTTTCTCTCTCTTCTGTTAAGATTTTTGCTATCTTTCTCTTTTCTTCTTTTCTTTCGTTCTCTCTCAACTCGATTCCTCCCGGTCGCCCCGCCGCCACCTCCGACCAAGCTACCGCGGCCTACCGGCGGCGCGCCGCCGCCTCCTCCATCCTGTCTAGCCGCGCTGCCGCCTCCCTCCCTCCTCGTCGTGTCGCACCCGGCTACGCCGCGACACCCTCACAGGTCGCGCCCGCCGCCGACCGTAGAATCCGTCCGGCCGCGGTCGCCTTCCGCCTCTTTCCCCCGAACCGAAGCACCGGGTCATGCCACTTCCCTCTCTACACCGTGTCGAGCGCGGAGCCCACCGTGCGTCTCACCACCCGCCGGCCATGCCACTTCCCTCTCTACACCGCGCCGAGCGCGGAGCCCAAGCTTTGCCTCCCCCTATGTCGCCTCTCCGTCGGGCCGTCTTGCTCCAACGCGCTCCGGTAGCTCCGTTAGGCTTCCGCGTCGGGCCGCCGCCACTCACGGTGGGCTCGTGCCCGGCCGGGACGCCGCTGCGCACCTAGGCAGGTCAGCACCACACCGCGCGCGCCGAGACCTCTGTCGCCGTGCCCAGCC
>JAUNZO010001804.1:0-262818 GCA_031894775.1 Chloris gayana
TAAATATTCATTATAAATTTTATGAGATAAAAGTAGTAATGCATTCATCAATGTAACCATCGATTACCATCACATTTTAGAAATTCTCCCGTCTCTACTTGTCCCTGTGGCTGAGAGGTGGCTTCTCAAAATTTTAAAAGCTGTGGCTCGTTAGGCTCCTGAACTAGCTCGAGTTGGCTCGTTATCTTAACGAGTTACAAAACTAGCTCAGCTCGTATCCAATTGAAACGAGCCGAATCGAGCCGAGTCTATCTTCGAGTCGAGCGAGCTAGCGAGTCAAGAGCTTTATTGCCACCCCAGGTACGTCAGTGTTGTTGGAGCTGCGAGAGAAGTTGCCGGTGGGTGCATCTACGGTGGCTGCAACCCGGCATCTGCGCCAGCTTGGGACCGAATGGGAAGTGGTTGCCGGCGAGAGGAGGTTGTGGCGGAGCAAACGACGGTGGCGGGTCCATCTGTGGCGGTGGCGGGTCCATTTGAGAAGCTCTCTATGGTGTCATCGTCTGAGACATCATCATCTTTCTCTACTTGCACGCGATGAGCATTGTCAGCAAACCCATTTCGCAAACTCTGGGGTTGCTGTGCATTCTGCCAGAGCCTTCCTGGTTGATTCCTTGGTGCAGTAACTCATTTATGATCACGATGGAAACCGGGGTGCCGACCCGATCGAACGAGCGAGTTCTCGCCACACACCATCAAGCAAGGCAAACCTTCATTGCATGTCCGTTTCGCCGCCACACGCTTCGGAGCGCGTCCGGTGGCACGAGGACCGGTAGTAAGTAGTAACGCCACGGCCCGAACCAGACGCCTCTGCCCAGCCTGCTGGCACCTTCCACACTGCTCCCGTGCTCCGGCAGTCCAGCATGCAGCCTGCGCGTCGAGGTCACCATCACCTGGACCTCTCCATCACCCAGCAAGGCTGCGTCGGCCAACGGTATACCTTCTGAATCTTCTGATGCCTATAGCACGCAGCGGCCAGGCAACCAGCTGTAAGCTTTAATTTTCACACGTCTCTGGCTGGCTCCTTTTTAAAAAAATTTGAATCACGGTTCTGGACCCTTCTCTAGGTACGTATGTGCCTTACCAAATTTGTTATACATAGCTCCAAGCATTATTCTTCCGTGTTTCTCTGTCAATGGTCAACAAGCAGGGTCGTTGAATATACCAGCGTTGGTGTGTTTTGGTTTAAATTATTGTGATACGTATCATGTTACTACCACTTTTTGTTATTCCGGGGTTGTAGGGAATTAACACCCTTAGAAAATGTGGCACTCTACAATTGATAAATAAGAATACACGCTCCATGAAAAAGAATCCTATAGTGGGCAAATGGGTTTGCAATGACCAGTGTTGTACAACAGATGCGTTTGCAAGCATACAAAGAGAGATAAAGGAAAGAGTACCGATTGGTAGCCATGCTAACTATTAGTCCAAACCAAATGTAGAACTACTATTGTGGAGCAATATATGTATATCATCCTTATTTATAAATCATTGTAGCAATCCAACCCATCCACTGCAGCATGTTCGTGATAGCGAACATCTACGATAACGGTGACCGTGGAGCGCGTAGCATATATACCATGAGATTGAGAATAGCATTACTCGAACTAAAAACATATGGCACAGTAGCATGATTGATAACAAGACTGTATCTCGAGAGGCCTACAAGTCTGTCTACCTTCATTCCTAGTCCAGTACATTAATGAATTGATTTTGTTGTAAATCTCCTACGTGATATAGTATTCAACTATTTATTGTAGTGTGTGTCTCTCAAAGATATGGGGAATATAATCCGGGCAATGATTTGAAGGCATTAATGAGAGTAAGGTTTACTTGTTCAATGAAACGAGCAAGGAAGTGCATCTGTGCGTAAAGGTTTGAGCAACTTGAGAGCTATTATTTCCAATAAGATTAGTAGGGAGGTTTGTTTTGTGTGTTTGTGTCAGATCGACTCTTCTTGATCAATGATAGCATCGCTTGGCCCGTGTTTTTAGTTTATATAGTTTGTCACCAGGCCATTTCTTGTTTGAACACAAGATCTATTTTCAAATTGTATTGTTTTAGGGGTAATATTTATATATCATGGAGCCTTATGATCGTGTGACCCAATTTCCTTTTAATCTTGTAAAATCAATCACGGAAATAAAAAGGAAAGATGTAGTATAACAATACTACTCCGTTTCAAATTATCTGCCGAATCAAACTAACACACATTTTAGTATGCATCAAATTAAATTATCGAATAAATAATACTGATTCAGATTTGGGACAGAAAGAGAGATTAGATTCAGTTTATCACGGCAAGGTGAATGGTGATTTGCGTTGGCCGTCTCCGTGCGGCGTGTACGCGCCGTTTACCGTGCAAAGGCCACGACTCGTGTGTAAAACGCCACACGTTGAGAAAAAGCCATTGATAGCCATTCGTACTCCTTCCGTCCAAGAATATAAGCATTTCTAGCTTTGATCAAAGTCAAATATTTTAACCTTTAACTTATAATATCTACAAAAATAAAATGTTTTAAATATAAAGAGATATATATTATAATAGTTACTTTTACAACGAATCTAACAACATTATTTATACTTGATCGAATCATCCTAATTTTTTCTTTATCGCTAGTCAAATTGAAAGTGTTTGACTTTGACCAAGGCCAGACATGCTTATTCTAGGACACAGGGAGTAAGTAGGTAGCAAAACTGTGTGTGGATTTCTAAAACCGGATGTGGTATTGGGCCAAATCGAAAAAAGACGATTTTTTTCCTCAATAAATATCCTGGGCACGTGCCTATAAAACAAAGGCTGGACAACTCATCTACTCACATCTCAGATTCTCGGCTACCTTCCAAAATCCTTGTTTTTTATCCTGTTCACTGAGATCTCTTTGTTTCAAAGTTGGCAATCACCATGGGGAAAACATATGAGATTAGAGCGAGAAGCAGATGTATTCTCCACTACTTTTGCATCCTTTCACCCCTGGTAAGAACAGTCACCAACAACTTCTACTGTTGCATTCGGCTGTTTTTGATACTGTATATATCATTGTTATGTTTATTTCACACAACTAGCAGAAACAAGAACTCAAATTTCATTTCTCTTGATAAGACAAGGATTTTTAAAGGAAATCTTTGATTTTCGTTGGACTGGTATGAAAGAAGTTTTATATGTTCATATAGTAAAAACTTTAAAATTCATTTCACATACAGGGAATTTGCATCTGGAATATCGTTACTTGTCACATTCATATTTTTCTATGCAGGTGGCCCTTGGAGTATTTGTGGCTATTGCAATTGTGGAGTCTACTTATATCTCATGGCGGATGACGGATGAAATAAGTGATGCTGATACACGCGTCATGGATGTAGCGTTCAGGCACGTTGTCAGCAACATGCTACATCTCGTTGAAGCTAACCGCTCTGCTTTCACGATGGCGAGCACCATGCAACCCATGAGCAGGAAGTCAGCTTTATTCTCTCATGTACGTATTATTTTGTTACTTTCCATTTTTGTCAGGGTGTCCACTATAGAAAAACAATAATATTGGGAAGTAAACAGTTCAGATGCATAATATAGTTCACAATTTATGAACTCTCACTGCGGATCAGGAAAGTCTAGTGCTAAGGTGTGGTGTGTTTCCTCCCACTGTCAGTTTCTAATATAATCTATTCGGTAGCGAGTAGTTTCATTACCGTTCACTTTTTTAGTTTTTTTATTTCTTTTTAATGAAACACATGTTCGTGATAAAAATATTAATACTAGCATATATAAAAATAGTAAATAATCACAGCACACGTGTTAATCAGCGTTACTAGTGACACTGAGGACATAGAAGTGCACGGTTGCAGAACTACTCGATATGGAATAAAATCCGATAGTTCCGTTACCGTGCACTTCTTTATATTCTGTATCAAGTAGTTCCGTTACCGTGCACTTCTTTATATTCCGTATCGAGTAGTTCCGTTACCGTGCACTTCTTTATATTTTAGTTTTCTTCTGTACTTAATCAACTTAGCGTATCGTTATTTATTTTAATATATTACTCTTTTATGAAACACGTAGATATGTTAAAAAAAATAACCATGAACATGTACTAAATCAATGTTATAAAATGCTATGTTATGCTCATTGCTGATCTGTGCCAGCTAAGTAGGACGCAAGCTCTTTCTTGCCTTCGCCACGTGTCAATCAGCATCCATCTCTAGTGACATGTATGGTGGTGGTGGTTGCTGACACGAGTTGTGTGCTTGTCTGCCAGGTGGGACCCCAGCTGTTCCTTGCCTTGGCCATGCAGCCGCTGCTGGCGCAGGTGTCGTACGCCGGCCTCGACGGCGCCGCCTTCTCCTACTACCGCACCAACAACAGCAACGGCGAGGCGAAGGCGCTGTTCACGGACTTGCGCAAGAAGAGGTGGTACACACGCGCGGTCGACCCGGCGACCGGTCGCCTGGTCGGAGACGCCACCGCGGTTGAACCGGCGGAGCTTCGCCTGCCCGACACGAAACGTGCCTTCCTGGCCAGCAAGAACGGCTCGCACGCCTCGCTCGGTGACGGGTGGGCCCGGCCCGGCGTCGGAATGCTCTTCTTCTCCGCGCCGGTCGGCGACGCCGGCGTGGTCTCGGCGGCGGTGGCCGTCGACGACGTCGTCGGGCTTGCCGCCGCCAGCGTCGTCGGTCTCAAGAACGGCGTGGACGTGTACTACGCGATCAGCGACGACAAGGCCGGCGGCGTCGTTCCGGCAACTGCTTGTTACAAGCCTGTGGTTGCCAGGGGCCAGAGCGGCGACGGCGCGACGGCGACGCGAGCGGAGGAGATGAGCTTCTTCTCAAAGGTGGAGTGCACAGCCTCCGCCATCGACGACGCTGCCGGGGTCGGCCAGCTTGGAGCCGTGGGGCACGCCGCCGGCAAGGACCGGGTCGCATGCATCAACTTCGACGTCTCCGGAGTACAAGTGGTACGTGCGTGCCCAAATTCAATTAATCTCTCCACCCTGCACGCGCTTCTTGCTCGTCAATATTATGGATTTCGTAATAATGTGAGAATATCGAATGACTGACGAAACAGTGTTTTTATTCTTTGGAGACGGGACTGATGAAAGTGGTGGCGCAATCCTTTTCATTCCTAAGCAAATATTTGCCCCGGCATTTCAATTTTTTTTTCTGTTTTGCTCTCCGGATGGAGTTGGGGTACTTGAAGGTCACCAATTTCCCTTCCCGTGACACAGAAGACAGAACACAAGGACGCGATTTAGCACTAAATATAATTCATAGACGTTACAGCAAAGAAGAATAGGAAATACAAGATCACCTGATGATATCCCATCTCCTTAATTACACCGATAGTCTTTTCTTTCACTAAATGCAGATACGATATGCGACCATGCATGTCGGTACTTTCCTTTTCGCATACTGTACACGATTATGAATTTTAAGATGCTGAAACCAGGCATCATTTTGTTTGCCTTGCCATACGAAAATACGGGTGCTTACCATCGATCGTACTAGTAATGTTGCTGGCACCGGACGGCCACGGGAACCACAAGAGCGTCCTCCCGCGATCAGTGTGCGGTGGCTCGGTCACGCAAGCCTAGTCGCGTCCTGTCCGGGCTCCGGTGAGGCCACGTCCGGCCACGCAGGTTTCTTCTGATTGCGATCGGCCTGACTTGCAACATTCCCGTTCCCCAGGGGTTCCGGCTGGTGCTCCGCGCCCGGTTCGACGCCGACATGGTCCGAACGGCGTGCATCTCCATGCTCGCCTTCGCGGGCGCGCTGGTGGCGGCGGCCGCGCTGGCGTGCGTCGTCGCGGTGCGCGCGCGGCGCCGGGCGGCGGAGCGCAAGGCGGAGCTGAAAGCCGAGCTGGTCCGGCAGAAGGAGGCGCTCCGGCAGGCGGAGCGCAAGAGCATGAACAAGAGCAACGCCTTCGCCAGCGCCAGCCACGACATCAGGTCCGCGCTGGCCGCCATTGCCGGCCTGGTCGAGGTGTGCCGCCCGGAGGCCCAGGCGCACCCCAACATCACCGAAAACCTCAACCAAATGGCCGTCTGCACCAACAAGCTATTCGGTGACTCTTCTGCCAGGATATACTAGTATTTTGTTAAATTACTAGTAATAATCTATACCGTATTGTTACCGACCAATTATTCTGTGCAGGTATACTCAACTCGATACTGGACACGAGCAAGGTGGAGTCAGGGAAGGTGCATCTGGAGGAAGCCGAGTTCAACATGGCCGACGTCCTGGAGGAATCCGTGGACATGGCGAACGTGGTGGGCGTGGGGAAGGGGATCGAAGTGGTGTGGGACCCCTGCGACCTGTCGGTGCTGAAATGCGCCAACGTGACCGGCGACTGCAAGCGGCTCAAGCAGATCCTCGACAACCTGCTCGGCAACGCCCTCAAGTTCACGCACCAAGGCCACGTCATCCTCCGGGCCTGGGCGAACCGGCCCATCGCCAGGACCTGCGCCGCCACCGCTCCCTCGAGGTTCGCGTGCGGCGGACGGCGCGATCTCCTGGCGTGCTGGTTTGGGGTCAGGGACCGTAGAGACGAGCGCGATGCTTTCCGTGTCGCGCAGAATGACCCCGATCTGGTTGAGTTCTACTTCGAAGTGGTTGACACCGGCGTGGGGATCCCCAGGGAGCAGTGGGAATCGGTGTTCGAGAACTACGTTCAGGTGAACGACGGCCAAGGAGGCACCGGCTTGGGACTCGGAATCGTGCAATCCTTTGTAAGTTACCGCACATATTTTCAGTGTTAACGTTTCAATTTTATATGATTAATTTTCCTCGTGAACTTTTCTGATTTTGATGTTGCAGGTTCGTTTGATGGGAGGGGAGATCGGCATCAAGGAGAAAGAGCCCGGGGAAAGAGGAACATGCTTCGGCTTCAACGTGCTTCTGAAAATGAGTGAGACGCACGAGCCTCAAGACATTGAAGACGGAGCTGTAGCAGGACCGTCACACGCAACAAATGACTCCACTCTCAGAGCCTCGGTGTTTCAAGAAGCCAACAGCTTCAAGGGTATGCACTGCCTTCTTTACGCTCACGGGGTTGAAACAAGGAGGATCATGCAAACCTGGATGGAGAGCATCGGGATCAAAGTTTGGCTGGTCCCGCAACCGGAGTTTATCGCTTCCACTCTCGAGAAGGTGCAGAGCATTAGCATGTCGCCCACAAGGGGGCCGTCACCTACCGCAGGTCACGACGCCACGGACCGGTGCTTCAGCTCCAAGGACATGGTCATCCAAGTCTTGCCAATGGCGTTGAGGAGCAACAATGGCCACAGGAGGTGTAGCCTTGGAGGCCATTATGCGGGCTTGCTTCTTGTCCTTGACGTGTCCAACGGAGGATTGGAGGCCATTTATCAGGCGGTGGAGAAAATTTCTGGAATTCAGCACCACACTCCATCCAAGCTTGTCCTCTTGGCTGACCTCAAGACCAGTTCTGATGATCTCAGGAGGTTCCAGGAGTTGGGTTGTGATTTTGTTCTACGAAAGCCGATGCACGGGTCTCGCTTACACGCTATACTACAAACCTTGAGAGAGCTTCAAGCATCTGATGCGCCAAGTTTTTCTCAAGCTGGTCCTGAGGTCGCTGGGACTAGTTATCAGCCAGAATTGCCAGGGACCGTCCTCCCTGATCTGCAGGGAAGTGCCGTGGGGATCGAAGTTGCAGCTCAGAAACAGAAAACAGAGGATGACAAGCCATTGGCTGGGATGCGTGTCTTACTAGCTGAAGACACCTTAGTGTTGCAAACTATCCAAATGAGAATGCTAAGTCAACTAGGAGCAACTGTTAAACTGGCAGTAGATGGGTCGGAAGCTGTGAGATTGTACAAGCAAGCTCTTGAGCAGGCTAGTGTTGCAAGTGGGGATAAAGTACAGGTGCCCTACCATGTCATCTTCATGGACTGCCAGGTTTGCTCAACCCAAATCGTTACTACTACCTCTTAATACAACCTCATCGAATGATGTCTGACATTGCTACTACTTCTTCTTTGGTTTAGATGCCCATCATCGACGGTTACGAAGCAACAAAGCTCATCCGCGAGGAAGAAAGCAGCTACGGAGTTCACACTCCAATAATCGCACTGACTGCGCACAGCATGGAAGAGGACCTGCAGAAGGCGATTGATGCTGGGATGGATCTGTACCTGACAAAGCCACTAGAAAGGAAGAGAATGGTGGAAGCTATTTGCGGTATCTGCAAACGTAAGGACTGATTAGTGATTATACATCTTACTCCGCGAATAATTCAAGAAATGGGCGATTTTGTTGATCATAGGAATCATCTGGTCACTGCTTGCAGTTGTAGTCTCTTATTAGTACCCTGGAGTCAAACAACATGTAGCTTCTGACTTTTAGCATTTCAACAGTGGTGTCAGTTAGCTCGTTTATGATTTTTGAACTTTGCAGTAGCAAACTCAGATGTATCACCCCTCATTTTATATACAATGAGTATCCGGATTTTTACTCACAAATATTTTTATCATTTTGACTTTCCAGAAGTATTATGTTGTACTGAGTTTTGCGAGTCTCCGATTTTTGACACATTAAACAACGAAAACGATTAGTATTTTTGCTGTATCATCTGCACAATGAAGCACATTTAGAGCTCCAAAATCTAATTATTATATATATGTCATGTGACAGCAAAGTTTGGCAAAAATATGAGCCAATGAAATGACACTGGAGTACTGGACCATTATATTAGCTCTTTCGATTTCCCATTCTAAAGGAAAAAGTACAGCTTACAGAAGCCACTACCACTTGTTTACTTGTACCGAATATCTAATGTGTACAGGACTCTCATTGTAACACATGAGGCAGCATAACAGGCTAATGCACATTGACAATGTACTGTGCAATATTCTCCCATCCCTAGAGAACTAATCAATCTGCAAAGGGCACCAACTGGGAAAAACTCACAACCCAGGTCATTATCCGTGAACGAGATATCATTCGTTTCCTGCATAGGAATTAGAATGAGACTTGAGCAAAACAGTTGTACTGCCAAGCAATAGTGCTATCAAACAGATCGGCAGAAAATCCAAACATTTCTTGGAAGGGACCCTGCTGGGACATACTAGAATTCTGCAAACTAGCTGAAACTCCAACAGCCCTTTCAACCAAATCTGAACTCACAGATGGCATTCTTAAAGATGGTTGGAAAGATGACCTGAAAATAGTGCAGCTTTCAGCCGGCAAACAGTGGCGCCCATATTTTTAACCATAGATCTTCCACTCCATGGAATTTTAAGGAAGAGTTTGAAGTATTACATTTCTTACACGATGATTCGATCCCTCACATCACTTTTTATCTGCTTGCATGGGACCTTATCTCATGGACACTGAGGTCCCAACCAGACGCAAGCAGCACAGCCTATGCTATCATTGCCATGCCTATACCCAATGCGCACAAGACATGATCACCGACCCAACCGCAACAGATTATGGGTCAAATTGGCAGAAACTAGGCTGGTCCAGTGCACCTATTACAAGTACTGTTAGCAATTTGAGCTGGTTAACCAACAACTGCCACGGAAAGAACAGAATGAACCGTGGCAACAATGGAAATGGTCAGGCACTACAATACTACACTACGGCTAAACTAGTTCAAATTGCCGCTTCCTACTTTACACGCCGTGCACAATAGAAGGACGTGCCTAACTTTTCACACGTGCACGACAGCAGCATGATTTCCCTTTCTAGCTCTAGGTTTAGTCGACTTGCTCTCGGGACCACCAGTACAGACCAGGGGCTTTACCAGCTTCCTCCCTGGTTTCTTCCGAGGAGTTTGAGGAGCTCTCTATGGTGTCATCGTCTGAGACATCATCATCTTTCTCTACTTGCACACGATGAGCATTGTCAGCAACCCATTTCGCAAACTCTGGTGTTGCTGTGCATTCTGCCAGAGCCTTCCTGGTTGATTCCTTGGTGAACTCCTCCCATTCCTTCTTTGAATATTTGCGTGGTTCTATGTTGTGGAAGGTAGAATAGTAATCTTCGTCATGATCTGGTACCACCCGCCTAGTAAGTGTTGAACCTAGTCCTGCAAAAAAAAAGTATGTAGTCATGTCAGGCTCTAAAATGCTTCTGAAGGATGCAGTAAGAGAAGAAATTGAACTATTAGAGCGACACTTCAAATATATGAAGGATTTACAGCATTTGCAGTAAAAAAAGATAATCAACTTTCGAGTTGTCATACCTCCATTGGCCAAATTGTTCCAACCATACTGCGAACTTCTTGATGTGGTTCTTCCAATATTCATCTTAGATGATGGGCTCAAGAACTGGACTTGGGGACTGTTGGGTGATCCTTGAATATACATTGGTTGAAAAGAAGCCTTTGTCTGCTTTTGTTTCCTGCAGAAGAAACGGTGTACTCAGTACCTTAAGAGCGTGCATAAAATCAATCAATGACAACAATTGCATGACTTACGGTGTAATCGTCCTCTCAAATTTGTTTGCTGTGAACAAGGAGCAAACCCACCAGCAAGCAGACAGAGCGACCAATGCTAGAAGAGGATCAAGTGTGCTCTAGAAATACACACAAGATGTCAGTGAATTCAAAGGATTGAAGAACACCAGTAATCTAATTCACATAATAACCAAGATGATTCAGCGACCACAATAGCTGTAAGAAAAGTGGAAACGAACCTGCATAACAAAGAATGTAGCAACAACACGCATAGCCCACTTAACAAATTGTGCTATCCCCGCATCTACACTGCCATCTTTTGAGAGGATAAATCTCCTGACCATCCAATAGCCAAAACCAGCTCCAGTTAAGACAATTGCTATCAGCAGGAAGATTGAAACCTGTACAGATAATAAAAATTTTGTTAGTTGAAGACCTCAAAAGTAGTATTAGCCTGTTATTTTAACTTGTGACTCAGGAACATCAAAATAACATAATACAATAGGTATTACGAATGTTCCTCGATTAGCCATTGTTATTACAAGTTAAAAAGATTGTCTCTATCAAGAAGATAGCTATTGAAGATATGAAGGCCAGGGGCAAAGCGGTGTGTGTGTCTGTGTGTGTGTGTGTGGTGTGTGTGTGTCTGTGGGGGGGGGGTGGCAGGCTCCCTTCGCCCCTCCCTGGCTTTGCCACTATGAAGGGGAGCTTGCCGCCAAAAAGTTGTTGCCTTGTGAGCTCTTGATTGAAGATACACATGTGTTTGTGTGCTAAGGAGCTACATATATTTGCTAATAAACGAAACGCCTTACAGTGTGTCAATAAACTTCAAGTTGAATGCTCCATATAAAGGCACATTATTCCGTCTCAAAGATGGATTTATACATGAAAAGAACACATTATTCTGACCACAGTAGTTCTACCCAAAAAAAAAAAATGCACGGGACAGATAAACAGAAGAAAACAGTTCCTAAGGGATTGATTACTTACAGGGTTGTGCATCTCTTCACTCAAACCAAAGTTTTCCAGAATAGAGGTGACCAACGTGGAGAAGTAGTGTACAACATAAGAACCAATGCCCACCTGAAAATAGTGCAAACAAGTACACAGAATTGGTAAATAAAAAAAATAGAACTGTCCAAACAAGTGTTTAAAAGAAACAGAAATGCTGCAGGCATAAGAATCTTACCACGGATCCATAGATCGTAAGGTAAAATAAACTTTTCTTGCCCATCGGTAGCAGTTTCATTCCCTATATTCAAGTTCAGAGCATCAATACCAGACATGGTGTCCATGAAAAAAAAACTGAAAAGTAGACTGAAGATTGTTCTTAATCCATATTTCAGATAATAATGGCACTTTATGTTAATCCAAGCATCGCATGGACAGAAGAAAAACAATAGATTAGAAGATTTGGAGATGCAAATGAAATTAATGAGTATCTATCGAATTTATTCACCAAAAGAGTGCATACTGGCATCACTGCTGAGATGCAAATAACAAGAACAGGGACATTGTCAGAGATCATAGTTGAGGATTTCAGGTTCAAAACATGCGTTCCAATGATTATGGACAATTAACACAGGTGGATCTAAAACAAATCAGAAACTAGATACTGCACATCATCAAGGCAACAAGAATGTGCTCCACTCATCAAGACAATAAGCCATAATTATGGACAACAAGAATGTGCTCCACTCATCATAGTTGAGGATTTCAGGTTCAAAACATGCGTTCCAATGATTATGGACAATTAACACAGGTGGATCTAAAACAAATCAGAAACTAGATACTGCACATCATCAAGGCAACAAGAATGTGCTCCACTCATCAAGACAATAAGCCATGATTATCAAGAAAGTGTCATATTTGATATTTCTGGAAAGAATCACAACATTTGTAGGCTCAAACTTGCAACACTCTCTTATTAAGATCTATTGAGGGGGCTTCTACAATAGCAGGTGTCACAACATGATATCAGAGATCACAAAGCACTATATTCAGATTGTTTCAATAGTGAACATGTCTACAAGTAGCGGTGATGATAAATCTTTGAGATAACATACCTGAAAAAGGACAATAAGAACAACAAGCAAGACTCCAAGAGCCATAGAACTGCTATAGTAAAAGGGTGCCCATTTGCTAACAATGGGTGACAAGAATAGCAGAATGAATCCAATACCAAGGCAGGCTAAACGCCATCTCTGAAGCTCTACATAGAGAATGAATAGGAATAAATATTATTAGTTTACTTTGATACTGGAAGAAACAAACCAATTGCACAGTCAATACTAACCTTCCTGGATAGAAAGAGTGAACCTTGCAGGTTTTTTATCAGCCAGTTTCACATCAACATATTTGTTTCCATATGGAGACTTCACAGCATTCCACATGCCAGATTGGAAAGCTTGCCATTCACCCATATCGCATTGACATAAACCCATGGACGCATTCCTGCAAAGGTGAACTGCTTCAACTTTCCGGATGCTAAGAGGCAAGAATGCTTGCATTTACAGTCTGCAATAGTCGAAACATGACTTACCTATGGAGGCAAACCTCTATCTTCCAGTGGAACTTCTCTGGAATCGATCGAGAAACATTCATTCTGACATGTATCTGACTTGCGTAGCTTGCAAGATGTAACCTTGGTATTCCAGACAAGAGGACTCTCTCACAAAATTGTCCATCCATGGAAGAGGGAGCAAATGTAACTTCTGGATTTTGTAGACTAACATCTGAAACAGCAATTCATTATGTAAAGCGTTATTCAGAGATTACCATAGACAATAAAGAATACAAGAACAAGGATATCCAAAGTTATTAACAAGCATCTCAAAAAGCAACCAGGCATCAAGATAACTACGATCTGAGCTGCAAGGATGCATATAAAAGGAGGAGAAATGTATGGTAAGAGAACAAAAGTGTCAAAAAGTTTAAAAGGTCTACAGTCACTTGTTCTAAAGACATGTTCATGCTATTACAATCCATTAGCATCCAACAGATCCATAACCATACTTGTGAATATGTGGACAAGGGAAGCACAAACAAATCAAACTTCAGCAGTAGTATTTCAGATGTTATTACCGCCATGACGAACCTAGCAGATGACCCCAACGCCCAATGACGCAGCCAATTACTGGATATATAGTACCAGAAAATAAAAAGAACGTAGGTAATGAATCCAGCACAAAAATCCGAAGTGCTCAACCAGTTAGGGATACAGTCGTACAATATAAATCAGGAGGATAACGCAAAAGCCCTAAACCCTAGATTACGCAATCGCCGTACGAGCGCAAACGAACCCAAATATGAGCGACAACAGAACAAGCTGCAGTTTATCGTACCTTTGAGAGGCTGCGCCGCCGCATCGTCGCCGGATGAAAGGATAAGGAGCGCGGCGAGGGACGCGAGGAGGAGGAGAGTCGGGGCCGCACGCCGGGACGAAGACGGCGGCGAGGAGGAGGCCCGGGCGGCTGATTCCCCGTACGCGGACGAGGCGGAAGTGGGGTCCGTCGCCGCCGACGACTCGGCCGCGACGAAGGGGGCCATGTCGCGAGGCGGAGCTTCGGGCGTGCGCCGCGCAGGAGCTGGCGCTTCAAATTTAAGCAACTCCAATTTTTTTCCTCGACAAGCAAACTCGTGTTTTTTTTTTTTTTTTTGAAACTCAAGCAAACTCGTGTTCGAGGAAAGCGTGTGTGTAATGGAAAGGGGACTGTTTTTTAAGACGACTCAGCTGGCCAGCCTGTGCGTGTAGCCTTCGCGTGTAAGCTATGAACACCGAGGCTGACGGCTGGGTCCTCAGCGTTAATGACGTGTGTGGTATTTTCGGAACAATTCCTGCTGGGCTTTCCTTGGCAAATAGTCGTGTTCAAATCAAACAAATATACTTTTTTAATGGATTTGCGCCCAACGTTCACATGTCGTATCAATCGGGCCGCGTGCAACATGATACAGTGCAACTTGCATTCAAAATTCAAATACCGGAACCTAGCTAGCAAATCAATCAACCTTCGTAACAACAAACAGCTGAAAATCCACATTTGATTATAGAAAACAGCAGGCTAATAGCCACCCGCAGTACACTTGTATAAACATCCCCGTAAACAATGTCTTCCGAAACACAACCATATCCCGCTGTAACTTTGGATGCTCTACCGGTATGCTCCATCAAGTATATACATTCCACAATCTGTCTTCGCTTGAAGTCTTGTGTACATGAAAACTGAGGAGAAAGGCGCCCTTGAAAGTGGAATCACAGACTGATATTTGGAGAGTCCAAACGGTCGAATGTGTCACTGGCCAAGGCATATTCTACGTACTCATCAATCACAGGCTGAGGAGATTCTGAATTGAGCTCGGCCAGCTGCACAAATAGCAGTACAAGTTATCTAATTGTATCTCATCATACCACTTCAATAATTATATTCTCATTTAACTGTGAACCACCTGAATTTCAGTCATCAGTTCCTTCTCCATCATCTATTTTTAACATATAAAACACACATACATGTACAAGCATTAGCAAGACCAGTCAGCATAAAAGGTTTATTTCATCAAATGAAAAGAGATGGATTATGCCAAAGTGGCATAAATATGAGAAATGAGGACTTCAAAAAAGGATAAAAATCTGATTTGGCCGTACCTGCTGCTCATCCACTGAAAAATCGTTGTCCACCATCTGAAAGGTTCAGAACCAGCCATCAACCACAAAGATGAATCACACAATAAAAGTATATCAAGGATTTATACCTCAGTGTCGTCCATAAGAATTTTTTTCACCACCTGCATCACATGTTGAATTCATATGATTTATATTTAAAATTTGAAAATAATGATGAGAAATGCCCAGCTTTTAGATGACGATATAGACAAAGCTATACCTCTATTTCCACCTTAACTGCATCAGCGTCCATTATCATGTCAGACATCCTGCATATAAACATGGTTTAGAACTTGCTGCGGTACAGCAGACCCTGTATGCTTGTAGCATAATCTAATCAGATATGTAAAAGAACATACAGGTTAAGTGCTGCCTTGCCAGGTGATGTGTTGACTGGCACATCAGGAGCTCCAGCTTCTGAATCATACTTACTCCTGTACTTCTGGTAAATTAGTAAAATAAAGAATTATTAAGACCATGCATATCAGAACAACAGACAGTAAGACTGTCAAGTGTGGAGCAAATACCTGGAGGTGGCTCTTGATGTTATCGATTGTGAGGCCTCTGACCCCCATAGCTTCCATCATCTGCTTGAGTCTAAGTGGTTTAGCAGCTACGGGTTGCAACAAATTACACAGTATCAACTTTACAGAGCAATTGGTGATTGAAGGGGGTGAGGAAACAATTTTTCCCCATCAAGGCATGCTCAAAGGTTAGAAGCCAAACCACGAGGACCTCCATGATATGCCACAGCTTTCACAAAGATCTTGTGGAGATCATCAGGCCACCAACATCGCTTCCTTGTTGGTTGCATTGCCTGGATGATGCGAGCAATGTTTGAAGCATCATGGTAATGTGCTGGATTACTGTTGAACATTATTCTGCAAATCAATGTCACAAGTTTTCAGTAAAGATCAAGTAAGCCAGAAAGTTTTCATTGAGTAATATGAGAAATCACTGGCTGAAATGTGAAGATAGAAAAGAAAGAAGAAAAGGAGAGCAAACAGAGGCCCAATGTTGGAAGAGAAACCAAAACTTATTCTTAACCAGTACCTAGTAGATGTGAGATGAAGCAAAAGGCAATGTATCCTTTCTTTCAGGAAGAACGTAGAATGGTGTGTGATGGCTTCTTGACCTGGACAGCATATCACCCCAATTTATATCTTCCTGTAAGAGACTAGGGGCACAAAATTCACTACCTTCACATTATCTAACTCCATTAGTATCCATCACATCAGTCATTAGATTCATCACTGTACCTGAAAAGTTGGTGGAAACAGGAAAGGTAGGCAGGGAAGTACAATTTTTCTTGAAATAATGACATACCATGAGGTGCTCTTTTTGGAATATATGCAACCTTAGCCAAAATCATGAACCGAAGTGTGCCATCCTTAATGGGAGCCATAAATGGAGGTGATAATGAAGTAATGTATCACTGCAAATGGTAATTTATGTACAGTATTGAATGCGGAGGCTAACTTAACAGGGAAGTTGTATGCTTGAGATGTCAGCGAAATCATATCCTGCCAAACACCTAGCAGCAAGGTAGTAATGGCCTTGCATTGCTAATGTACTGCCATCTGAATGCCCTCCAATAAAGAAACATTGATGAATCAATAATCAAATGAGGTCCTTAAACATTGCATCCACTTGCAAGGGAAAAAGTAGGAGTACAGAGGTTCTGGTTTGCAACCAGGAAGAAAGTGTTCAGTCTAACATAAAAGAACATAGATACATCACGAACTCACTGATAAACACACATGCAATGTTTCCCAAAGTTGTGGACTAAATATGGTTGGGAAAATGGCACTCATAGAAGTCACAAGGCAATGCATTTGTCAAATGATTGCAAATGACTTAGTATCAGACAAAAGCTTGAATGAGGCAATCAAATTAATAGTACTGTACAGAAGGGAAGTACACCAATATTTTTTCTAGAAGGTGCCATCGGTGGTACATTCAGCCTTCAAGAAAAAGAAAAGACTAGATAATTAACAATTGTTCCTAGTCTCTTCAGATTGGAAGATGGCAGAAATGACAATTAATCCTCAATAACATACTTATTTCTTCGAGCACCAAAAGCGAGTCTCTGCAGAGAAGTCAGAGAGGTTGTACCATGAAATGCAGAATAAATGCCATTGTAGAGGATGTAAGAGAATAATTAAAGACAACACATATGGTCCAGAGAGCTCTTACAGAAAAAATTCTTGAATAAGCTTTCAAGCCGGTGAGAAAGCGATAGTAGGTTGGCTTCATGGATTGATTAGCAGGGATTGTTCTGATGTTTGGAACAAGGTAATCTGCAACCTGTTTAGAATAGCCAGACAATAGTAACTATTTATGTTACCTAAGCCTTATATGAATTTAATAGTCAGTACACATGAAGCAAAAAAAGAATCTAGACTCGTGTGTGGACACACAAAGCAATGCAAGCTCTGATCCATGACTATGTAGATGAAGTTGAACTGAGGCCTGAGCTAAAGAGTGGAAAGCTAAATTTGCAAACTTATACCTCTGGTCTGATTTTGCATGTTGTCAGAGTCTCCACAGCACTTCGACCATTACTTAGTTAAATACATGCCATAAGAAATCAGTAAACTATAATTGCTTAAGAGTACTTTGACGAAAGATCTATTGTCATCATGTCATGAACATAGATTAACTGACCCTAAACCCAACGAGGGCGGCCTCGCAATGGGCACCCAAGGGCAGGACAATAGAGGACTACTAGATCTAAGCACTTGAAGCCTAATCCTACAACTCTCTAATCCCTTCTTAGGTAGACTCTTAGCCCTAGGTATGGTACAGCAACCACAGTTACAGACTTACAGTGATACCAATTGTCATGAACATCAATCAACTGACCCTAAACCCAAGGAACGCGGTCTCGCAACAGTGGCGGACTGGCGGTCGCACCCCAAGAGCAGGACGATAGAGGACTACTAGATCTAATCACGTTAAGCCTAAATCCTAATGACTCTAATCCCTTCTTGTGTAGACTCTTAACCCTAGGCACGGTAAAGTAGCCACAGCTATAGTACTGGGCAGGACTACTGTAGCAAAATGGCCGACAATCGTAGCCCATGACATCTATCAAGATAATTTTCACGTGACAAAACTAAGTACTGGCCAAAAATTTGAATTAGGATGCCACTATATCAGGCCTTTTTTTTTCACTGAACACAGTATCATTTGTTCCACCTTTGTTTAGCCTACACAATTGACGGCTGTGAATGCATCCCCACCTAAAACCTACTAGATATCTCAAGTGCCGACTAAGATCTCATGACATCATTTCAAGGGGTCAAGACTCTACAGATGTGCATGCATGTTTATATTTTTGTCATGCAAGCCAACATAACTGTCTCAGAATTGGTTGGCCATTTCTGGGCAATGAAGAGTTGAGGAATACAGCAGGTAACAAAAGATTGCTAGTTTAGCCACATGAGAACTGTTGCATAAGAGCCAGAACTGTGCTGGTAAATGAAGTAATCATAAATTATTACCACATCAGGAGGTTCTGCTAATATATTGATGAAAAATTTGGCCTGTCATCAGAAATCATAATTTATCAATCCTGAATTCTATTATTAGCAATGATGGAAATGAAAGGAGAGAAGCTGGAATCTTACTTGTTTTGTGGTAGCACCAGACATAAGAAGATCTGTTGTAACCATGCCAGGCTGCACAAAAGGTAAAAATTGTTTATATAATTGTGCTCAGTGTCATTTTTATATTATTATATATAGTAGTATGACAGAGGGAGAACACCATCTTTTACTGTTAGGCATGCATACTTCAACAAGTAATGGGATTTACTGTAGAAGGGACTAGTTGATAAGTCTAGAAAATTCATGGCACGAGAATAAATGATAGAGTTGTGTACCGATAAGTTGTGCACCATGACATTGTTGACTTCATTCATCTGCAGCTCAGCCTGCAATTATTTATTGCCCACAAATACTAATTATGTTGGAAGGTCCTGTATTCCACAACTACAGTACCTCTTGCCATCAATATTGGCAAGATAATGCAAACAAGACAAAACAAGCAATAACAACGAAAGCTGCAAATGCTCTGGAAAACTGTTGTCATTCAGTATATTAAGAGGAAAAAACTTCATGGGCACAACAACAAATATGTTCACATTTGAAAATGGATAGTTACAGATTTAACTGTTGGGGCACCAGTTTGTACTGACTGATTAGTTTGATAAAAATCAAATTCTTGAAATTGAGAAATATTTGCAGTAGTGTTACAGTTTGCATGTCTCAAGGTAATCAATAATCTCCATGGGAACAATAGAAAATAGTGCATCATGACTGTTGTTTCACTGGGAATATCAAATGAAAATTATGCGCTTGAGGTTTTTATTGACACAATGGCTATCATTACCTGTAGTGACTTTGTAAGATGCACAACACTTCGTTTTGTTGCACCATATGCAGCAAACCTGGTAATATCAATAAAAATTTAGGCTGTTTTGTTGCTCAGATAATCAATTCATTCTTATATGGTACTTGTCTTGTTCTCATTAATACACTATTCAAAATTACTGATCCTCTCATACAGTTGTCAATTTCATTGCTGATTGGAACACATATATGGAGAGAAGGAGTTCATATGCTCCCAGCAGCTAAAATAAGGAGACTTCAAGGCATCATACTATCCGGGAATACAGAGGAAGTTAAATTCATACAATAGTGTCTGCATTACACTACAGGGACGTATAAAAGCATATACCTTGGGGTTGGCCTTCCATCAGAACCAGCACCATCAATGTTAAATATGTGACCACCTCGAGGTTGGTTCCGCATCATATTTATTGCCTAAATTGACAATCAGATGATGTCCAGGAAGGTAAAAGATTATTCCCTCGCATATAGTTGATGTACAAAAGGTAATATTGATCACAATTAATACCTCACGACAACATATCATCAATCCGAGGGTATTTGTGGTGATGACCTCCCTAATAAATCAGGGAAGAGGGCCAATTAATGATTGGCACTTGGACAGAACACATGATAAATATGTACATGGTCAAGCTTCACAAGATAGGACAAACTTACATGAGAGCCTCATCAGAGGTCTCCACCAGTGGCTTATATGTATATGCATTTGATCCAGCATTGTTGATCTGCACCAAAATAAAATATTGAGAGAAAAATAAGGTTTCTACTAACATTCGGAAAGCAAACTGATTCAACAAGACATAATAAAGTTCTTTTTATAACGAAGACAAGCTGAAAAGGCATGCATAGGACAGAAGTATGGCGTACACAAGCTGTACTCATGTTGTCTCATACTCTCATATTTCGAGCATAGTAATCATTTTGTTCCAATCAAATGTCCCATGATCATATGTGTAAATAAACAAGCATCAAGATAAGTTCCATGAGAGGAGAGGAGACAGACGCATACCCATATGTCAATATGCTTAAGTTTGTCGCGTGAAAACTCTACAAGTGCTTTTACATCCTTTCCGTCTCTAACATCACAGATAGTTCCCTGCGGAAATAAAAAGGGTCAATAAGTAAGAACAAAATGTGCAGCTCTGTACAATTTTCAAGCAGCAGACACCATCTGTGTATAGAGAATTCAATGAAAAACTAATAACCAAGTGGCTTAAGTAGGTACCCACACATGTTGCTCTCCATATTCCTTTTTCAAGTCACCCACCACAGATTCTACTCTTTGAGCTGTAGAGGATAGACTGCATGTCAAGGAAAGACTGAACTGGTATCAATTGTAATTGTAGGGTCTCTTTTCTATTAGTCTCTTTCAATAACATTCGAGCATTCCTTTGTTTCCTAAAAGAAAAATCATTAATGGTATCTTTGACATATTAATCATTGGGTAGGCTCTCTTTTCTATTAGTCTCTTTTAATAACTATGCGGGCGATGGAGAGTACCCCATAGTAAAACTTTGTAATAATTTATGGTCACATGCATCTCCATGTGTAGATCTTGGGTATGTTTGAACTTGTAACCACAGCAAACCATTTCAAAATAATGCCAGTACCTACCTGATCTTGAGCAGATTATAACATTATCACCAGACTCCAGAAATTTCTTTGCCAGTGCATATCCTATACCTGAATAAGAACACACACAAAAACATCGAATAAGATCATGGGATATAGGAGAACAAGTCTTCGAGTAATATACAAACTTCCATTAGCATATTCTCTGTTTACTGTGCTTGATTTGGCTAAGTAGTGCCTAGGATTTTTCTTCTCGTGTCAACAGCATCCTTGAAGCTCAACATTCAGTGGTGGATTTAACAATCAAGATTACACGCATTCAGTTACACACACTACTACCTTCAAATCGCTCTTACTTTAGGTTACCCACCCGCTGAGCAATACAAGGACGCAGTCAGAAATAAGGAACCTCCACCTTTTTGTCCTTATCTTATCAACCACGAACGAACCAAAAAGAGGAGGAAATCTTAAGGGGCGAAAAAAGAGCCGAATCGCCGACCTTTGGTGGAACCGGTGATGAGGACATTGTACGGCGGCACCATGGGCTCCCTCCGTCCCCCGCCTCCGCCGCCGGAGGCAGCCTCTGCTCGGACCCCGGCAAGTGCCCCGTTGGCTCTCGCCGCCAGCCGGAGCCGCTCCCGCCGGCCTGTGAACCTTGCCCCGGCGGCGGCCGGCGGACTGAAAGGAGAGGGGACCACGCGGGCAGGGGACCGGAGCGGGAGGTGGGCGGCGACGCTGGCAGCCATTGCGCGGCGCTCGTTCGAGAGCGCGCGCGCACACGTGCGCAGCGAGAGGGGTCGGACTCGAGTTCTGAGTTGGAAATGCTTGCTGGTGAGCTTCGGCCTTCGGAGACGGTAAAGTCTTGTGTAGATAACGTGCCATGGCCCACCAGTCAGCCACGCAATCAAGCTGGGCAAAGACGCTTCCAATCTGAACCCTGGAGTTCAAACATAACCAATCAAGCGCGCATGAACGTACTAGCGTGTACACATGAACGTGGTAGAGCTGCCGGCGAAAAGAGTTTTGCAGCTGAGAAACACTTCGGCATCAGCCACGGACGGTAGCGCGCTAGTTCGTACTTGTGATGGTCAGATTGCGTGTTACGGTAAAGAGAGCTAGAGATTTGCAATGCCGTTGATGGATGCATGGATGTTACTTGTGCTGTAGGATCTCCTCCGTGATGGCGAGTCTTCCTATCCTGTTGATAGATATAAGAAATTTCTACGCTGCTGATAGCTACAGTCTTAAAAAAAGATTCAAAGTCCTTTTTTTAAAAACAAAAATGATGTTCTTCCGTCGGCTTCCTTTTCCTCTCTCGTTTTTTTTTGTAGTTTTTATACTCATAAGTCAACAGACTTATAATCCTCAAATATGTTAAATTTCTACACATCATACGATGCTTTGCGTCTATGCTTCAGATGTTGAGTTGGTTGCCAGAAATTTCTTGTACAACGTGGCAGCATTAGTCCATAATTTTGACAGACTTTGATGATAGAAACCTCTGGACAAATAAATAGAGGCTTCCTTTTTCTCAAATAGGGTGAGTAAAAAACTATTCTCGTATTGAGCTTCAAATTCTTATGTTCTGTTTGGATCCCTTCGTTGGCTAACCTCTTGTGCCTTGCTAGCTGCGGAGAGCCGTTTCAGCTCGCTCTCATCCTGCAAGAAAACAGCTGCTTCCGGCAAAGACATGCAGTGAGCAAAGACAAAACGGTCCCTATATTTGTGGACAAATGTAAATTCCCATAAATTCTTATATATTTGTGAATGGATGAAGTAGGTAGAGAATCATCCTTGAAGATTCACCTTCACAAGGGTGTGTGACGTGCACGGACATGCAAAAATCTTACTATCAACAACAAATTAAGTGAGGCGTTTGTCTATAAATTTCAGAAAAATTCTCACAATCTGAAGGAGGCTTCAATGTCTTCATCGACATATTGCTTTGAGGTTTTTTACGATAGAAAAATTATTGTGCTTAACCTTCTTTTAAATATTTATATGCATAGATTTTAATACAGAGAGATGGATGACAATGTGATATGGAGGCATGGGATAAGGGGTTGAAATTTCAAGAAAATCGGTGTTGGAAAGGTTGGTTGAATGAGGTGGATAGTGAGTTGGGAAATTTGGAGATTGGTAGCCTAAGATAGATTGATTGTTTTCGCTTTGATGCTCTAAAGGTGAGGTATATATTAGAAGGGCTGAAATAAAATAAATCATCAATTGGATTAGAGTTGTTCTTGTTTTCCTTTTGGTTGAGACTGCTAGTTATGAAGAATGTGTTTAAATGTGTAGTATATTTGTAGAAGATTGTACAATTGCTACTTTTGGCTGTCGGCAACAGCATGAAAGCCAACGGTTTAAACACAAGCAATCGCAACGTTATTCAGAGCATCTGTTGTAACGTTTTTTTTAATCAGATTATATTCCATTTCCATTTCCAAAGAAATGAAGATCACCAATCACACAGCAGAAGGTTGAGAAAGTTAGACCTCTAGTCTGGGGAGGCCGGGGTTGCCTCCCCGCCGGCCCCTACACTGCTACCATAACTCTAGGAATAACAGTGCAAGGGTAAAGAGACTATCCTATTACATCACATGGCAAAAGACAAATAGAGCTAACAACGTTTTTGGGCCAAAAGAGACTTGTCTTTGCTCGCAATTTCCAGATCTCCCACTTCAAACACCTGATGAGGGTGGTCCATCTTCATGTCCTTCTTCTCTCGGTCGCCTTCTCCCTAGGGCCTGGAAGCGGTAGAAGAATGCATCGACCCTGTTTTCCCATCACCTGCAGTGTTGTTGGTAGCATCGTCTGCACCAACTCTGACCACGCGCTGCAAGTCACCTGGGAAGAGTTCTGCCCAACATTTCATAAGTAACTGCATGACAGAGAATTTCACAGGGTGTTTAATTACTTTCTTTACTCAAAACACGCTTTATTTATAGCTTTCCAGCCTTCCAGGTGGCCCAGCAGACGGCAGCCAAACCAAAAGTGAAGACTGCTTCACCTCCCGGCAGCGCAGTTTTGATCCATCGAATCTGGTCTAGTTGAGCTATTAAAACAAATAGCTATAACTCCCCGTTTCGCAAAAAAAGAAAGTAGCTATAACTCCCCATATAGCTTTTGCTATACAACAGCCAAACATGAGGTGATCAGCTGTTTCAGGTTCAGAGCAAAAACATCTGTGTTGCAACGTTGAGCGAATGTTTTTATCTATGATCGAAGTATATTATACTATTACATCAGCGAATGCTTTTATCTCGCCTCCTCCCTTACATTCCCGACTACCAAGACAATTTTTATAGATCTGCTTGGTGCAAAAGTTTATATCACTGCGCCGCAAATCAAAATATTACTCCCGTGAAAAAAAATGCAATGCTATCGTTGTTGACAATGTCAAACAACCCATGGAATATGCTTGGTCGACACCAGAGAGTTGACCCATGGAAAGGTGGGTCAAGTAGCCAAGCGCCCAAGCCTAGAGGATTGGGGGCCCTCCTCGGTATGTCAAATTGGAGATCTTCAAGTCCGTAGGCTCGTCGATCGCCTGTAACCATGCCAACCGATGCTGCTTCTGCTCCTCCGTCAGATCGCCGCTCACCATTTCTGTAACAAAGGAAGTGAAGAACGAACAGACAATCTACAGGCACGTGTGTGTGATCATGGAGTGGAGTGTTACGCGTGCTGAATTACCCGGATGGAGGTCGCGGGGGCAGTCCTGGTAGAAGGCGCCAGGGCCCCTGCTTCGCCGGCGAGTAGGCACGTCGAGGAAGGCGCGGGGCCCGTCCTCCCCGGCAACGAACTGGTGCACGTTGCCGCCGGTGTCCGGGAACAGAACCCAGGCGCCGGACGCCGCCGTGAACTCCTGGTCCAGCGCTCTCTCCGCGCGCGAGCATCGTCGTCGAGCCGGCTGAGACGAGTGGGCGAACCCGGTCGTAGGCCACGACGCGCGCCGACCCGACGAGGAGCCTGCTGAACACCGTGAGGCACCGGTCGTGGAGCCTGGAGCGGCATGGCTGCTCCCGGGGGAGGAAGAACACTGTGATCTGCAGCAGATGGATCGATTGATATAACACTAAATAACGTGTTTGATTTTAGTTTCGTTTCTGATGTGTGTCTAGATCAGTTCGTGCTACCGTGAAATTACTGCATTCGTATACTGCTTTGCAGGTAATGACGGGAGGATGGTTGTTACAACGGCCCGCGCCGGCATCTCGTCTCGCTCGAAGAAGTGGACCTCGTCTCGTCCGGTCTAGCGCTACGTCGTGCGGTCACCAATTTTACTGGCGAATGAAGGGGATGACATCTAACCAGGCTGACATCATTAGCCTGAATTCAAGATCACATACCACATGAGCAGAGTAAACACGCCACGTACCAATCATACCACGGACGGACACGCGAGACATTGCGGACTGCCGCCGGCGGAGTATCGGAGCCTATTTCGACGCACGCCCCGGCATGCGAATCCACGAGCAGCTGGAGAGTGGAGACGCGTGGGAGGATCGAGGCCGGCGCCACCGCCGGCTGCACGTCCATCTTGTTCAAAACCAGTCTATCTTCGCCGGCGTCCGGTCCCACGCCGCCTCTTCTTGCCTGCTCCCGCATACACCGACGACCACCGCCGCTCTCTCATGGATCAATATCTGCACACACACGCCGAACTTTGCGGACTGCAACTTGCACTATCAGAGTTTCTTTCACGCGATGCCCTGGTCTTTGGTGTGTCTCCGGAAAGAGAAGTGGATAAACCTCATGTTACATTAGCACAGCAGCGCAAATCGCAACGGCAGTGAACTTGTATCCTCCGGACTCCGAATCATCAGCATTCACAGAGGTACACCACGCCAACAACAAGAGATCCCAATAATGCCAACGCACTCTACAAGTGCGAGCAGTACTACAGATCAACCAATAAGAAAGACATCCAAGCGAGAAAACATATATAGGAATATAAAAGAGAATTCGCTTATTAAGTAATCGCATCACGACAGTGTGCGGTGCAGATGCGCTACCAAGTTCAGCATCACTTACAACCATGTTGCAACATTGTCATGTTCTTGAAATCTTGTCCACAAAGATACATATCCGGCATGATATTTGCCGGCTAATAAGGCAGCCTATAGGCAGGCAAACAGCAAGCGTCCAGTTTCCGGTAGTCTGCTAGCTAGACTATGGGCAGGCCCCTGTACGGCAAGTTGACGATCTGGACGGCATCCTTAGGCTGGGTGATCCTACGAATCCACGCTAGCATGTGCTTCTTCTGCTCCGTCACCACGTTGGCCCCAACATCTGTCAACCAAAAACAGAGAAACCAGTATGAACAACAAAGAGCAAATGCAAAAGGGACTTGCCACATCGGCAATGATTGTGTGCTCTTGTGGATTACTAGTGCTTACTCAGGTCAAACTTGTAGGGCAAGGACTGGAAGAAGGAGCAACGCTGCAGCTGCGCGACGGAGTTGGCAGGCGCGAACACGTTGAGGAACGCGCACGGCCCATCCTGCCCAGCCACGAACCGGTTCAGGTTCCCGCTGGAGTGGGGGAACAGAACCCACGGGCGCGCGGACCGTGCCGTGAGACGCTCGTCCCTCACCTTCTCGGCGAGCACCACCGAGCCCGGGTCGGCGCCAGGGACGCGGGGCAGCGCCCAGTCATAAGCTTGGATGCGCGCAGACCCGACGAGGAGCTTGGTGAACACGGTGGTTGCCGGGTGGTCGTGGAGGGGCATGACTCCTCCCGCGGGCAGGTAGAGCACCGAGACCTGTAGGGAGGGAGTAGGGATAAAACGTACACGCATCGGTTAATTAGCAGCTGTGATTTTTTTCGTAACCTTGAGATCGAGAGGAGCTCAATTTATTTAAATTACCATGAAGGTAGCACATCTGTAGAGCGTCTTGCACGTTAAAATAGGAGGATTGGGAGCCCCCAAGTTCCTACGATGGAAGAACCCGATCTCATCCATCAATCCCACGTCGAAAATTCCCATCTTGTCTGAAAACAACAACATCAAGATGTTATTGAGTCTGAAATCACTCCTGCCCTGTAATATATTGTGTGCAAGACTGTAATTCATTACGCAAACAAAACATTTGGCTCACTAAAAAAAATCAACTAACACAATATGTATCTACCTACTAGGAACTTAACCATTCAACTGGTGCCAAGATTAAGTAATTAAAACTTAGGGTGCAGTTTTTGTGAGCACATGCCACCTAAGATCATAATCAGAGGGTTCTTAGACAGTTCACATCACCTTGTGGGCACATACTCTGCTGGCACAAGTATTTACCTAAGGCTTATTCACCATATATGATTAAAAAGTAAAGATATTTTTCATAGGAATTCTAAACTACAAATATCAAATAAGAAAATACAAAATATTAAGTTTAAGATAAAACTTAACTAAAATGTATATTAAATCAAACTGGTATGGCAGCTAACAAACACATCGTTAAAAATAGCTTATTCTTTACTTTCCTGCATAATGAAAAATGTGTTCATGCTAAGCAGAGACAAGATGGTGCATACTTTGAGTTATTCAGCATGATTACAGTCTAGTCTCTTCTTAACTGGTGAACAGATAACGTGTAGTGATAACTTATGCCGATCAGGAAGAATCACTATGTAGATATTTGAAAATACGAAAATGGAGCATTTGAATCTTGTTTGCTAGTAAACACATAATTAACAAGATATAGCATATACTCAACAGGAAAGATCAGTATGGCATAATAATGTAGTGGGCTACTCAAGTAATGTAAACACAATTAATATGTTATCTAGCAACGAAAATAATAATGCTAACGGATCCAATCTTGTCATCTAGTGAAGAAATAATGCATACCTAAACTTATATGTGTAAGACTGTAACATCTCCCGTGGTTTTAAAGCATAGATTAATTAAGGAAGCAACACTAAAACTTGGATCAGCAGCAATTTCTGTTGCTATAATGATAGCAAATTATAATTTGTATCAAGTAGAGATTTTAGGTTTTAAAGTACTTGCATGGTCTTTGCTAAAAGAAATATTTTTTTCCATTGAATTAATTAGCTACCAGAACAAGACCATATTAAATTTTCTCTATAGAAGTTATAGAAGTCCAAAATTGCTATTGATGTATTAATTGAGGCCATATATTAATTATTTAGGCAGTACTACTATCCTTATTTAAGTTGATATTAATAAAATAGTATAATATACATCATATTTAAAAAGATCTTAAAATATAAAAAGTGAGATCTCGTTTGATTTGTCTCATTGTGTAAACGAACACAATGCTTCTCCGCGAAGAATGGGGCCGGCCCGTTACCTGTTCTAAAGGATGCAACCAACTACAAGCTATCTACGTTGGGCGGGCTACGAGCCAGCCGTGCGGGGTCACGTGCTCCGGAGGTAGCGTGACCGTGCACGCTCTAGACTTTTTCAAAATTAGTAACGCATAACGGATCCAATCTTATCGTCTAGCGAAGAAATAGTGCATTACAGATCTAACATGACAGTGCACGCTCTGGACATTTTCAAAATTAGTAACGCATAACGGATCCAATCTTATCGTCTAGCGAAGAAATAGTGCATTACAGATCTAACATGACAGTGCACGCTCTGGACTTTTTCAAAATTAGTAACGCATATATAACAGATCCAATCTTATCGTCTAGCGAAGAAACAGTGCATTACAGATCTGACATTGTCGACGTGTGAAGAAATAACGCATAACGGAAATTTGGTAGAATACGTTTCGAGGAGAAAAAGGACTAATATGGTTCCAAGATACTTGACATATTCTTATCTTGCCAACGTGTGCAGATCTAACGACACAACGTGTAGAGTGAGTGAGACGACAAGCTAATACCTGTAGATCACACAAGAATAATTCAAGTACCCCTAGCTCTTATATGCAGGCGTTGGACGAGAAGGCGAGGCATCCAGCACGTACCTATGGCGTTGAAGACGAAGGAGATGGCGGTGTGCGTCGGCGGGTTGTTAAACACGTCTCGGCACGTGTTCACCAGCTCCTGGAGAGGCATCATTGTCGCCGTCGTCGGAGAGTGGACCGGCGACTGTTCGTCGCTGCTCCCACTTCCGCTTCCCTCTCCGTCCACCGCGTCACGCTTCCTCTTCATCCCCGCCGCGGCCGCAAGTCCCTGCCTGTCGCTGTTCCCCTCCATGGTCTCCGACCTCACAGCACAAGCACAACAGAGCGAAACAGAATCGCGAGCAGCGGGCTACTGGGTGAGCTGTGTATTAGGGGCGCTGCTGGAGCCAACCCGGCAGAGATATGTATAGGCGCGGCCCCTCTACACTGGCGGATTCACGCACGAAAAACCGGCGGCGCGGCACAGCACCAGCGTCAACCAACGCCCCGCTCCCAAAAAGCTCTCCTGCCCGGGTTTCCCGGCGCGCTACCTGGCATGCTGCGTGCGAGGAGGGCGTGACTTCGCGCGACGATGGGGCATGCAGCCTTGCAGCGGACGGCCTCGCCTAGAGGACGATGAGTAACTGATAACGGATGCAGCTGTTCCTCCCGCGGCCGGCTTTTGCGGGCTAGTATAATACTAGTATATTTTTTCTTTAGCAGGTTATGTATTGCATGCAAAATTATTGTAGCAGTAAAATATTGCAGCAAGGTAAGTACAGAGATATACTAGTACATTTTTTTTAAAAAAGGTTAATTATGTCCTCTGTCTATGGCTCGAGTCCAGATAACTTTTAACTCCCTCGTTACATTTCATCTTTTGGCATTAATCTAATTTGGTTTTGCTGATGTGGCCACAGGGCTGACAAAAAAAACTGCTAATAATAAAGACATGACGCAGTGGTGACGCCAACATCAAAATCTACCTATGACAAACATATACCTCAAAAAATGGTCATCGGTGGGAGAAAAATCGAGGCGCAGGACACGGTCTCACTGACAGGGGTATTTTGAGGACTGGGTGCGAATTCAAAATCAGATTTATTATAAATACTACTAAAAATACGTTATAATTTGATACATTAAAGATTAAAAATTCATATTTGAAAATCAATTGTTTCTTTGGAACTAATCAAAATATACATGCATTTTATTAAATGCAGCTTCAAAAATAAATTAGGAGATATCCATTTACATTCTTGCTGGACTGGTGGAACAACTCAATGGATGGTGTCCACCTTGGCTAATAACCAGCTAGCACATGCATTTGCATGTGAACTTTTTATGGTAATTAGGGGTGGGAAAAATCAACACAAAAAAAAAAACTGAGACCGGGACCAAAAGAACCGAAATTTTGAGTATCAGTTAATATCTCGTAAATTAGTATTAGATAACCAAAACTTTTGTTCATAGTTTGGGTACTACCCTCGGATACCCAAATTACCCAAAGTACCACCCACCGCAAGGTCCATGCACACAAATACATTCCCATTTCTTTTATTATTTATTTTCTAGAGTATGCACATACCAAAAATAGCTTAATTTTATATATCTAAAAGACATATGTAAGGATTTGTTGTGACATATAGGAGATCATCACGAATATTTTGAAGCCAATTCATATTTGTGTGCATATGTTTGGGTACTTCGGATAAAATCGAAAGCTGAACCTAAATTTAGGTACCCAATTTTTTGGGGTACCTAAAAAATAACAACATTTTGGGTACTGATTTTTTAAAACCAAAATTTCAAAAAGACCGAGACACCCGAACCAAAATTTTAGGTAGACGAGTGCCTAGGCCTAATGGTGATAGCAGTATCTTTTTTATGACTAGACTGCATGCGCACACGAAAGAATATGACATTTTTTTAGAGTAAGACTGCATGCATGGAAACAAATGTCGAAGAAATAGAACTGAGAAGGTGCCTTCCTGCTTTAGAAGGGAGAGGAATAATTCCATCCCTATTGACTAGATTACACGGTAGCACAGATTGAATTTGTTGATTGATGGTGTTGCTCACCGGCGTGAGGTCCGGCGGGCGCCACATCCCGCCATATTGGTGGTTTCGCCACTGATAGACGATGTAGAATATGAAGTCACAAACTCACAACCCACATTACCTTCTAGCTAGGCGGCTTGGCGTAGTCCCCCGTGCCTTTGTATTTATCTCTCATCTCGCTTGACAATAAGAGCATGAATTCTCTTCACTTTTATAGGCGATCACGAGCACGGGCAACTGGCTATCTCTAGAGACATGTCGCTGCTGACCCCTTTCACCCACCATTCTTGGCTCCTTATCAAAGCACCATTTATGTACAAAGTCATTCGTCTGCGGCCATTACCACACACTCTATTCTCCTATTCCAAATCCCCGCCATTACCACACCCTCTGATGTGCGGGAATGTTCGCCTCCACCCGGGGTGAGGCCCCGCCTCCCCTTCTTCCTCCTCCACCTCCTCCCCAACTTTCCTTCCTCCTCCTGCCGCAAGCATGGCATGGAGTCAAGTTAATGGTTCGGGTTTGATGTTGCCGGAGTTGCCATGTACTCACACTAGAACAAAAACACACTATAGCTATGGGAGTCAAAATATAATAGACACAGCCCCGAAATAAACCGTGGCTACATGAAGAGTGATTTTTAGTGGTGGTTGACTAAGTGGGACGCCACTACAAATAAGTGTTTATTTCTAGCGATGGCCCATCTCAAAGTCCACATTATATATAAAACCGAAGCTAAACCTAACACTCCCCTCACACCCATCCACCTCCTCCAACCCAGCGATCGCCGGTCTCTCTCTCTCTCTCTCTCTCTCTCTCTCTCTCTCTCTCTCTCTCTCTCTCTCTCTCTCTCTCTCTCTCTCTCTCTCTCTCGCGGTGGTGCTGGATCCGACCAGCTCGAGGGTGGCTCGTGGCGCCGGAGCTCGACCCGGTGACAAGCGCGAGGGCGTCGGAGCTCGAACGAGCGTGCGCACCCTCTAGCGGCGACATCTGCAAGCGACGGGGTGTCCGAATCCGGCGCCGGCGCCGCCCCGACCTCCGGCCATCCTCGGCGTGCCGCCACCACCTCTAGCGGTGGGCGGCTGCTAGCCCCTCATGGGTCCCGCTCTTTTGTTTTGCTTTTCCAATAATAGTGGTGAGTGACCTGATTTCCGCCTCTATAGAGTATCTTTTTTTAACATCGGAACCGTAATGACAAGTGATACCCACCGCTACAGTGCCCATTGATCTGCGGCTACAGTAGCTCATTGTTGTACTGTCACCGGACATGGAAGAGACTCAGCCGGTGATGGCTGACCGGCGGTGGGCCACGGTCCGGTGGGGCGGCGCGACAGCAATGGCGCTGCCACGGCCACGGGCAGCAGGAGGGCGGTGGGTGGGGCTGTGCGGCTGGGGCGTCGAAGCCGATAAGTTAGCGGCGTGGCGACATGTGGACGGTGGTGGCATGGACATGGGCGACACCGGGTGCACGCGGTGAGGCGAGGCAGTGATGCGCTGGGTGGGTGGTGGCTGGGGCTATGCGGCGGGCAGCTTCGATGCCGGAAACGTCGCCGGAGTCGCGATGGGTGGCGGCCGGTGAGGTGGGTGCTGCGGCCATCATCGAGAAAGAGGCGTCTCATTGGGCTTCGTGGGCCGTGCAGCGAGGTTCGGGGATGGGCCAAGGGTGAGCGAAGGTAGTTTTGGTGTTGGCGTAGTTGAAAGTCGCCTAGAGGGGGTGAATAGGCGATAATCCTGAAAATTACTTAATTTAACAAATTAAATACGCAGGAAAGATTTGTCCGACTCAATGTCCGACTATAGTAGGATATGTCCGATCGTGGGCCAATATCCGACTAGAGTAGGACAAATCCGACTCCCTCATGCGGAAAGGGGATCGGCAGCCAAGATGGACAAATCCACGGAATTTAAACAACAAGTAAGCAACTAGTGACACAGGAAAGCTAGAGCAACAAGGAGACAAGGAAGTAAGCCACCTATACAAGTAAATCTAGGAATTTAAGCAAGAACATCCTTGAGCTATAGCACATCAATTTGCAAGAAATAAAGAGAGGACAAGGAGACACACGATTTTTTATCGAAGTTCAGCTCCACCAAGAAGCCTACGTCTCCGTTGAGGAGTCCACCAAGGACCGGGTTGCTCTCAACCCTAAACCTCTTCAAGCCGCCACAAAGGCCGGCTTAAAATCCACTAAAATAAGTCTCCACGAAGGGAGGGGCAATACAAACGACCCGAGTCTCAACCACAAGCTTGGGAGCTCGCCGGGTAACGCCTAACCATCTAGGGGATGAATCCCCAAGAGTAACAAACACAACAAGTACCGGCGATGAGAAAGAATCAAGTGCTCTTGAGATGATAATGAAGCTCAACGAATTTCTTCTCAATCTTCTCACAAATCCACCAAGGATTGGAGTGGGGAATCAAACTTGAAGAAGAGGAGTGCTTGAGTGAGTTTGGGAGTATTTTTGAGAGTGGGGAAAGTGCCAACCGGCCAAAAGTGGACGAGGTCCTCTTTTATAGCCGGGGCACTCAAAAGAGCCGTTGGGCTAGATCCGACTCGGACAAAGTCCGAGTGTCCGACTCCTAGGGTTTCGAAAAGTTGTTTTGGCTCTGGAGTCCGAGTCATAAATCCGACGAAGTCGGATATGTCCGAGTATATTGGGGAGTCGGATATTGTCCGACCGAGTCGGACTGTCCGACTCCTAGGGTTTCAAACGAGTGACACGGTTCCGGAGTCCGACTCTCGGTCCGACCGAGTCGGATAAGTCCGAGTCTATGGGTATTTTCTTTGGCTAGCTCTCCGGAGTCCGAGTCCAAAATCCGAGTGAGTCGGATATGTCCGACTCTATATGTTATTTTGTGTTTGGAAGGAGTTTTGAGCACTTTCATTTTTCACATCTCACACTTGTGTGTCCCTCTTGATAGTACGGTGTTTCCTATACTCAAGACATAAATAAAAGGCTTCACAACTTGATCTTGAGTATAAGTGGACCATTTTACAAATCTTGCACGTATGGGCGAATATGGCCACTTCCTTTTTGTGTTTCTTTGCTCTCAACTATATTTTGGATAAGCACTGCACACAAGCTCATTTGAAATATTAGTCCTTTTTAATTGTATTGACGTCAATCACTCAAAACCATAATTGGGGGCCTAGATGCACTTTCAGTAGTGTGTGAGGAGTAATAGGGTCCTCTGATGGGTGGTTCATGGCCTTTCCAAATGGATGGGAGGAAAAGGTTTGATCGACTCAAACTAAGTGGAAATTCAACATCTTCACATCATTTTCATGTTCCTAGCACAATAACGTGTACTCTATTTGTGTCAGCCCAAGTACCGTACGTGTGGAGATAAAAACAACTACTTTTTTTAGCTCAGATAAAAATGACTAGTTATTGGCTTGTTGATCCTTGGTGGGCCTAGGATTACTCTGGGATCAAGCTCACCCATAGAACCGAGTCTACAGCCCTTAAAGAAAATAAAAAAGGAAGCTTATAATCTCAGGTCGCCACTAAAACATTGCCTCTAGTGTCTGGCTTGGGTCACACAACTTGGGGATACCTGGACATGACACTGGAATATAAGGGACTTTGCCATGCCCCCACCATAGCAGGGACAATTATCACTGGAAGCATCAGCAACCCAGAACGTACATGATCCATGCATCACCCATACCTAGGACCCTTGAGCTAAATTTAAGACAAGCTCTGTGAAATTGAGATCGACAATGTTTCAAGATCGAGACGAATAAAGAAACAAGATTTCACCATGTAGATTTGCGATATAAGTCGGTCCACATTTCATCATTAGTTCTCTTGTAGCCATATCGGAAAAACCAAATCATTAGTTTGGAGGACTCCTGTGTTCCTCCTCCCCCCTCCCCACCCCCTTCCAACACACACACACACACACACACAGGCACAAACACACTCAGATTTTGGAGTTCAAACACAAGTTTCACGCGCCACCCATTTCTTTCATCACTTGCAATATTAATTGGCCATACTTGTGGTTAGGACTGGGCATAAAAACCGACACTCAAAGACCAGAACCGAAAAAACCGACACCAAAACCGAAATAACCAAAATTTCGGGCATCGGATAGTGGATCGGGTAGGGAATCTAACTAACCGAACTTTTAATTTAAACTTTGGATCTTAGAGGTAGGTACCCAAACTACCCAAATAACCAAAGTTATTAAACACATAGCTCATCCATAAGTTTTATACCATTTAAAATTATGTATAATTTCTACAGTCAACTTTTGAGCCATAATTTAGGGTGTTTATCACTATGCTATGTTATTTTATAACTTAATTAATAATTTATTTGTGATGGTTTGATATTTTTACGAGTTTTATTGTGAGATGGTAACAAAGTATGGGTAGTTTGGTTATAACCAAAAACTGAACTGAAATTTAGGTACCCAAACTTTTTAGGCATCTAAAAAATTCATCACTAGTTTGGGTATCGATTTTAGAAACCGAACTAACTGAACCAAAAATTCGGCTAAAACCAAACCCCTAGGCCTACTTGTTGTCTTAGTCTAGTGTAATTAATGGGCTGGTCTAGCATGCCAAACTTAATTTGTAGCGTGGCTACGCAATATTGAATATAAATTATACATATGATTTATGTAGTGACAAAATGTAGAAGAATACTAGTAGCTCTCCCCTCCTCCATAGAACCCTCCTTTGCTTTTCCTTCTTCCCGCCAAGATCCCTCCTCTACGGTGCGTGTGCTTGGACGGTTGCGATTACTTCTGAAATCAATTATCATATTTTTATTTGAGAAATAATTCAGTGAACACAGGGACATGTGTCTACCTTAGCTTTTTATTAGTTATAGTTAAATATAAGTATTGAATCGCTGATGGTACTATTAAACATGTCAGACTAGTTGTAGATATGTTGTCAAATCATAAATTGAAGTAGAGAAATATCAAATTCTAATAAATTCATCGAATTCTGTTAAATTTGATGAATTTATCAACATTTGATATTTTCGTACTTCAATTTATGATTTGATAATATATCTACAACTAGTCTGACATGTTTAATAATATAATCAAAGGTTCAATGTTTATATTTAACCATAATTAATAAAAAAGACTAGGGTGAGCAGATGCCCCTATGCGCACAAAAGCCATTCTCTTTTTATTTTGGCAACAGTTGTTGCTAGTGTTACTGAAGCGGTCGTCTTTTGCTAGACATAAAGACATATTTTCTTTAGCAGAGATTATATTGCATGCAAAATTAGGCTTTTCTTGGCAGCGCCTGTTGCTAGTGATACTAAAGCGACCATATTTTGCTAGATATAAAGATATATTTTCTTTAGCAGAGGTTATATTGCATGCAAAATTAGGCTTTTCTATGAAACGCGGAGCATGCTAGAAAGGCAAAAAAAAAAAAATTACTCACACATGCAGTGTGCACGCGCGTGCCCACTCACACAATAGAATGTTTGAGGCAACACACACACACACACACACACACACACAAAGAATGTTTAGGGCAACACACCCTTGTGCCATTTCTAGTAGGGGATCCACATCGTTCTTTCATTTTGTCTTTTGAATGTCACGTCATTTATTGGATGACATATAAGATAATAATAGATCACTCTGTCACCCTAATGAAAAAAACGTGAAAACGAAGAAAAAAACGGGTGACATGCAAATGAGTTTGTAAAATAATGCATCTTGAGCACAGTTAAATAACCACATTTCAGTATGTATCTTGATGGGTGTGCATACTATCCGGGTGATGGAGAGTATCCCATAGTAAAACTTTGTAATAGTTTATGGTCACATGCATCTCCATGTGTAGATCTTGTGTATGTTTGGACTTGTAACCACAACCAACCATTTCAACTTATTGTCAGTACCAAATGGACTGTGCTGAGTGAATCGGCCCAACGCACAAATAATCTGGTCCCATGTAAGTATGTGTCATGACCTTTTTCATGTTTGTGTCAACACAATTCATAGTTATCTCATGCAGGGGTTGGCATGACCCATAGTGGCATGCAACGTGCTTGGCCCAAAAGTGTGGTCCATCAGGCAACACATGACCCATTCACTGTATATTTTAAGGTATATATATACTTCAATTAGGTAAGGCCATTGTTTTAATTTTTTTGGTTCTGAGTTCAAATACAGGTCTCACAGTCCTCCCCTTTTTTTCATCACTTGCAATATTAATGGGACATACGTGTGGTCTTAGGCTAGTGTGCTTAATGGGCTGGTCTAGCATGCCTAACTTAATTTTGTAGCGTGGCTATAGGCACATGTGCAATATTGACTTGAAATTAAACATGTCAGGCCATCTCAGTACTAGTAGAAATATGATTTATGTACTAGTGGCGAATGTAGAAGAATACTAGTAGCTCTCCCCTCCTCCACTGAATCTTCCTTTCCTTTTCCTTCTCTACAGTGCGTGTACTTGGACAATTGCGATTACTTCTCATATCAATTGTCATATTTTTATTTTGGTAGCGGTTATTGCTTGTGTTACTGAAGCGGCGGCTGTTGCTAGTGATACTGAAGCGACCGTCTTTTGCTAGATATAAAGATATATTTTCTTTAGCAGAGATTATAATGCATGCAAAATTAGGTTTTCCTATGAAACGTGGAGCATTGCTAGAAAGGCAAAAACAAAAAAAATATTGAAACATCGCCTAAATGAGGAGATTAGATTTTGAACGAGGAGCGCACGCACACGCACGTGCTCACAAAAGAATGTTTTACACACACACACACACACACACACACACACACACACACATACACACACACAAAACACAACACAAACACAAGAATGTTTAGGGCAACACACACCTTGCGCCATTTCTAGTAGGAGATCCATATGGTTCTTTCATTTTGTCTTTTAAATGTCACGCATATTCTTTCATTGAGCTAAAAGAGAGGAGGGAATCTTGATGATTCCTTTAGGCTGGTCAATCTTACGAACCCACGCCAGCATGTGGTTCTCCTATGTAAAACTCGACGTCTGCCACAATATCTATCAACAAACAAATACTAGGTAGAAGAATAGACAAATTCTACATGAACAAATAGTAAAGGCAAATACTAGTAATTGATACGAACAAACCCACCACATCAGAAAGGACACAAGATTTTGTTCTTGTAGGTGCTTACTCAAGTCAAACCTGTAAAGCGAGTATTGGTAGAACACACCACAGTTGAGTAGAGCGGTATGAATACCTTAATTAAGTAACACCCATCTTGCCCAGCCATGAAGTGGTTCATCCTCCTGCTGGAGTTCGGGAACAGAAGCCACATGCTGAGACGGACTTCACCTTTGAATAGGTGGTTGTCGGTGAGCTTCGCTGAACTCGACCCGGCCAAGAGTTTGGTTAACACGGTCGTTCCTGGGGTGTTGTCGTGGAGAGAGGCATGCATGAGTGCTCCTGTTTGCAGGAAACCAATAAACGCAACCTGCAGGAGTAGCTAGACGATAGGGAATAGTAGCAACAAAACATACGGGCAAGAGTTACCACATCATCAGCAGTAGATTTTTCATCTTGCGCAGCTTGTAGTCATTTTGCAAGTTAAAACTGGAGGGTTCTTAATAAGGCCGAATTCCTGTGAAGGAAGAACCCGATCTCATCCATATGCACGAATCCGACATCAAACATCCCAATCTTGTCTTAAAACAGCAACATCAAACTATTATTTCTGAGATAACTCCTCCCGTCCTAATATATTGTGTAAGGTACACAAAGAAAAAAATTGACCCATATAATAAATAATATCTGTGAACAGAAAATGTATCAGTATAAACAATGACAAATATAAGACAGTGGTTAATGGTAAACTGATAAAGAAGTTCCTAGAATTAGCATAACAATTCCTGGGTAGCAGTTGGGTCAGCGACATACAAACTTAACTAAAGAACCAATGCTAAGATTTAAGAACGACATACTCGGCGATATCATGATAAAAAAAGGACACAAAGTAGTAAAGTTCGAAGGGTATTTTTGATAGGAATTCTAAAGTTAAAAAGTCTTCTAAGATATTAAACTTAAAATGAGTATTAAAAAAACTGATAGCTAAAAGTAACTATGTGTAGCTAACACAGTTAAAAATAAAAATGACTATTTAACTACGTGTAGCTAACACACAGTTAAAATAATTACATATTCTATACTTCATGCACTCGCAAGCGTGGGTACTTCACGCTTCCTCCTCATCCCCGTCGCCACATGTCCGTGCCCCGCGGCCGTAACCACGTGCCGATCGATTCCCTTCCTCCTGGTGCCACAATCCTGATGATCATTCTTGTTGCCACACATTGCGCAGCTCGGTCCCTTCTTTGGCCAAGCGCTATTGCAATGGTGAAACTGAATGGGGCATGTTCATTCCACGTCCGAGAGCCTAGCCCAGCATCATGGACTCGGTTCCTGCTTGATGTCATCTTCGTCGATCTGCAACCACGGTGTGTTGGTTTCTTGCCGCGTGAGCCGCCTCCGACTCCGACACAAACGGTTCTCCAAGGCATGGTCTTTTTTCTACTCCTAGAGATTAGGAACTGTTGGAATGTATGGCCCTTTTTCTACTACTAGCTAGATATTTACAATATCCCTGAATACAATCTTTTCGGAGTAAAATTTCTATAAAATTTCTATGAAGGAAGAAACCGATCTCATCCATGCATCAATCCGACATCAAACATTTCAGCTTGTCTGAAAACAACAACGTCAAAACTTTCATTTCTGAGATCACTCATCCCATCCTAATATATATTATGTAAGATGCACAAAGAAAAAAATGGCCCAATTAATAGATAACTATATCTGTGAATAGAAAATGTATCAGTATAAACAATGACAAATATAAGCTAGACAGTGGTTCATCCTAAACTAATAAAAAGGGTTACTACAATTAGTATACCAAATTCCTGGGTAGCAGTTGGGTCAACATACAAACTTAACTAAAGAACCGATGCTAAGATTTGAAGTATATTTTTTTTATAGAGAAGGGTATACAGCAGTAGTAAAGTCTGAAGTATATTTTTTTTATAGGAATTCTAAAGTATATAAACCCTAAATGAGTATTAAATTAAATATACTGATATATATTGTTAAACATAACTATGTGTAGCTAACACAGTTAAAAAAAATAAAAAAAAGTATATGTAACTATGTGTATCTAACACATAGGTAAAAATAATACATATTCAAGACTTCATGCACTTGCAAGAAACAATGTTCTATAATACTTCCTCAATGAAGCTGAGTAGCTGACACGGGCGGCCATTTCGTCTGGTTTCGCCTCCACGGGCAGATCGATTGACATCCTCCACGTATACCTCAGGCCTGATTGTTGTGGAGGCTAGAAGATATTCCCTTTTCTAAAAAGGAAAAATCCTGATTGTTGTTGTTGCCGCATTGCGCAGCTCCTTCTCTGGCCACGGCAGCTACACCCGAGGGAGTCTTTAACTTGCAACAAGCGCTATTAGAAGGTGAAACTGAATCGGGCATTTTCACTCCACACGTCCGAGAGGCTAGCTCAACATCATGGGCGCTCTGATACGATCCGACTCGGTTCCGGCATGACGTCATCTCCGTCGTCGAGATAAAGAGATTTCTATCCTCACATTTCGACGTGAAAGAGACAAAGAGATTTCTATCCTCACATTTCGAGATGAAAGATCTTGGTGAAGCCTCGTATGTTTTGGGCATAGAGATTCATCGAGATAGGAAGAAGTACGCATTGGGACTGTCCCAGAAAACTTATATAGAGAAGGTGTTGAAGAAATTCAACATGCATAATTGTAAAGCCACACCTGTTCCTATAGCCAAGGGAGAGAAATTTGGGGATTGGCAGAAACCCAAGAACAGATATGAGATTGACGAGATGAAGTCAAAACCGTATGCTTCAGCTATCGGAAGCTTACAGTATGCGCAAGTGTGCACACGACCAGACTTGGCGTTTGTCACCGGGTTGCTTGGTAGTTTTCAGAGTAATCCAGGCCCAGAGCACCGGAAATTGATTAAGAAAGTCTTGTGGTATATGCAAGGCACAAAAGGCCTCATGTTGGTCTATCAAAGAACAGACTCACTCCAGGTTGTGGGGTACTCAGATTCAGATTTTGCGAAAGATAATACGAAGTCGACTTCGGGATACATTTTCACCCTGGCTGGTGGAGCTATTTTGTGGAAAAGCTCCAAACAGAGTATCACAGCTGGGTCGACTATGTATGCAGAATTCATAGCTTGTTATGAAGCCACGGGACAGGTTAACTGGCTGAAGAAATTCATACCCGGTTTAAGAGTGGTTGATAGCATTGAGAGACCACTAAAGTTGTACTTGCGACAATGAGCCCGCAGTCATGTACGCCCACAACAACCAGTCAAGTGGTGCTACCAAACACATTGACATTAAGTTTTATGTTGTGAAAGATAAAGTCCAAGATCAAACCATAAGTCTTGAGCATATCGGAACCGAGAGAATGCTCGCAGATCCGCTTACGAAAGGTCTTCCACCCAGCGTGTTCACGGAACACGTAGCCGGCATGGGTTTGAGGGAAGCCTTATGATCTTTGGACTCGGGGCCCAACAGAATAGCTATATCACTGAATGGAGATACACGTAGTGGCTGTTGAGTCTATCGGCGTTTAGGCTGTGATGACGAGATATGCCCTATGGGTTAATCTATGATGGGATAGATACAGAAAAGAGATCCGGAGGGAGATTGTTAGACGGATCTCCTGCTGGGCTTTTGAGCCTAGCAGCCCGGACCGCGTCCCGATCGGGGCGTCCAACCCTACATGGTTGGTGGGCCCCCGTCGCACTGCGCTATATAAACAGAGGTGGGGGCCGGGGCGCTACGAGTACGAGTTACCGTAGCCGCCGGCGACACCACCGACATCACCGAAACCCTAACCGATCTAGGGTGCGCAGCCAGCGACGGGAAGACTCACCGCCGCCACCACGACGACGTTCGTCGACCCTTGTCTCTGTGGTTCGACGCCATCCTCGACCTCAAGATGGCCGGGACAGACGCATCCACCACTTCCTCGACCACGGCGGCGACCACCATGACGGCCATGGGGAGCTCCACCACGGCGGCCGCCACCACGCAGATGGCTCCCTCATCTTCCTCAATGGATCGCCACCCGATCCATATCTCCGGTAACACTCTAACCCTTCTCTCTCTCTGTTCAGACTCAGGACGACTAGGATTGCATGCCTTCTCTCGTTTTCTAGCTAGGACCCCAGATCCATGTATTCTAACACTAATCACCATGGCTGAGCAGAGGACTTTGTTTGTCTAGTTCTTGTTCGCTGGAGGCTGGAGCTAGAGGCCGCCCTTTCTCTCCCGGCGGCGGAAACACGCATGCGCACCCGTGCTTTCGCTGATCTCAGAGCCGAGTCGTGGGTGTTGGCTGAGCCGAGAGCTATGCCCTTGCGCAGTAGTGCAGGAGCCGGGAGCCAAGCTTCATGAGCGAGTACGGGTATTCTCGGATGGAGGTTTTATGTCCACGTGGCAGCAATCCAGAGGGCTCCGCAAAGCTGCTAATTGTGGACGGTTCGCATATAATTTTTTCCAGTGGAAAATACGATCCGACTCGGTTCCGGCATGACGTCATCTCCGTCGTCGATCCGCAACCACGCCGTGTTGGTTTCTGAATTAATTACCGCGTGAGCCGCCTCCGACTCCGACACGAACGGTTCTCCTACGCGCCATGGCCGTCGCGGCAGCCTGCTCTACATGTACGTTGCGTCCGCATCCATTCCGGTATCGATGTCGCTTCGATCTTCTTCTCTATCGTATCCCAACCGCTGTGGATCCTGATCTTTGAGATTATCGCCAAGCGAGCCGCGGCCATCTGCATCGCGCTGGAACGGGACGATAAGGCGAGCCCGTGCAAGCGGCAGCGCCTCTGGAGCACGGAGGACTACGACGCGACGCGGCCGCTCGGCGTCGGCACGTTCGGCGACGTCACCGAGGCGCGGCACCGCGCCACCGGCGAGTCCGTCGCCGTGAAGTCCCTCCTCCGCGCGCCGGCGCCGCCCGGTGATGAAGCAGCCGCCAAAACCAGGGACGCCGCGAACGACGCGCTGCTGCGCGAGGCCTGGTTCCTCGCCGCGTGCCGGGGCCACCCGGGCCTCGTCGCCCTGCGCGCGCTCGCCGTGAACCCGAACACGGGGAGGTCGCGCTCGTGATGGAGCGCGGCGGGGCCAACCTCCACGAGGTCCTCCACGGCGCCGGGCCGTTCCCGGAGCCCGAGGCGAGGCGCGTCATGCGGCAGCTCCTGGACGCCGCGTGGCACGTGCACGCGCGCGGGGTCATGCACCGCGACCTCAAGCTCGGCAACATCCTCGTGGACGCACGAAACGCGGTGAGGATCTGCGATTTCGGGCTCGCGGCGTGGGTGGCCGATGCGCCGCCGCACGGGAGGGCCGGCACGCGGCGGTACATGGCGCCCGAGGTGCTGCTGGGGAAGCCGGACTACGACGCCGCCGTGGACATGTGGTCGCTCGGCTGCGTCATGGCGGAGCTCCTCACCGGCGCGCCCTTGTTCGGTGGCGCCACGGACGACGCGGCCCAGGTTCTCAAGATCTTGAAGGTGCTCGGCGCGCCGGGGCCCAGGACGTGGCCGGAATTCCAGTCGCTTCCGCTTGCTGCCACGGTGGTGCCCACGCCGCTTGCTCGGCACCGGAACCGCCTGCGCGCCCACTTCTTTCCCAAAGTGCTGCTGTCCGAGGATGGGTTTACCCTCCTCAAAGGGCTTCTGTGCTACAACACCAACAAGAGGTTGTCGGCAACCGCCGCGCTCCGAAGCCGGTGGTTCGCCAGTGACGTCGACTCATCATCGTTAGCTTCAGTTGCTGCTGCCACAGAAACAAAGATCGTATCATGATTTATTATCTTATCAACAAGTAGACTAATTAACGCGCTGCAACCTTTTTGAATGGGTGTCCAAAAAGAACTTTTTCAATGGTCACTGCTGATATTCATGTTAGATGGTCTGGATCTAGGCATCGACCTGGAACTAGTAGAACATTTGTCTAGGGTTACTGATCTGAGAGAGGGAGGAAGAGGGTCATTACCGGAGGTTGTGTAGACAGGTGCCGAGAAGGAGAAAGCAGGGGCCATCGTGCTGGTGATGATCAGAGTGGTAGCAGATCCGAAGGCGGCATCTGTGCCCGTCATCTTTACGATGAGTACGGCTTCAAGTCCGTCGGTGAGACGGCGAGGAAGCGGTGGCGGCGGTCGACGTAGATCTCGTCAACCCTCTGGCCTCCACCTGCACTGGCCAGGAACGGCGGCGGAGTAGATTGACGTGACGGCGGGTCTTCCCTTCACTCTTACGCAAGACCTAGATTGGCTAGGGTTTCTGTGAGGTGTTACTATAGCGGCGGCGAAACTCGTAACCATGCCTCGGCTACACCCCTTCTTTTATATGACGTAGTGTGATAGGGGCCCATCAACCATATTGGTTTGGGCGCCCCTGATCAGGACGCGTTCTGGGTGTTGGGCCGTTAGGCCCAAAGATTAATCCAACAATTCATGCTTCATATGTACCAACATGTGTATACTCAGCATGTATCATCCACACAACCTCAATATTGTTGTGAGATTTGTATCAAATACACTACAATACAAAGATCACATGATAAAGTAAATCTGGGGACTAGATTTCATCAATCTCAATTCGTAACGCATGGTACGTATAGATAGTACATGCCGAGCATCTTTATGTGAAAATTTCAGATTGCTATCAATATGTTACAGCTATCTTCTCATCCCACACGGCCCCGTGCTTATGTCTGACTTGGAAATATTCCCTGCAACATCTTTCTAAAAGAATAAATAGATATTTCTTTTAAACTATAGGTGGCACTATGATCACATATATAGTACATATACTCAGCAAACAAAAATGGCCCCAAAATAATACATATAACAATCCAGAGCAAGAGCCATCTTGCCTACGGGGGCGGAAGGGCATTCTCCATGAGGTCCTCCGTGACCTGCAGCATGCTCTCGTACTTGAATATCCTTATAATGATGGGGTTGGTGGCGATTGCATTTCCGGCGCAGATTTGGCCGCTGTTGGATGGGATGTTAAGCATGTTGTTAATCGCATCCATGGCCTCCACGAACTTGGCATCGCTCTGTTCCGGCGTGAGCTTCATCAGGGGGTCACGTGGCTCTTGAGGTTCGCGTCCAGCACGGTGAGGCAGGCCTTGATGGCCTCGTCCTTGCTTCCGGCGAGCTCACGTTCGGACTCCAGCATCAAAGGCTCGCCCTCCTTCACCAGGTACTGGAAGGCCGTCAAAGCCACCTCCCGTGGGTTCGCCGCCTGGGTCGCCGGAATGGACTCCAGCGTCTCGACACAAGTCCCGACGAAGGTTGTCCCGGAACACGCCTGCTTGAGGCTGTCGCTGGCGGCGGCACGCGCGGTTGTGATCACCAAGGCGATAGAGAAAACCGTGAGGAAGAGATGAACCAGAGAGCGCGGCATCGCCATGGCACGATCACGCATGTATCTTTGACCTTCCCTTTTGCTGCGGTGATTTATGTGTGATTCTTTACGGTGAGGAATGGAAGAAGGTGCTATATGTAGATAGTAGATACGCTTGTGTTTTGCATTCTAATAATAAGTAATGAAAATGCTATGGATCACTGCCTTTGTTTCCGGGGTACCACAAAGTGGAATGGAATGCTATATATCCTTTTACTGCTGGCCCTCCAAACTTAACTCTCACCACAAGTTATCATAAGAAGGTTCTAAATATATCCACTAATCATTATCATAAAAAATATATCCACTAATTCCTTTCAGAGTTGGATGAATAAAAAATATTCATAATTAATCAGTGTGACCCTATAATAATAATTATAGCCAAATACTCTCTCTGTCTCAAAAGTAGTCTACTTCTGAAATCTTGAGTACGAGCGTCAACAAAGACGTTAAGACTATGAGTCTTAGTGTCTGACACCGTGAATATCATATTTTGGTGGGCGATGTTATTTTTTAGACGATTGAAAATCGCGGTTCTTTCGGTCGATGATTGTGGGCCGTCGGATTTGGATCAAACGGTTCCTCTCTGTTGCCTTCTATCTCTCACCAGAAGCTATTCTTCTCTTACCTTGCGATGACCTGTCATTCGCCCCCACCTCTGCTGCCACCCACACGAAATTCTCTGGCGAGGGGCGCCACACTAAGTTCTCCATCAAGGCGCGCCGCTAGATTCTCCGATGAGCTACTGATTAACACGACCAGAGCGGGTGATGCTGGATTATGGGGTACGTACCATGTGACAATAAGACCGCTAAATTCTCCAGCGCATGCATCACCAAATTCTCCAGTGAGTGTGGTGGTAGTCTCCATGAACACCGACCTCAGGCAGTCCGTGATTTGAGTCGACTAAAAAGTAGCATTTTCGTATTTTGATACATTATCTAGCAGAAGGATATCATATTTTGTTTTCCCACCGTGGATACTGCTGAAACAATGTGATAATAATTCCCCAGCGGACATTGTAGTTTTGTTTGGTGATCGGTGATCCAAATTCCAATCTATTTAATTCTCTGATGTAGGCGAACAAGAATCAATCCTTGGATTGTGACAGTCCCGTCTCACGAAGAGGCGTTTCCGTCTCCAGGATCATCATGGGTGGCATCACGCGCTGTGATACCTGATATTACAACATACAAACATAAGCATAATTCAATGAATATAAGTACAAGTCTTACATTCATCCCAGTACAAATGTACATCGGAGTCTCATGAGCATCGGAAGCTAATAAGTTTGGAACATAACTAAACAGCGGAAGCATTAAGATACAATCGCTCTCTCAGCGATACATCACGGGCATCCGGCAGAGACAGATGTTCCTGCCCTAGAACATCTTACCGGCACATCAACTCCTCTACTCGTCCGGACCGCACCACTCCCAAGTGTAGTGGCCGCCGTCCGGAGTCTGGTCCTGCCGGACGTCGTCTCCGGCGTCGAAGTCATGCACGACGGTGTCCTCTCGAAAACCACATAGAGCAAAGCCCCGAGCAACTAGAGCTCAGCAAGACCGACCCATCAAGGTGGCCATCTACAGCCGACTCCTAGACATGCAAAGGCCAGGGGAATAGGATACATTTAAGCACTCAGCTGGCCTACAAGTGCATCCTTACTTTCAACTTTTAGCAGTTTAATTAAGTTGCTCGAAAGAATAAATTTAATTTGCATAAAGCTACTGCATTACATGTTTCCAAACAAGTAATTAAGCAATACAGCAAATTAATCATAATCATCATCATCAATGTTCCTCTTCTTACTACGTTCCGGTCGACGGGATAAGTGGTACTCGTTACTTGTGAGGGGCAGCGATTCGAATCGATTTACATCCCGCGAGAGAGATCCGACTGCACGTCACATACGCGCTTCCCGAAAGCCGCATGAGACAACCTTTCCCAGCCGACACTGTAGTGTTAGTCGGGCCTAGCTCCCCGAGAAGGGTCCCCCACGCGATGCCGTCCCGGACGTCATCCGTGAGTAGAGTGCTCCCTTCTCTCCTCCCAAATTCCTGCCAAGTAACCAAGGGAGTAGGATATCTCTCTAACATACAGCAACCATCGGTACGTCGGTTTACTTGGACCCATTAACTCCAGCATGCAAGCAGTACGTTCAAACTTAATCTACATGGGCCGGACACGACGCGGTCCTTGTGTACACGAGACGGGGCTACAACCTTGAAGACTCTTTCGGTCCTTCACTTTCCACCTAAGTTGCCCGTCCGACCTCCAATTTTCCATTCTCATCTTGATACTTAGCATCGTGTCCAAAAATGTGATTGTCCTATCTACGAGTGGTCTCCGTACCACTCGACGGATCATCGCCCTAATTAAGCAAGCATCTAGCGTAGGGTGATCGAACCAAGGTAGATAGGGTCCTATCGCATGCTAGGGTTTCATCACAACTCCTGTAGACCTAATGCACATTACGAGACCTACAAACATAGTGATGAAATTAAAATACTTAAATTAAAAGGTTGTGCACCGGGGCTTGCCTTGAGCTTGACCCTGGGTAGCTGGGTCAACGACAGCAGTAGCTTCGGCTTCTCCTCGCCGGTTACCACGTTCACCACCGCAGCTACATGATGCAAAGATGATGTGTAAATTTGATGAAAACATGATGTTGAATATTTTACGGAATACGTGCGGATTTCATCAATTACATGTAATTCATGAGTGTAAATTAACTTGGTGTCCAGTGAGGTGAAAATGATTTAAGGTGATTATTTAATTTAATCTCCTTCATCAACTCACATGAAGCATTTAAATCATTATCGCATGTGCAAGAAAACAATTCAATAACTCCAGCAAAACTAGGTAAAATAGCAATTAAATTGCTCCTGGTCCTTACGCACATGTTATAGATAATAACTAAATTAAGCTTCATAATTTGGGGTAATTAAGTAATTAATTAAGTCCTATTCTTGAATTTCCTAAAAAAATTAAGCTAAATAATTTGCTTCTGATTATGCCAAACTAAATGCACTATAAAATAGTACATGTCTCAAGGAGTCCAACAAAATTTAGTTTGCAATTTTTCGAGGTCTAGAACTCTAGATATGAATTTTCTAAGTTTAAATGAATTTTGGGACTATTTACGAAAATGCCATCCGGGATTTAAATTTAAAAATCCGCGCTCTGTGCCACACCGCGGACCACAGGGTTTTGGATCCGCGTGTGGTTATGGCCACACGGGATCCCGGGCCGTGTGGCCCGCCTCGTGGCCTCACCGGCGCACGGCCGGGAGGCGACGGCGCGGTGGGCGGAGCGGCGGCCATGGCTCGCGCGCAGCCCCGCAAGGGCCCGGAGTGTACCGCACGACACGACGGACTCGATGGAAGGCTCCACGCGGCCGGAGGCTCACCGGAGGGGCGGCGCGACGAGCGGCGGCGGTGCGCGAGGCTCCGGCAAGGTGGTGCGTGCTCGGGGTTGCTCGGGGAAGGGGCCGGCTTGGTCCACAAGCTTCACCGGGTGATGGGCTTCGTCGGCACGGCCTTGGTTGGGGATGAGCACGACCCGAGGCGGCCGTCGGCGTGGAGGTGGCGGCGGCCGAGTTCCACTTCCGAGAAAAACTCCAAAATCCGGCAATCTCTTGGAATAAAACGGAAGGGTTAGGGTTTGAGCATGAGCCCCATCACCGTGCGCACGCAGTAGCTCAAGAATGGAGGAGAATAGCTCACCGGAGGAAGTATTCGGCCGCGACGGCAATGGCGGGTGCGGATGAGCTTCGAGGGGAACTTCGAATTTGGGGCCGATTTACTTCGTTATGGTCGGGGGTTTGGGGTGGCGGAGCACGGTGGGGATGAGGCGGTTCCCGCGGCGTGCTTGGCCCACGCAGAGGTGGCGAGGCGGCGAGCTCGCAGGGGGCGGCGGCAATGGCGGGTGGGGGAACTCGGGAGAGAGAGAGAAATGGGAGGGGGGGGGTTCCGACCGGGAGGGAGCCTCCCTTTGTCCCTCCGACCAGGTGGGGTCGAGCCGGAGGGCGGCCGCCACGCGGCGCCGGCGTACGGCGCCGGTCGGGCGCGAGGCGCGGCGCTGGGCCACCGACAGGCGGGGCCCGCGGGTATATTCCCCTGGCATCTTTTCTTTTTTCCGAATTTCCAATTGTGGTCTGATCCGGTTTTGAAAAATCAAAAGAAAGGCCTTCCCAAGTTCAAAAATTAAGGGAGAGAATTTTGCTGAAAACTATAACTCTAGAAAGTGACAGGCACGTTGAGTTTACTCATAAATCCTTTCTAGATTGATTCTGAAAATTCAGAGAAAAGGCTTAAATGCTAAGTTTGTTCGAATTATTTGGGGTATCAAACCTTGATGAAATCCAGTGGGGTTTTGTCCTAGATTTTTCATTTGACATGTCCTACAACATATATTTTTGGTTGACCATACTTGTGTTGTAGAAATTTGAGTTGTAGTTCAAACCAAAGTGTTTTTGAATTTATTTGCTGCCCAAAACACTTTGCATGTCAATGAAACTTCTTGTGTGGGTTAATCCAGCCCTGAGATTAGTTTTAAAAATGCTAACTCGAAAATTAGGACACGGAGTGTCACATGGATAAAACCAGTTGTTATTGCTTCTGATGAGGTGTGAACGACATATTATTTTTGTTTTGGAGAGTATGGCATCCCAAACCAGATTGTGCATGAAGGCAAGAAAAAAAACACATACACACTCACACACCCAGAAACCTATTGAATTGTCTCGTACTTGACACTATATTAGGGACAACTGTTTTATATTTGCATACCTCATAATATTTAAGGGCAGTGATTTCAGGAATAAACAAATGTTTTCTTTGGAATGTTCGACGTCAGATTGACGGATGAGATTGGTTTCTTGTTTTAAAGGAACTTCAGGCTTCACAACCCTTCATTTTAACCTGAGAAACAATCTTGCTAATAACTCAATGATAATCCAAATAAACTGAGTTGCTCAAGTGTGTGTGTGTGTGTGTGTGTGTGTGTGTGTGTTCTCTCAGTTTGTAGGTTCTGTTTGGGACAGATTCTGGACCGCTTCCACTAGAAATAAGCTGTGTCGGAAGATAAATGGGTCGATTTCTTACACGGTTCCTATGAACACAATTTCTCCCAACATGGATTTACAACTGAAACGCGGAATCAGCCAAAGGGTAGCTTCTGTGGAACACCGCTACGACTCTGAGGAGGTGAGGAGCACGACGCCTCTGCCCGCACCCTCGTGTGTCGGCCCCAATGAAAGAGCGAGCTGCCGCAAGATCCTCGTCCTCGCGAGGGACGGACACCAGGGTGGGGCTCGAGACCGAGAGGGAGGTGAGCTGTGGGGTGACATGAGCGCGAGAGCTGATGATGCAATTCCTATCCAGACGCCAAAAGATGTGCTTTTTGTGGACGTGATTCGGTAGGCTGCGATTTCTCCCAGAATCTTGTTGTGAAAAGAAATGTGTATGCATGTAGTTTGTTGCACATAATGTGTGTGTATGTGTGTGTGTCTCTCTGTTTGTAGTGTGTGCATTCTGACCGGTTTGTAGTTTGTTACACACATAATGGTTTGTAGTTTGTATATGTGCTCTCTCTCTCTCTCTCTCTCTCTCTCTCTCTCTCCCCGTGTGTACGTATGTGTGTACTTTAATATACTGATGATACATTTTTCACCGTCCAGATTATCATGATGACAAAAAGTAAAAATTGGTCGGTTAAAATGGAAATAATCAATTATATAATCTTCATTAGCCTCAATGATTTATGTGGATTAATTTTGTTGACAACATGCACACAACTTTCACTTGCCAAGCACTTTGTCCTTCTAGTCGACAAGAGGTCCTACGACGCCTGTGAACTCGCTGATCGACATGTTCTCTGACGGCAACACCGTGTTCACATTCACCTGCTCCGGCCCCTACTACTTCGTAAGAGGCAACAAGGACAACTGCAACCGCATCGAGAAGCTCATCGTCATGGTCATGGCAGAGCGCTCGGTAATAGACAATGGAACCATGGGGCCAGCGTCCAACGGCCCCTTCTCAACGGGCATCCCCCCGCTGCCTTTCGACGTTGAGATCTCGTCTCTGCGGGTAACCTACCGCCACCGAATGCCGCAGATCCAAAGGATGCAGGTGTTGCTGGCATGGTCATGCTTGCCATCAGTGTCATGTTCTACGCGCTTGTTCATAATTACATATTTTTCAAAATGGTCATATGCAAGAGAATGTGGATGGAGGACCAATGTCACAACTCCTTTGTTTACCGATTGATTTGAGTGAATTTTGTTTCTAATGTGCTGAATAATGCATAACATGTTGCTTGAATGAATGTATGGTTGTTGATTTAATGCAATAATGCTTGAAATTCGATTGTACTCCAATTTCGTCTTTTCACGGAAACAAATGTTGTGTATAGTTAGCATGATATATGATTGTACGTGTAGGGAATTGGTCCATATGGTCCATACATATGCTGTATAAAAAGAAATATTAATATTTCAATATCTCTCAAGCACTTGCAAGTCCTTGAACACAGTGAATGAACGTGTGTAAATCAACTACTACAACAAATCACCTTGTCGACTCTTGATGATAAGCCTAGTTTTCAACACAACTTTTGGTAGGTCGGAACATTACCATATTAGCACCATCGTTATTACAATTATTTTGTCTCACTAATAACCGACCCAAATATACCAATACATAGCTAAATAAAACAAAAAAAATGCACACGAACATGCAACCGCTAGTCAAAGTTACAATGCCCGGCATCATCAAATGCATTGGAGTATCAACCCAATCATTATATATCCGACTGACATTGTATGCACTTTTGATAAAATATATAGGAACAAAAGTTGATAAAATAAACTTTAATTAGTAGAAAAAATTAATACGGAGTACAATTTTCTTAGTTGTGTTCTAGTTTTTTCACCAATAGTTCATATCTAGTTTCACCAAAAATCATACCTTAATACTATCAAATTATATGTACATAACTTATTACATAGATAAATGATCGTCTTTGAGAATTATTAAACTCATATAAACGTTTTTAGCAGGGACGAGGTCGGAGCTCAAGCTCGATGTGATCGCCATGCTTTGACGAAGGGGTCTGAGACCTTAATCAACAATAACTAACATTGATATAGCCGTGAGTCGTCAGGATCAGCCGACCCCGACGAGACAACATAGCTTTGCCCCCTGACTTTTAGTATCTACAAAAATATGTTGGAGCAGAAGACATGTGAACAATTTTGTATCTATAATATCTAAACTCTATATATCTAAAAGACATGTGTTTTCTCGTAAAAGAGCCATGCCACGTTATCCAAGCATTTTCAATCAATGGATATGTCCTCCGAGAGATAAAGGATGTTAGATCTACAACTAAATATATTACATCTAGCCCTTGGAGAAAGAACAAATAAACTTTGGTCCCCCCTTTCTATGCAAACCTTCATCTAGATCCTTCAAGAACAATTATTTCGCTCCGGTCCTTCCACCTTCAGCATATCGTAGTATTTCATTTAACCCTTCTAGAAATAGAATTTGATGCCCGATCCTTTCACCTTCCACTACCATTTAAAATCTAGATCCTTCATGAATCGTGCTAATTTCTTATGAGTCCTCTCAGCACTAATAGCAAGGCTTCTTCATTTGTTATAATGTAATTTTTTGTACTATTATAAAAAGTAATAATTCACGCCTTTAAGATGATATAGGTGCTGCAAGTATAGAAAGCAACTTTTTCATAGAAAGATAGATATGAAGATGCGAGTCTCAATTTTAATTTGTGTTCTAAACACATTTAATCACACAACATTAAAGGTACACCTAATATCTAATAATAAAAATAGTCAAATACAATATCTTTACCAAGTTTGTGAAATAGTAAGCAGTCCACTCACAACAATGCATGGTAGTCAATTTGCTTTCATAAATGAAAAAAATCTAGAACCTACATTAACTTGTGTACCATGTTATTTGTGTTCTGCATGCATTCCCTATTTTGTGTACATAAAAAATATCAAGGTCCAACCCTGCATATATTTAGTATAGTTTAGCCAATTTGGTGCTTCCCTATTTTTTTTCAAAAAATCTAATGCATACCTCAAATGGCTAAATGACATCTTTTAATAGATAGAATACATGATTTTTTTTTCGTTGGAGTATACCATGCAAACATATAAGTCCACAAGATCTGTAGTTTCAAAAGAGCTAACTCAATATATTGTTACTGAATGGGTCTAGACAGGTAAGTAATGGCAATAACTTATAATTACAGTTTAGAAAGTGGTATAGAGCACACACAATGACACAAGGATGAATCTCAATGTTTTAACAATCATACTCCCTTTATACATGTTTATCCATGTATTTCATCTTGGCATAGAGATCAAGGACAAATCTCAATGTTGCTGGAGTCCATTTTGTTAGTGTCGCAACACCAAAATGACACTTCATTTGTCTAGGTAAGCTACCATATAGAACAAACAAATTTAAATGCAACTTAAATTTATGGCAATAAGGAAGGACATCGAGGAGAGAAACAGTGTCAGACAAAATCAGATACATATCATATCATTTAGAGAAAAAATGGATTTTGGCAATACACTCAAGGATGACAATAAGTATGGGTAACAATTGCACACTCAATGGAATCCAGAAGAATTAACATTTTTGTAGTACCAAACCTAAAATGAAGATCTTTTACAATGACCTATAATGTTTATTTTACATGACAATTTTTTTCCAACCAGGTGTGTGTTATAGAAATAACCTTGCAATTATCTTTTTTGTAAGTTTTTTCCTGCACAAGTAAGGTGATTTTGCTCTTTTTTAAAACTATAAACATCTTTTATTAGCAAGAACAGCAATTTATCTAATCTTTTAAAAAACAATCTTGACTTTTTTGGGCTAAAATGAAGATGGTGGGGAAAATGTAAATGTCGCAAATAGTTTGTAGAAAATAAATAAATAATGCATCATAAAAATAGTATCAACGTGTCGTGCAAAAATTCTAGTGATATCTATGTCAGATTTCTGGTGATATATATGCAGATTTTCCGAGATTGCGTATCTCCCTAGATTTTCCAATTACTTCTCCATTTTCAGATTCTTAGCAGCTTTTGGTCCTATATTAAATCACATATTTATTGTACTGCTATAATAGTCTAGGTATCAACTAGTGTGAGAAATCTACACCACATTTATAGCTTTACTCAAGATGTCACCACCTACTCTTTAAATTACATGACACAGAGGTACATTGAACTGCAATTAATTGATCACATGTCCAGTATCTTTGTGCATGGCCACTTATTAAACTTCTAAAAATAATGAGCACAAAAGGCATTTTTAATGAAACTGCACTGCTGCCCATGGTTTTGTTTTTTTATATAAAAACAGGAATAAAGACCTCCTATACTTTTACCTTGTTTCTCTCATCACTCGGTGAGCATTACTATTTTTCTAGTGACCAAATAAAAAATGTGCTCACACAACACAATACCGCGTGAGAAGACACATAGCAACACCCTTTGCATCTTTAAATAGCAGCGGAGGGGGAACGGGAAAAGGCAAGCAACGTGCATATTTTGAATCTGAAGTCGAGACTAGATCGCATTGCTAGAGGCGACTCATCCTCCATGGCATCTTCTGGTGCTAGCGAGGATCGTTCACCAAAATCGGTACTTCCTTACATGAAACTACTTTAAGTTCTTGTTCCGTTGCAAACTTTCCTTGTTTCTTATCTGACATAGATGTACATATTTTACTGCATAGAAATGATTTTGACAAAGTATGTACATATATATATGGGCACAAATTGTTGGTAACACTAGTCTATTGCAAGCATCACTGTTTTTTCATTATTCAATATCATCTTTAACATGCGGGTTCATTTAGTTTGCTCCTTCTGTTTCATTTGAGTAATTTTCTAACTCAGTTTATTTTATTTTTGTTGAATTTCTATGATGATTGTTTTATAGTACTTAAAATTTACTTTTTCATTTATTTATTTAGCATACTAAAATTTAGTGATTAATGTGCAGTCTTATTGTACTCATTTAATTAACTAGTTGTTCAACTGGATAATTGTTTCCTAGGTCTTTAAGCATTCTACTTGTACTAAATGAAAATTTTTGAACCCCCCACCACCCCCAACCAAAAATTGTTTATGTATATATAGAAGGTTGCAATGATGTGTTTCCCTTGGAGTCAAGATTTGTACTTTATCTTTACTTCATGTTATGTATGCGATTGTGATCACTTTTAAGGTAGCAAGCAAATGGTTGTCACAAAACTAGTTAAGTACATTTTCAATGGTCAAGTACATTTTTGTCATATCATACCATAATTGATCTGCATTAATTTTTATTGTGACCCGAAGAACATTTGTAGAAGGTCCTAGAAATATTAATGACGATGCATGATCGCCACACACAAAAATCTAATATAAATGATCAGTTATATACTGAAGTAGGATTCAATATTAAATAATGAGTGCATGCAACTGGATGTGACTACAACATGGTGGGATAGATACAACATGTCTGGGATATATATTGAGGTAAGTCTTATAGACCGTAGTCTTGGGTATATCGCAAAAAGTTATTTTTGGTGTCAGCATAGGCAATGCATTTCCGTGATTTATTTATCTTGCTTTACACTAGGACAAGACAGAGAGAAGTAACAAAGTTTTATATCACTTTAAGACATGAGTGAGCATATTTAGTTGCAATCATGTTTTTCTTAAATTTATACCCTTGTCTTCAATATTTTCAATTAAAATTTTTGCCTTATTTTCTTTTGGAATGTAATATATTATAATTGACAATATCTTTACTTTTACCAGAGTAACACATCTGAAGAAAGCTCGAGCCGTCAATCAGAAATACGACATGGGACGAATGGTGCTGGAGCATCGAGAATCAATGAGTTTGATTCTAGCATCTCGATCAAGAAGAAAAACATTCGTGAAGATGGTCCGAGTGAAGGCCATGATGATTCACATGTAAAGAAGAAGTGCCTCCATAGGCTGACATGCCACCAGTCACAACTACTTGAGGGGTATTATTCATAGTGAACATATCTTTGACTAAAAGTAACAGTGCATCAAACAAAATTTGTTTAGTGATAGTTATTTCCTGCTATTATTTTTTATTGTACTGTTGGATGTCATCAGCTTTTATTGTTCAGTAACAATCTTTCATTGCTTTGTATCTAGACTTATATGCACTTCATCATTGTGAAATAAATTGAAGGACAAATCTATAAGATTGTGATTAAATTATTTAAATTCAGTTCTTAGATTTTTATAAGTTGCACACGTTTAGTGAAAATATATAAAAAAACACGTCAAAATATTCGAGTACTTTTTTAAAATGCAAGTACGACTACTAATCATGCTATTTTATAACAACATACATATGCATATGTCTTGGCACCTATCATGGTCAAAACTATTAACATATTTTCTCTTATCTATATTGCTATTGAACCAACAGCTTTTTCAGCACGTGTGCACACCCTAGTGAACCTCAAAGGAAGGAGTTAAGTGAGACAACGGGTCTTACAGAGAATCAAGTGAAGTTTTGGTTCCAGAACAAAAGAACACATGTCAAGGTTAGGTTTGTATATTTTACAAGTATTAGAATTTGTTTATGCATCATAATCATAAATCCTTCCTAGTGTTAACTGTCGGCCAATTTTGCTACAATATTGTGTTTTATAGATTTATATTTTGCATCAAGAGAATTATTACTTACATAAATCAAATCAGGACTATCCCCACTATAAGCAGACTTGACATCTTGAGTTTCCCTGACATACACCAATGAGATTACTGATCATGTTTTTCACTCTTTCATTAAATAAATAGCATCTAAGTGGAAAAGAAGAGAACTACAGGTTGAAAATGGAGAACGAAATTCTTAGGGACGAGAACAACAAGCTTAAGCACGTAAAGAGGACTATTTTCTGTCCAAGTTGCACTGGTAAACCAAGGCAGCTCCAGATCCTCCAAAAGTTTGAAAGGTTGAAAGCACACAATCAATGGATGAAGCAAGAGGTACATCACAATTCACATGACTCCGAATTTAGTAGTACTTCGATTGCCAGTTTGCATACTATTGCACATTGCATCTAATGCTACAAGTCGCCATGTGCAATTGCAACTAACAGGCATCTCCATTTTTTATTGATGTTGCATCTTTTGTTTTTTGCAGCTTGCACGTCTGAATTTTGTACTGGCAATGAGTTCTCCTACAGTGGGTCATGTGTCACAACTTGATTTTTCATTTGAAAATGCATCTGTGCTCCAAGATGACACACGAATGCTTGCTGAAATAGCCAGGAATGCAGTGCATGAGTTTGTTACTTTGGCCAACTACAATGGTCCTATGTGGCTGCCTGTTCCCGGTGGTTCACTAGAAACACTAAATAGGATGGCTTACCTGCAGGCATTTCCTAGGCAAGGCAGTGCCATGGGACTTGAAATAGAGGCCACTCGTGCTAACGTTGTGGTCATGTTGGACTCCACAAATGTTGTTGAACTTCTCATGGATTCTGTGAGTGGCATTTTAATCTTGATTATACGCTAAATAGTTATCTATGTCAACCGTTGACGATATTTCAATATGCAAATCTGATGGTTATGTGAAATAATTTTGCAGAAGAGGTTTGGAACATTCTTTCCTGGAATCATATTTGGTGCAACCACCACCAAGGTTTACAGTTGGCCTTCTAATCGTAACGCAGGCCATGATGGGGCTATGGTGCTGGTATGCATGCTGGATCCTTTTATGATTCTTTCCTCTAGGCAAAACACCATCTTATTACAAGATGAATGTGAACAAATCATGTTCCATTTTGAATTTGAAAAAATAAATAGGTGACAGCACAGGTGGTGTTCCCATCGCCCCTAGTACCTTCGAGAAAATGCACGTTCCTGCGCTATTGTAAGAAGCTGGAACATGGTGCAACCGCCATCGTTGACATCTCTGTCGAGGACAGTGATGTCATCAAGTGTCGCGACATGATGTCAGGACTACTGATTGAGCCGTTAAGGCCTAACAGCTGCAAGGTATCACTTTCAATGGGGTCATCTTTGAATTAAGATTTAGTGTGCTTGCAATTATAAGGCTTAATTTGTTATATTAACTTCTTCCCAGGTCACTGCTATCGAGCATATTCGAGTAAACAACAATGGTATTCATGACCTCTTCAAGCCATGCCTAACCGGCCTTCTCTTTGGAGCGAGGCGCTGGGTGATGAGCATGGCGCGGCAATGCGCACGGATCAGAGACGTGTTCCATGTCACCAACAATTCCTTGAGAAGTAATGGTAAGTTGGTAACCTGCAAACGCCCGAATATACTATCTGAAACTCTCACAACCAAACAGAATCAGAGAAACAAACTTTGTCTTTTGCTCTGTTTCAGTTAGTACAAAGGGGAGAAAGATCATCGTGAAAATGGCAGACACTCTACTTGCCAACTATGCTGGCAGCATCGCCAGCATCCCTGCTGAGGCTTGGACTCTCCAGTGTGGAGAGGGTACGGAGGAAGACGTCAAGATCACATACAAGATGGACGACAAAAGCACTAACACGACCATCGTGTGTGCGAGCGCGTCATTCCTGTTGCCAATGCCCATGAAGAGCGTGTTCGACCTGCTCAAGAACAACCTGTTACGTGTAAAGGTATGCCAATGATATATCCTCTCCCGTCACATGGCAATAGCGTGGTATGCATAGCCCTGGCTTAATTTACCTTTGGCTCATGGCAGTGGGATATTCTGTTTAATGGAGGCACTATAAAGGAGGAAGTTCGTGTTGCCAATGGCATCTTAAGCGAAGATGTTGTCTCCATTTTGCATATCAAGGTACCATAGCTTTAGTAAACCAATAATAAAAATACAGTTTCAGTCTTCTATAATCGTGAATTCTCTGCCTAATTGTCTACAATATGTTAGCAGGCCAACCATGACAAGGAGACTATGATGGTCCTCCAGAACAGCTTTTACGACCCATCTGGTTCGTTCTTGGTCTACTCCCCCTCGACAATCAGCTCATGGACATAATCATGGGCCTCGACGACGAACAAGAGATGTGCAGCATCCCCTTGTTCCCCACCGGCTTCTCCCTCGTGCCCATTGCTGACGCGACACAGCCTAACTATGCCATTGGAGAGGCCGGGGGAACTGTGATGACGGTAGGGTTCCAGATCCTTATGGAGATGGCCAGTGGGACTGGCCTAGCCCCTCCGTCAGTGTCGTCAGCGACCAAGATCCTCAAGGACCAAATCAAGAATGTCAAAGATATGATGATGAACAGCCACCCTATCTTCTATAGGAGGATCCCGTCTACCACATAGAAATAGCAGGTACTCCTACTTCGCATTGATGATCATTACCATCGACTAATACTGATGACTCGATTCATGGCACTAACCTTTCTCACCCCTCCTCTTGCTATTTGCTACAGAGGGAAAGGGAGGTCCGAGGATTTTGGAGGAAGCTATAAGAACGTCAAGAACCTTGAAGCGAATCCATTAGCTTTAGATCGCCTTCGTTTCTATCCGCATTATACATCAGTTAAACTTAGCTATTGCTAAAGCTTATCATGAGCTTGTAATAATCATTGGGTGCAGAACCAAACTTGTGTTATGTCAACCAATCGTGATAATCCCTTTATAGAACCTTTATTTGCTTGCTGATTGTGGAATAATGGATGCTATTTTAGAACCTTAATTTGCTTGTTGATTTGGTATTGTATGAAAATCTACTGATAACTGGATTTGGTCATTTGTTTTTACGTATTTAGTGGCAATACCTCAGTTTTTATACTCGCCATGTTTTCCCCCAAAAAAATTGAGATCAGAAAATCAGCTACACTGATTCAAGAAGATTGTATCAGCTGTGAAAGTCATTCATGTATTTACAGAACCTCACCAGGAAACAACTTTACCAGAGCCCAAATAAGAGCAGAACCAGACCGTCGCCTCAATTACGATCCCCACAGCAGAGGATCCGTCCATCTCCATCGATCGCCTACGAGGCGCGATGGAGGAGGACCTGGCGCAGCGTCTCCCAGCTGACGTGCTCGCCGACATCCTCCGCCGCCTCGCGCCCCGTCACCTCGTCGCGTCAAGGTGCATCTACAAATCGTGGCGCGACGCCATGGACGCCCAGGTCCCGCTACGAGCGGAGTGCGGACCTCCCCGGTGTCCGGCCACAGTCATGGAGACGGACTAGCACAGTGGTTATCAAACATGGACTTCATAAATGTTTATTATTTCACTCTTGCTATTTTTTGACATGTAAGCGTTACGAGTAGTTTGTTTGTGCAATTGTGGATTTTTGGCCCTGGTCATGCCTCAATTTCGAGGTCCGGCATGTGGCTTGGAACATCTCCCTTGCTAGCGGCGAGCCGGCGACCACAGTGTTCCTCACCTCATCAACCTCGCCACCCTTTCTGTTCCAGTTTTCTCTATTGTCCTCGCATGTGTTCTCCCTTGTGCACTCCTCGCGGGGAAGACTAATTGGCGGCCACAACTTTTTTCACTTCTAGCGGTCGTTTCCTTTTTTAGGAAGCTTTCTATTTTTAGACATAGCCAAATAGGGAAAGTCAGGTCAACAATTCAGACAACATGTTTTTTGTTGATTCAACGTTTTGACAACATGTTTTTTTGTTCGTTCAACATTTTTTCTTTTCAAACAGTTTTTTTGAATGTTGTCTCAATATTTTCGAAAATTTTGATCCAACATTTTTTTTCGTTTTCATTCTTTCACGTCATAAACTTTTTTCAAATGTTGATTCAACATTTCTATGGATGTTGGTATAACATTTTTTCGTTTTCAACTTTTTCCGAATGTTGACACGACATTTTTCGAAATGTTGACACGACGTTTTTTTCGTTCCGGCTTTTTCCAGATGTTGACCTAACATTTCGAGATGTTAACCTAACATTTCGCCGTGTTTGCCCGATATTTAGGTTTTTTGACCCGACATTCAAATGTTGACGAGATATTTTCAAATGTTGATGAAACATTTTATTTTTGATCCATCATTTTCAGATGTCCATCCAACATTTTTGTTTTTTATTTTATTTTTGCCTAACCCTAACCCTAATCGGAGCTCCGCGCGCGAGCGTGGGAGGGCGAGCTTGCTGTGGCGCGGAGGCCCTTGGCGGCCGGCAGCGAGGCTTGTGGCGCGCGCAGGGGGCGACGACACGACGAGCGTGGGCGCGAAGGTGCGGCACGGCGAGCTCGGGCGCGGAGGCGCAGCATGGCGGCGGCGGCGGAGGCGCGGCATGGCGGCGCGGGAGGTGCGGCGCGCAGAGGCGTGGCGTGTGGCGCGGCGTGGTGGCGGAGGTGTGGCACGGAGGCCGAGGCGGCGCGCGGCGGCCGGAGACACGACGTCGCATCGGGTGCAAGGAGAAGGGAGGAGGAAGGAAGAAGAAAAAGGAAGGAAGGAGGAAGAAGAAAGGGAAAAAAAGAAGAAAAAAGGAGAAGAAAAAGGAAAGAAAGAAATGATTCCTATTTTGTCTTTTAATGATCTAAGGATGACTACTAGTTTTTCTTTTTGTGGTCACCACCAAGGAGATCAATTGGAACACATGAGAGAACTTGTGCACGTCATTGTTGGAGACGCTACAGGGTACGTATCATGCGATGCGTAGTGGCGCCGGATCCACTTGTCTCAGCTGTTGGCACTTGGCAGAGCAGAGCACCTTGTGCTGATAATCTGAAGGCAAAATTTGCCATAGGACATCTTTCAAATGTGATCTTTGCTGCAAGACATCACTCAAATGTATCTTTGCTAGAAGACACTACTCATTTGTGGTTATTTGCTGGTGGACATCAAAGTCATTAAAATATTCATTTTCTCATATAAAGAAGAGAGAGAACATGCAAATATACCAAATTACCTTTGTCATTTGAGCCATCTTTGTGCCATGTAAGTTGTTTCATAATGTATTATTTCACTAAAGTTTTATTACATGAAAATAAGTGTTTAACTAATCATTTTTAATAATTAGTATAATTTTTTATGAGAAAATTAGTTGCAATCCATAGAAAATAAATCAGTGATATGATTAGTAAAATTAATGTGCTTCGGCTTAACTATGAAATAAGGGCATTAGTTTCAATTATAAGGTTATCTTTTTTATATGATAAAATGTAGTATATTTTAATGACCTAGATGTTCAGTAGCAAATAACCACAAAAGAGTAGTGTCCTGTGGCAAAGACACATATGGATAGTGTCCAATAACAAATATCACATTTGAAAGGTGTCCACCAGCAAATTATGCCTAATCTGAAACATACGAGCAATCGATGGCGACAGATGCGCTGACGAGATCCAAAGGCCAATTCCGGAAGAGGTAGTTTGCGAAAACAGAGGGAGCACCCGGATTGCCAATTCCGGAAACCGAATGGGGACCATGCAGGCGCACCGCGCCACCCAGTCGCTGGAGTACAGAAAGCTAATGTTTCTTTGTTGGGGTTGGTGAGGAATTCACAAGAATGAAGCAATATTTTATCGCATAATATTGCGCCGGACATGTTGGCGTGATAAATCCACTTGACATCCCTCCTCGGTGCGGTTTCCCCATTTGCAAAGATTCTATGACGCAGACCAGAGCAGTGTGCTCGACGCCTTTTTTGTTTTTGTTTTAATATAAGCGAAGCAAGCATGGAAGACGGGAGTTTCCATTCAGACTTCAGACTTCACTTCACGAGGGCCAGGGCAAAAGAAGAAGTACGTTTCGACATATGTGCACAATACACACGCATACGTGGTGATATTATCTGACGAAAACAAACCGAGCGAGTGGCCCACACATTCGCACTTGCACACGCTTTTGCCAACACACCAACTACATGCAAAACCGTAGACACCTTCAAGGAACTGCAAGGGACCAAGTCTAACACAGATGGGCGGTCATTTGTATGGCACCTCGTACATCTTGAGGTCCTGGGGCTTCTCCGTCTCTTTCAGCCACGCCAGACTACGGGTATTCTCATCAACATCGCCCAAAGTCCCATCTGCACGTACTACATAAAAAAGAGAACGTTTTACTGGATCTGTTCTTCTGACCACACCGTGAACTGGGAACAGATCACTGTGTAAGTTCAGTTCAGAAAACTTCAGAGATGGTGCTCTCCGAGAGAGTACCGATAGGCAGGTAGATTATTGAGAAGGCGCGGCTTACTTGGATCGTGGTAGGAGGAGTAAGCCAGGTCCTGGTAGTAGGTGCAGTCCCGGTCCTTGGAGTACGGCGGGCCGAGCACGTCGAGCACCGCGCACGGCGTTGTCGCGGCGAACCGGTGCATGTTCCCGCCGGACTCCGGGTACAGCACCAAGGCGTCGCAGGGCGCGGTGAGGTCGCCGTCCAGCACCCGCCTCGCCAGCCTCACTGCAACCAGCAGTGAAGACTAGAACCGTTGGATTTATGTCGCTGACACTATAATGGCTGGCGCCGGCTGAGCAATTAATCCTCTCAAGATCAACGTACGTACCCAAGGCACGGCGTGTAAATGAACAAGAATTAAGGTGGTTACCGGAGACGCCTTCGCCTTCGCCGCCGCCGCAGCCGGAGCGACGGTGATCATCCGGGTGGACCCAGTCATAGGACTTGACGCGCAGCGACCCGAAGAGCAGCTTGCTGAACACGGTCATCCCGGGGTGGTCATGGAGAGGGATGACCGCAGATGGGGGAGGAAGAAAATCACGACCTGCAGATCGACCACCCCAAAACACACAAGAGAGAGGCAGAAAGGAAAAATTAGTCCAGACGGTCCCGGCTTGAGAAACGTACGGTAGTGATAATAATCCTCACAAAACGTGTTACTTGTCAGCTCATGTTCCGTACAGAGAAGTTTCTGCAGCTGTACACGGTGGTCCTCGTGATGATGGGGTGGCTGCGATGCAGGGCAGATGTGCCCGTGATGGCGTCCAGGAACTTGCGCACGTCTTCGGGCCCGATCTTGTCTGCAAATTAATTAGGTCACAACGAGCAAATAAGTCAAGGCCAGCTCGCGGTGGAGAGAGGAGTGCAAGCATGCCGCATGCGCTTCGCAATTCAGATGGAGCAACTGCCACTTCCAATAATCCGTGCAGGGTGAGCAAATGATACGAGATGTTGGCGATGCAGAAAAAGAAAAAGAAGCAACTGCTGCTGCCAAATCGGATCCAACCGTGTACCGCTGATCGAGCAAACGGATTTGAGTAGTACAATGCCAAGGCATGTGCTCATTCAAGAAACAAAAAAAAACGAAGATGCAAATGCATGTGGCGTGCCCACGACCGGTACGTGGTATACAAGACGTACCGAGAATGCCTCTGACAAGGGACACGTCCGCCGGCGCCGGCACGGTCCCGGGGCCTCCGAACGCGACGCGGCACGCGGCGAGCAGCCGCCCCAGCGGCGACCGCGGCGCCGCGTCGGCCTGGACGCGCCACCTCGTGCGCCGCCGCACGCTCACCCCGCCGCCGCCGCCGCTCCGGCCTCCCGCCGCCTCGCGCCGCCGCCGCTTGACCGCCGGCGCCGCGCCGCGGCTCCCTTCCACCTTCATCGACTCAACCGGTCCGTCCGATCCAAACCAACAAGCACGATCCACCGCCTCCCAATTCGCGGCCGCCGAGGCGGAGAGCAGCGCCCAGCTGATCACCCTCGCTTTAATCTGCGTGCTCCGTGCGCACCGACGACGAGGCCAGAAAATCCCGCGGCGCCGCAGGGGAGCAACAGCTGGTAACGAGCAGGGCGAGGATATAAAGGCACGCACGCGCGTACGCGACGCAATCGATCCCATTCCCGGCACCGGTGGCGGTGAAAAACCGCGGGCGAGGGAGCGCGCGCGCGGTGATACCAGCGGATTCCCAGGAGGAACTGTGTTCGGTGGTCATGGGTTGGACGAGATGCGGGGAAGGCGGCTCTGGTTGGCGCTTCTCGGTAGGGGTCTCGTCTCGCCATTCCTCCCCGACCGCCCGCGTTTTCGCGGGAAAACCGCTCGCGCGCGTGGAACCGCTCGGCGTGCTCGATGACTCCATCGACGGTCACGGTGCCGTTTGGGAAAGGACGGACGGGCGACTTACGCCAACTTGCCTTAGGCTATCTCCAACCCGGAAGATCTATTTTGCAGACCCATAGCAGTATATAGGTGGCCTTGCTAGTAGTGAGTCGTGACCCAAAGGCATTTGTCTCCAACCGATGACCCTTACACGGTCTCTTATTAGTCGCACGTGGTGCCCTCGCCGAATGCCGCTGCGGCCGCCGCCGCCTGACGTTGCCGCTACCTTCTGCTGTCGCCGCCGCTCGCGATGCCGCACACGCAGCCGCGCGGCCTGCTGCTACCGCTGCCTTCTGCTATCGCCTCCGCCCGCAATGCCGCTCGCGTCGCCGCCCGCGCGGCCCGACGCTGCCGGTGCCTTTCGCTGTCGCCACCGCTCACGCCGCTGCCGCCACCCTCCGTCGTTGCCGTCGCCCGCGTTGACCACGCCTGCGCTCGTGCCGCCTGCTTGATTCCGCTGCCCGCGCCCGACGCCTCCAACCTTCTCTTATCCTTTCTCGTTTTTCTCTGGTCAAATCGTTTTGGTCGCCAGATCGGGAGCTCCAAATGTTGGTCGTCGTCTCCACACCTCCGAAAATAGATCTCCTATTAGGGTCACCGGTTGGAGGCATATTTTTGTGTTTGGAAGCCGATTTTAGAGATAGAGCACCAAATAGATCTTCGGTTGGAGATAGCCTTATGATGGCGGAAAGCTTTATGTCGGGATACTTACCTACATCTGAACACGCTGGACGGATTAGCTGGATAGTTTCCGTGAGCGAGGTTACAAAGAAATTCCATTGGTAACAAGACCACAACGATTTTGACAATTGGGCAACAATTTCCATGATCACCTTTTTCAAGATCAAACATTATTAAAAAAGCAAACTGCCTTCAAACGCTGCTTTCACTCAGGTTATAAATCGTCTGTACCACTTAAGAAAAGTCCACATTTGCCACCGTCTTTGGGAAAATGCAACTATTTAAGTAGTACACAGTACTAGATGCCAAGTTGTATACTACTACTATATGCAGACAAACACAGAGGTAAACAGTATCGATTTTGTGTACATTTGTGTTCACTTACAAGAGAATTTGTAACAGTAAATAGACTACACAACGTTGTGCCTGTAACGGGATTTGAGCATTTACACACATGGAATCCCACATTAGGCTTGACAAGTGTATCTTAATACGAATCTACGAGGTTGACTTGCGAATCCGGCTTGACATATAGCGTCATTGATCTTGCGTGGCCATCAACCAGTACGACGGGTGGATAAACCAAAGGTCCAGGGAAAGCAAACTTAAACAGATCCTAGCCCTGAAACTTTCACCATTTGGTATCTGACCATACCCATAATTTGCGCAAATCATTTCTCACAAACATAATACAGCACTAATGAGTTAGCCGCCAAAACACAATCATCACCACTATGGTGACGATCATACCAGCATAGGCAATCCACTTGTCAACACGGTGCCGCCTCTCAATAAGCTTCAGAACAGAGTTTGAAAGACCAACAGTATTCAGCACATCCAAAGCTTTCCTTTGAGCACTCTGCAAGGAAGTGATGATAGCTATTAACAGACAGAATTTATACCTTGGCACACCTTCAGTAATATGCTGTCCAGCCTTAGTAAAAGATCTTTACCTTAAGTCGATCCCTCTGGTCTGCGTATTTGTGAAGGATGGCCACACCCGTCTCGTAAGCTTCTTCAAGCATACGTGAGGAGCTACGAGCTGATTGCATTGCCTGGGCTTCGTCATCAAATATTCGAAGGATATGTGAGGACTCGCCATTCTGCAACAAAGAAATTCAATTTTAAATGATTAATATTTTTCATACAAGAAACATAGGTTCTAGTTCCGAATGAAGGATTTCTTACAGCTCTCTCAAAAAGCTCTGCTCTTTCTTTTGCTTCCAGAATCCGCTTTTGTTGACGCAAGGAATGCCTGTCAAGGGTTTCCTTCAGTGAATCAACCTCTTCAGATAGCTGCTCTACCTTTCTGCCAGATAACACATACAAATGTGTCATATCCTTGAAACACTGTTATAGGGAGGAAGCATTCAACATGAACTAGAGAAACATCAGTATAAACAAGTCATGCAGCAGGAACAACTTGGGCAGCCCAATTATAGAAAAGCCATGGAATCCAGCATTGTTTAAGAATCATCAGCATACCATTTCTGTGAAGGTTTTATGCCATTCTGTAAATATTTCAGGTTCTATAAAAGGTTGTAGACGGTATCTACTCCTTGCAAAACTAGTCTGGCAACCCCTAAACCCTCATTACTTATTACACAGTAACTAGTAGGACACACATTCATGGTATGTGGCCTAGTACCCCTTGCAAAAACAAGTTAATGTTGACAAAAAACTATAGACAGGATAAAGCAATGAAACAGGCAAAGGTATTCAGTAAGATTGACAAGAATGGCACAATATCTTCTACAACCACTGAAGACAAATGTCTGACTGATCGGGATGAAGTCTCCGGCACAAAATTTCATATTGCACCATGTGTCCATGTATAAAACAAGAGCCTGTGAAACTAAATCAGCGCTACTAGGCTGAGATTAATAAGCTTGGCCATGATAATCTTGATGGTACTGCTGCATGATGCTACTGCAAAGTCTTGACCTAAAAGTGCCAGAAATCCTATCTTATAAATGGAAAAGGGCAGGGTCGACAAAGTGAAACAATGATCTAATGTAGATTATGTATATATACCAGATCCACGTGAAGCACTAGAAGCCTCGAAAGATTGTTATAGAGAAGATCGTTCTCAAGTTCCTAATTTATTTAAGGTCTAATGACATCATTTTTTAAAAATGCAAGAAAATTCAAGAGTGTATTCTACAGTACGTAGCTAAAGCATTTGCATTGCACTGTGAAATTGGATACATGAAAACGAGAACTGCAATGCAATTAAAAACAATGCTTAGGAAATGTATGCTTCTTGCTTCCATAGGCAGCAAAATGAATTTTTAAGTCAAAATTGCTTATATCACACTACAAAACTAAAACACATGCAAGAAAGTGTGTGCTGATGAAACTGAGAATGTAGAAGACAGAATTTTCTATGTTGCTGCCTTGTACTGAGGGTTCAAAGTTGACATACGTTCGTAGTAAATTATACAGAGATGTTTCTACTTGCTCTATACAAACAAACAACATTAAGAGCAAACCAACTTGGTAAGCTAACATCCTAGTCAGTAACACTGGCACTGCATCTGTGATATAGAATTTAGCATGATGACCTAGTGTTGACACAGCAAAACTAACAAAAAATACAGAGAAAATAAAATTATGAATGTCATGTGATGGCGTGTTCTATGATACCAGCTCATCAATGCTAGTTCACATTGTCCTGTTCATGTCAACCGTCTGAAAGTGCAAAATGAAACAAGAATGATGCTAGAGAAAGAACTTCAGTTGTCACTATAGAATTTTGAATCTCAGCGACAAGCAGATTTGGTATCACTTTGGCAACAGAAAACAATTCTTTCTATGGTGATAGCCAAACAATTCTTTGCCTTAACAAAAATAATAGCCACACTACTTTTTGCCGTAACAAAAATAATAGCCTTAATAAACTTAAAATTAATATCACAAGAAAATGATAGAGTACGGCAAAGAACTGATAGTATTTTCTACACTGAATAGCTAGGCATAAGTCAAGATTGATAATAGCTAAGCTAAATAGCTAGCTATCTGTCAACAAAACTAGGTAAAGTAGAGACTGGCTGAAGGGGTCAATTGTGTAACGAAAATTACAGATCTAAGAGCTTCTGAATAGGTGATGCACGTAGCACCAGATACTTTCCAGCCATGCCCAGGGGCTCACCAAGCACACACTCTACGTGAAGCGGCTTGCACAGTTTAGAACGCTGATGAGATGAATATTTAATCCATGAATAATGTACAACTTCACTTCAGATGCGCAATAAACACAAGGGCAGCGTACCAAGTACCCTTCCATGGGCCAACCGTGTGTAGTCTCTATATGATTTTGAGAAATTCCTAGGGGCAGTGTAACTTGGATAACTTCACATCAATAAGCTGAAGACGGTACAGATTTACCCATAGGACCAAAAAACTCTCATCACCATGGAGACAAAAAATCGCGACTCAGCAACCGAACAAGGAGAAACTACTAAGGCAAAATGTTCGTGCCAATATGCCATAGAGATTTTTTTTTGGTTGAATAGAGCTGGTGATATGTGCTACACCTACAATCGCATCGTAGCGAGGCCTTATTACTCAACATGAACTCACTTGGCAGACAACCTAAAGCAGCGGAAGGAATTCAGTCATCTATCTAAAGAGATCCTCACCTCTTCCAGAGATCTCGCTGGCCCTTGGCGGGGATGGATCGCCAGAGCCGATCCATCTGTGCGCATAGCGTCTGGATCTGAGCCACCTCCCTCCGCACCTCCTCGGCTACCGCCGGTACCCCAGCCGCGCCGCCACCGACGAGCGGCACCGAGGAGGAGTAGGAGGACGAGGTGGGTGCCGAGGCGAGGCGCTCAACGCGGGACACGCCGTCGCGAGCCGAGAGCAGCAGCCGCCGCGCGCTCTGGTACATCTCCGACAGCGTTGCGCCGCCTCCGCCGACACTGCCGGAGAATTCCATCGCCGCCGCGGTCGGTCTCGTCGCGCGATCGGGGAGGAACGGTTTCTTCCCCTTTTCTTTCACGCGTTCGTTTTTGCGTTGGACTGAAAAAGACAACTCATCGATTTCTTTTTGAGCACTGGATCAAGATTGAACGGTATCTACCTGTCTTCAACCTACTCGACTGGAGCAGCGGAGCTGGCCTCGCTGCCTCTGCCTTGCCTTCGCGGATCGTGTTTCTCTCCAGTAATGCAGAGAACTGTAGCTTCTTGCTTTTTATTTATTTATTTTCTCTTTTTTTACTCTTATATGTAAACGTTCTATATATTACTTTTATTTTGAAGTTATAAATATATAATCAGGGCACTTTTCCCCTCCTGTTTTATAAAAAACATGAGCCAATACTACTGTAATTTATCAAAAATGCTCCAGAGCTAACCGCAAAGTTTTGTTACCACCAAATAGCGTCGCAACAAGCCGCTTAGGCTTTATACGGAACATACGTTGTGATGCTAACTTCGTCGGTCGGTATAGGATGCTCTATTGTACTCTATAGCAGCCCTCGTAATTTATAGCGTGAAACAGCGTTGGCTTCACTTTATACACGGTAAAGGTAGGGCTTGTTTGGTAGGCTGTTTTATAGCCGTTTTACTGTAGTGGCTTTTGAAGAAATAAATGTGAACACCGTAGCGGCTGCAGGAGAATAACTACGACATCGTAGCAGCTGATAAGCAGCAGGCCAAATGAAGAAGTCCGTAAACTAACGAGATCTTCACTTCGCCATATCAACAATATGGATATGGCAAAAGTTTAAGTATCGACTCCTTTTGGTTTTTTCGGTCGCTAGTGAGAGAGAGGAGACAAGAGAGCGAGATGAGACGTGGATCTTACTAAGTGCTGACATGACATCCTGGTACGTGGATTCTCATCAATCCGTCAGATGAAATCACTTTACAAAACCATTTAGAGAAGGAAAAGAATGGTTTTAAAAGTTTATTAAAATCTTCATTTTATAGTTCAAGGAGGAAAATCAAAATTTATAGTGGAGAGGTCAAAAGACGACCCAGTTGAGGCATCGTAATCTTCTAGGCTCAGCCCAACTGCTCTTTCACCCATTCATTACAACACCGCCGGCCCGATTGATGGTTGCCAACTATCCTGGGCTTGCAATCTTTTCGGCCTGATTTCAAAAGAAGATCTTTCTGGCCCAGCTCCTCTGGAGAAGGGCATTTCCGGTATCTAAACTCCGGCAAATAAAGCTGCAACAGCAGGCGAAGAGCAAACAGGAGCGCGTGCTGGCCGCTGCTGCGCTTCACTTCGCCGTCCTCTCCTGTCCTCTCTGCTCTTCTCTACCCCGCCGCGCACGCTCTCCCCATCACCAATCGGCGAACCCTACTCCGCGTCGCCGCCATGAGGTACGATCCCCTTGCCATCACCGCCCATCTTTCCCTCGACCCCCGTCCGGGTTTCCTTAGGTACTTGTTTGTATGCAGTGGAAGACAATTCCTTGGGTTAGAGTTAGAGTGTCGACAGGACTGTAGTTTATCCTTGGCCCGCCTTTTTAGGTTAAAGGGTAATAGAATCGGAGCCCGTGTCTATAGCACGGGAGAGATGGATCGCTCTGGTTCCTGCCGTCGGAATTTTTAGGGGCTTCACTTGTCCTCTCTGGTGTTGATTGGTTGGTTGCACATGTTATTTGATCGGCTTGTCAGCTGAACCTAGGATCGGAGGGGGTTCTCTAGGTTACTAAAGTATCGTTTGGTTGATGTGTCTGCATGATTGCGTTATCCAGTAACACTCCCAGTTGATAGATTGGTTTTTCAGTGACGAAACAGAGACTTTGATCTAGATTCTTCTGTTGTTGTTTTTTTTGTCAAGTAGTTAATACTTTATTATTGCGTCATGGTCCATTTTATTTAGGCTATTGTGAAGTGTTGTAACCAACAATACATGTTCCATTGATCCTCTGGAATACTGTTTCATTGTGTTATGGTCGGATTGAAATACCAGCGCCGCCGTCAACAACAAGGAGAATAAATTAGTATTCAGTTGTTAGCTAAGTTTGCTAGTTTGTTTTATAGATAAAGTTTGTTAGTCAGTTGAGATTGAGTCGTATGGTAATCAGATTGTGCTGGCTATATAAGCCGCACGTTAGCAATCAATAAAGTCAGCTGGAGATTGAGATCAATCTCTCCCGCTTCCGTGTCCATTGCCTTCCGTCAGCTCGCTAGCGCCGCCGGCCGTCAGGACGGCGCCGCCACCTCGCCGGCGGGGTTTCAAGCCTCGTCCTCCCACCTCTCACGCCTACCTTCTACGTAACCTCGCTAGTCCTAACAATCTGGTATCAGATTTGCCAGCACCCATGGCCCAACCCCAATCTTCCGCTAACACCACCACGGCCCGGTAGTCCACCCGCCTCCGCCGCCGCTAGCTCTGCCGCTTGTTTCCACAACCAACCCACTTCGGCGCCGGTTTCTTCGTCCGGTGTCTCCCTCGCTCCCATAGCTTCCATCGCCGCCACCATGCCCGGTCCCTTGGACACCTTGACCACCGCCATCTACGGTTTGCGAGGCGGATGGGCCAATTTGCCACCCGCCTCTCCGAACTTGAGGGTCATATGTCCGTGCCCGCTTCGCCTCTCGCGCCGCAGCCCGCCAACCTTCCCTACGGCTTGCCGGGTTTCGGCGGCATACCTCCTTTGCCCGCGTCCACCTCCACGATCGTCCACACCGCCGCCTCCAACCCCACTGTGCCCATCCACCAAATCCAGTTTCCACCGTCCCCATCCCCACTACTCGCCTTCCTAGGCCCCACGACCAACCGCCACGGCTCGCTCGCCGGCGATGAAGACGGCATTGGCGTTCCACGCTTCCACAAGTTGTCGTTCCCCACCTATGATGGCCGTGAGGACCCCCTCGGCCGGCTCAATCGGTGCGAGCAGCTTTTCGCGCCCAGCGCACCCGCGACGCGAGACAAGGTCCGGCTGGCATCATTCCACATGACAGGAGCGGCACAACAATGGTACTTTGTGATGGAACGCGACATGGGCGACGTCGACCGGAGCTACTTCCGATCGCTCCGCCAGCAGCGCTTCGGACCCGCCATCGGTATCAATCACCTCTCCGATTTGGCGCGTCTTTCATTTGGCGGTACGGTGGAAGCATATCGGAGGCGTTCCTGGCCCGGATGGCGCATGCCGGCCACTGTCTCCGCTCCAACGAGGCTCGGCTCTTCACAGGCGGTCTTCCTGAAGCAATCCGGATTGAGGTTCGAGCTCCATGCACCACAAGAACTCCAGGCGTGCTATGGCTTTAGCTCGCGCTTACGAGCGCAAGTCGGCGGCCCTCTCCGTGCAAGCCATCGGCCGCCGCCTCGGGCCGCGCCTCGACCAGCCTACGCTTCATCGGCCGCTGCTGTTTCGGTCCAACCGGCCTCTACCACAACCGCGCCGACCACCGCCATGTCTTCCAGCGACGCAACAACGCCCTCTACGGCGCCCGACACCGGCGGAGATGGTGGAACGCCGCCGCCAAGGGCTCTGTTTCAATTGCGACGATCCCTATGTCCGCGGCCACAAGTGCGCTAGGCTTTTCTACCCGGAGGTCACGGACTTCGATGAGACGGATCCGCAGGTGCCCCATGAGGATGAGCCCGACTTACCCCCACCGATCTCGCTACACGCCATCACCGGCATTCACACCGATGACACGATGCGGCTTCGTCTCACCATTGGCTCGCACGTGCTCACGGCGCCGAGTCGACACCGGGTCGACCCACAACTTCATTAGCACGGCTGCTGCTGCTCGGGTTGGCCTTCACCTGGAGGACATCCGTGGCGCTCGCGTGGCGGTGGCCAACGGTGACCATGTCAGCTGCGCCGGCCATGCTCGGGACATTGCTATGCTCATCGACGAGGAACCGGTGTCGGTTGATTGCTATGCTATTCCACTGGATTGCTATGACATTGTCTTGGGGGTCCGGTTCTTGAAGACATTGGGCCCCATTCTATGGGACTTCGAAGGCCTCCGCATGGCCTTCCGGCGTGGTGCACGCCGCGTCCGATGGCGCGGCTCGGGCGCGCCGTCGTCACCGCTTCGGCTCCACATGTTGGGAGGTGCCGACTCGAGCTTCTACCGCGGCTACCGGAGATTTTTGCGGATCTCTTCGCCACTCCCTCCGGCCTTCCACCTCGGCGACCATGTGATCATCGCATTCATCTTCGACCCGGGCTGCGCCGCGCAGCGGTGCGGCCGTATCGGTACCCTCGGCTCCGAAGGATGAACTCGAGCGTCGGTGTGCCGATATGCTAGCTCAAGGCATCATTAGGATCAGCACCTCTCCATTCTCTCGCTCCGGTCTTGTCTGGTGAGGAAACAGGACGGTTCGTGGCGTTTCGTGTGAATTTTCGGCACCGAATGAATTGACAATTAAGGATAAATTTCCCATTCCAGATGGTTGAGGAGCTCATTGACGAGTTACATGGTGCCCAATTCTTTACAAAGCTCGACCTCCGTGCAGGGTATCACCGAGTCCGGGTGCATCCCGACGACGTCGAGAAGACGGCATTCCGTACACACCACGGCCATTTTGAGTTTTTGGTGATGCCGTTTGGGTTGTCCAACGCCCGGCCACGTTTCGAGCTTAATGAATGCCGTTCCGCAACCTTTTCTTCGCAAGTTCGTGTTGGTTTTCTTTGATGACATCCTCATTTACGACACGTCATGGTCCGAGCATCCGCAACATCTACGCGCCGTGTTTATGGCCTTACGGGAGCATCGGTTGAAAGTGAAGCGCTCCAAGTGTTCTTTTGGGACATCGTCGGTGGCATACTTGGGTCATGTTATTTCTGCACAAGGTGTCGCCATGGACTTGGATAAGGTTTCAGCGGTGGAGACATGGCCGGCGCCCACCAACACAAGGGCATTGCGCGGTTTTCTTGGTCCGGCCGGGTATTACCGTCGTTTCATCAAGGATTATGGGACAATTGCTGCTCCTTTGACTCAGCTTTTGCACAAAGACGGGTTCCGGTGGTCGCCGCGGCGCAGAGGCATTCGCCGCACTCAAGCGTGCCCTGTCTACGGCACCGGTGCTGCATCTTCCCGACTTCGCGCTGCCATTCACGGTCGATTGTGATGCATCGAGCTCCGGATTCGGCGCGGTTCTGCACCAAGGTGATGGCGCGAGTAGCATTCTTCGACAAGCCCTTTGCCGCGCGCCATCTCAAGCTCGCAGCCTACGAACGCGAGCTCATCGGCCTTGTCCAAGCCGTGCGGCATTGGCGGCCGTATCTCCGGGGCCGTCGGTTCATCGTCCGGACAGATCATTATGCGCTAAAGTTCCTCCTCGATCAAAGGCTGTCCACGGTCCCACAACATCAATGGGTGAGCAAGCTTTTCGGTTTCGATTTTGCGGTGGAATACGGATCAGGACGACTCAACATCGCGGTCGACGCTCTCTCTCGGCGCGAGCAGGAGTCCACACACCGGCAGTCCTCTCGTCTCCATCGTTTGCCTTGTACGAGGACCTCCGCAATGAGTGGCAAGCCGACGAGGCCATGCGCACCACACGCGATTCCATTGCCGTGGAACGTGGGGAACCTTGGAAGGTGCACAATGGATTGGTATTACATGGGTCGCATGTTTACATTCCCGGGTCATCCCGTGTCTTGCCCATGGTTCTTCGGTTAGCGCACACAGCAGCCCATGAAGGAATCCGGAAGACATTGCAACGGCTTCGGAGAGATTTCATCATCGATAATGACCGCCGCGTCGTGCGGGAGTTCATCCGTGCTTGCACAACTTGCCGGCGCAACAAGACGGAAGCCCTTCATCCGGCAGGTCTACTCCAACCACTGCCAATTCCGTCGCGTGTTTGGGCTGATATCTCCATAGATTTTGTTGAAGGGCTGCCCAAGGTTAATGGGAAGAGTGTTATATTGACGGTGGTGGATCGTTTCTCCAAATTTGCCCACTTCATCGCCTTGAGTCACCCCTACACAGCGGCTACGGTTGCTCAAGCCTTCTTCACCGACATTGTCGGGTTGCATGGGTTTCCAGAATCAATTGTCGATGACCGTGACCCGGTGTTCACCGGCCATGTCCGGCGGGATCTCTTCAAGCTTGCAGGTGTTCAGCTGAAAATGAGTACCGCTTTTCACCCGCAGACTGATGGGCAATCGGAGGCAGTCAACAAATCCATCGCGATGTATCTTCGCTGTATTACTGGGGATCGGCCACGCAAATGGTTGGACTGGTTGCCGTGGGCAGAATATTGTTACAACACGGCTTTTCACACAGCGCTGCGGGCGACTCCATTTGAGGTGGTTTATGGCCGGCCCCTCCAACGCTCCTGCCTTATGAGCCTGCCACGGCTCGCACAGCTACGGTGGACACCATGCTTCAGGATCGGGATGAATTCCTCGCTCAAGTTCGCGAGCGGCTTCTCCAGGCTCAGGCTTATGCCAAAAGATATTATGACGCGAACCACCGGGCTTTGGAGTTTCAGGTTGGCGATTGGGTCTGGCTGCGTCTCCTTCATCGGCCGGCGCAATCACTTCTACCGGGCGCTCGGGGTAAACTCAGTCCGCGCTACGCAGGACCCTTTCGCGTGATTGATCGCATCGGGGATGTAGCGTACAGGTTACAGCTGCCGGAAGGTGCCCGCATTCATGATGTGTTTCATGTTGGGGTGCTGAAGCCCTATCATGGAGTTCCACCAACAGCTCCTCCAGTGCTGCCGCCTCTCCGGGATGGCCGTGTTTTGCAAGTTCCTGAAAGTGTTCTCAAGGCACAGCTCCGTCGTGGTGATTGGTATGTGTTGGTGCAATGGGCAGGTATGCCGGCGTCGGATGCTACGTGGGAACCAGTGCACGTTTTTCGTGAAGCTTTTCCGGAGTTTCAGCTCGAGGACGAGCTGTTTGTCGACGGCGGGGGTGATGTTATGGTCGGATTGAAATACCAGCGCCGCCGTCAACAACAAGGAGAATAAATTAGTATTCAGTTGTTAGCTAAGTTTGCTAGTTTGTTTTATAGATAAAGTTTGTTAGTCAGTTGAGATTGAGTCGTATTGTAATCAGATTGTGCTGGCTATATAAGCCGCACGTTAGCAATCAATAAAGTCAGCTGGAGATTGAGATCAATCTCTCCCGCTTCCGTGTCCATTGCCTTCCGTCAGCTCGCTAGCGCCGCCGGCCGTCAGGACGGCGCCGCCACCTCGCCGGCGGGGTTTCAAGCCTCGTCCTCCCACCTCTCACGCCTACCTTCTACGCAACCTCGCTAGTCCTAACACATTGAAATGGTAACAGGAGCTGTTTTCAAATCTGCAGAGTATGCTGTACTTTTACGTTGTTAGGACATGCTTTATGTTATTGAGTGTTTTGTTGGCCGCTAAGTGTTTTTTTTTCTGTTGTCATTTACAATAGCTTCAGTGGAGAAAGATGGAACACAGTGTGTACCGCATTAATATGTTCAATTCACAATGTCAGTGTTGTTTCTCTATAGTGTACATACTATTTTCATTTGCAACTAAGGACTGCTTCTACAACCATTCTGATTTATCAACTAAAGAATGTACATTGAGTTGGTTGTAGTATCCCAGGGTTTATAATTCTCTTCGGATTGCTGTCACAGATTTTCATACAGTGCTTTGGTTGTTATGCTATCGAGATGTGTTCATGTTAGGGAACTTGCTTTTGAGTTTTAGAATGAAGACCAAGGCCCTGACATTATCTTTTAGAATAGTTTCGCATGCATAAACTGTTCTGTTTAGATTCTTGAGTTGCAATAAGAAGGCACGTTTCATTGATGCTCTCAAATGCTTTTGTTTAATTTTGATTAAGTGCTGTTGTAATTACCGTTTAATGAAATGGTTACACAAGTTATTGTACAATGTTGGTATCTGCAGAGCATTGTTCACATTGCATGTTGTCAGTTCTTGCAGTTGGGCATTGAGTTTACAATCTGCTTGCATTTTGTCTAGCAAGTGTAATTAGCATTTGCTTAGTGCCCCTATGTATTTCTTGTCATCTATGATAGCATAAGCCAAAAAGGAATGGAAGACTGTGCATCACATAACTGTAATTCATTGATTAATAGGGGTTCACGCGATGCTGGTGTCATGTGATTAGCATTGCTCGATTGACTTATTGCCTGTTTTGTTTCCTGACAGAATGAACCTGTTGCTGAATTTTTATAGGCTTACTTAATTTCATGTGTACTAGTTACATGAATTTCGAATTAACAGCGCAATGTTCTGAACTCACCAACTCATATGATATATTGGCAGTGTCAGTAGCTTACATTTTTAGTTCTTTGCTTTAGACCTGATAGACTGTTTACGATTATTCTGTTAGTTACATGTTACATTTTGAAGTTTACAATCCAGTGAGATTTAGACAATTCTCTTTTTTTCATACTAGTTTTCTGATGTAAAATGCATATTGTTTCTATGAGAATTTTAGTATGCCTATTCTTTGCTATACAGCCGCCAACCTGAGGTGCTGTGGGCACAGCGCTCTGAGAAGATTTACTTGACCATCTCATTGCCAGATGCAAAAGATGTTGTGCTGAAGACTGAACCTCAGGGTGTATTTACCTTCTCAGCTGTTGCTAATGGGGAACCTTTTAGCTTCAGTTTGGACCTCTTTGATTCCATACTGCCAGAGGTAAGCATATGATGGTTTCATGCATTCTAATATTGTAATATTGACCTTATCGCCATGTACAGTTAATTAATACTGGTTTTCTTTGAATTGGTGTATAGTATCTGGATAGCAGTAGTGGTTTTTCTGTTCTTGTTTTTTGCTGGGAGATGTTAGCCGTTGGCCATATTACTCTTATGTTTTTTCTTTTCCATATTAATAATATTATCTACAGTGGCAGGGGTTTCCCTTGCTGTACATTGTAAATATTGCCTTGATTTCAGCAAATAAGTAATCGATTATCTCTTGAGCTACTACCTGCTGGATACTTTTTTCAGCTGATAATGAAAGCTGTCATCAATTTCTACTGTGGAATTTTCCGGGGCTGATTATCTTTTCGAATGGTCTATAGGGACGTAAAACAAGGACAAAGATAGGCTTGAGGAACATAATTTGTTCACTCCAGAAAGAAAAGAAGGGGTGGTGGAAACGCTTGCTGAAGTCAGAGGAGAAGCATCCCTATATCAAAGTTGACTGGAACAAATGGTGTGATGATGATGATGAAGAGTCTGGTATGTGCTAACTATATGCATACCAAAATACAAACATTTTTTTCTGTCTAGAAATGTTCATCATTATAGAGGTCTAATTCAAAATGTGATATTGATAAACAATGTAGAATATATTGATAAACAATGTAGAATTCTGTTCCTCCTATTATTATGGACCTACCCATAATTCGTTTCAAACTATTTGGATTTCAAAATAAGTTCCTGTAGCACATTTCCAACACAAAGTTCAACCTTTTTGACCTCTTATATTATAGGTTTTCCGTTTCCAGTATCCCCTATGTTTTATTAAAATTAAGGAAAATTCAGATTTCATCAGAGTAGTGCTATAAGTGGACAGCACCATTCAGCTGAGCGTCAAATGCATTGTATTTTCAATTTTCGTAGGCTGTTATGTATTAAATGATGATTAACTAGCATGTTAGTGAGAAACTGATATGGTTTTATCTGTTCCTTTTCTTCAAAGTGGTTTTGAATTTTAATGAACATTGTCTAAATTGTCTACACTCTCATCTTGAACATGCTGTTATTTTCCGTTTTGTTTCACTGGCAGTTTTTTTTTGTTCCTTCTCCTTTATCTGCGTTGTAACTTCAAATGTGCATTCTATAATCAACTCAGTCTCATCTGACAAACAATTCCTTACAGAAGCCTCGGATTCGGATGATGACTTCGATGGGGTATGTTGCAATCTTGCTTCTCCAACTTTCCGTACCTAAGAACTCCTCACCCCTGCACGCCCGCACACACAAAGTGGTTTAGCATTTGTGCTGGATAATAGTGGTACTCACTGTTGCAGGTAAATGATGGAGGTGAAAGCGATGAGGATGATGGAATGCTTTGTGAGTTCCCATCTTATCCTGTACTTGAATACAACCTAGGCTTTCTTGCACTTAAGTTCACAGCAGGTTCTTGCTTTCTAGTGTGGATAAGAATTTCAGGTAGCCGTAGGATCTGTCCACTAGGCCCTAGGCTTAACCTGCACCTTTGGTTTTCTTTCAGTTTGGAACAACACTTAATCTACAGTTTCTATCCTCCTATGCTAGATGTAATAAGCTAATTTGAGTGACATTTTCAATCAGCATTTGAAATTTTCAGATTTGTTACTTTTTTCTTTTGTTGGCTTCATACTATCTCTCCATCTTATGCATGGCTTTTGAGCACATTTTGGATAGATATTGAAACCATATTTGCATAGGCTATAACCAGTGGCCGCAGCCTTCATGCTCTTTCTAACAGCTATTTTTGTTCACAGATCTTCCTGACCTTGAAAAGTTGAGAGGCAAATGACTTAGCTGACTTGGCAGCTGCAGTGAAGGCAGGATGTTTCCTGTAACAAGTTACCATTGACGTAGTTGGTGATGCCTATTAACTCTGTCATGGCAGAAGACTTGATCTGGCATCGTCTAACTTGCTTGCCGTGTGTCTTCAATTACTTATCTACTACCACTGAGCTACGGCTCGGAAATTAGCTGTGAGGGTGTTGTTTTCAGTTTAGCATCATGGAAGGCAAGCAATACATCGAAATCTTGAATTATGGATTGTGAGCCCTTGCAGCCCTCGTATGTTGATACTTGGTACGAAGTTCTGTTGGCCGGTAAGGTCATTGCGTGGATGCACATGAATCGCAGCAAGCTTGAATTGTTTGTTTCGCACTAATGTCATGTGCTCTTGATTAATGCTTGGTGCTAAATGCTGTCTGTTTTAAGAAGCATATTTTGCATCACATGACAATATGATAAAACCTATGCTTGTTACGGAAGCCAGAAAAAATAGGACTACAAAAGTATACAAGGCGAAGTATCAGGTACCTAAAGCCGTTAGCCCTGCAAGAGAAAATTAATTAGGACACCTTGTCAAATAGTATGAAGTTTTTTGTTTGCGAGTTTGTCAGATATTTGAAGCTGGGATTGGATGTAACTCAAACAGAAAATATATATATCTTTCTGCTATATACTCAATGGAAAGGCAATGGACCATGGCCCAGATCTTCAAGAAAGGCTACTCAAATGAACTAAAAATCCACTCATGGGACATATCATGCCTTACTTAATAATTATTACTGTCACAAAAAGGTTAATAGTTAATATGGTTCAACCAGATGATATATTCATAGCATCAAAGCACCACTGAATTTGAGAAAATGTCCCTGACAATTTTACATGAAAAATGTTGGGTATACATGTCATGTGTCTTCCACAAAATATAATTTTATAAATGAATATTGAAGATGATTATACTAAAATTAAATTGGAACAATTATAAACCATATATTAAATACAACCAAAAACCCTTAAAGAATACAACATCGATCAGAACTTAATTCAAGTTGAATGCAACCAATCATCAGCTACGAAATAGAGGCGGTAAGATGGAGCGGTATCGATATGAGCAAGGAAGAGAAGGAGCGGAAGTGAAAGGTAGACATATCTCAGGGTGTTACTGCGAAAATTACAATGAGTTTGAGAGAGGATGTGAGATTCGGGATGATTTTAGGGGTTAAAGCATAAATAGACCGCATATTCCTCAGGCCCAAATCCTGTCGCCGAGAACAAGAGCCGTGGAGGGAAGACAACCAAAGCTCCGTACGCAGGAGAGAAACAGAGGGATCGATCGATTGGAGGATGTGGTGCGCGTCGTGCTTGGCCTCGGCGTGCGCCGGCTGCGCCTGCAACCTCTGCACGTCGGCGGCGTCGGCCGTGTCCCGCCGCTCCGCGCGCCTCGCCTACTGTGGCCTCTTCGCCTCCTCCCTCATCCTCTCCTTCCTTCTCCGCCAGTTCGCCGCGCCTCTCCTACAGCACATTCCCTGTACGTCACCCCTGGCCACTGGCTTTCTACTCACTCACTCTCTTCCGCTGGCCTTAATTCAACTCCATTTCGAAGGGTTGTGGCGGTTTCTTCCTTGCTCGGTTTATTTTAGTTCAGGTCGATCGCTGCTCGGATTGATTGATTGAGTAATTCTCATCTGAATTTTGGTGAGGATACTAGTAATCGCAGCGTCGCGTGTAAGTTAGGCCCGGACTACGGCTGTTTGGTTGGGAGATGAATTGGGAAAAATTAAGAATCCCCATTCCTGACGAGGACGTAAGTTGTAGAACTGTGCTTTGGGGATTTCCCTCCCCAAATATTAGGGGCGCCATGGTTATACTATTAGTGCATCCTCAGATTTATACTTTTCCTGTCCTGTAAAATTATAGAACTGTGATTTTGTTTGAATGTGACGACTCATAAGTTTTAGCACCTTGAGCTCCAAAAATATCTACCATGGCTTAAGGTTTAAACAATTTTTTTTAGAAAAGGGAATATGTATTAATATTCCAGCCTCTGTATCGATCGATACATATAGCTGTCCAATATTACAACTTTCAGTACTCTGACTGATTTTGCGCTGGTATTGTTCAGTATTTGTGTGGTTTTCATTCCATCGACTAGAACAACTTTGCTTATTTGTCATAAACACATTAAGTATACTGAGAGCCAACCCCAACTTCCTCGAGACTAAAAATGGTTTTGTTGTTTTTTCCCTTCAGATAGTTTTTTTCTATCGATTAAATCTTTGAACTATGATAACTTAGATGAACTGCTACAACATTGAATATCATATGTATAAGCAGCCCTGTAAGTCTGAAAAATACTGTATTGCAGGGATAAATGCATTTGATCATACACCACCAGAAGAATGGTTTCAGATGAATGCTGTCTTGCGTGTAAGCCTGGGGAACTTCTTGTTTTTTGCAATATTTGCTCTCATGATGATTGGTGTCAAAGACCAGAATGACCAGCGAGATGCATGGCACCATGGTGGCTGGATTGCAAAGATTGCTGTCTGGGCTGTTCTGATTGTTCTTATGTTTTGTGTTCCAAATATTGTCATTACCGTTTACGGTAAGCTCCTTTTCCTGATCATTCATATTACTCTGTCTTTGGCATAGCATTATTGCTCTTTCAAAAGTGCAAATTTATCTTTTCATGATAAAATTGGATCTTAACATGTTTTGACATATGCTATTGTGTCAGTTTTCTATTTAAGAAAAACATTTTCTATGATTTATTGTATCTGGCTTGAAATTTTTGTGTTTCTGGAAGTTTTAACCAATTCATTGGTTGCATTAGCTATCTTTTATTTAGTTGTTGTGTAGATTGTTTCAGATGCTCCTTAGCCCTTGCAAACCAATTACCATGATTGTTGGAGTTTCTAATCCCAAGATCATAATTGCAGAGGTATTATCAAAGTTTGGATCTGGTTTATTTCTTCTAGTGCAAGTTGTGATGCTTTTAGACTTCACAAATAATTGGAATGACTCGTGGGTTGAGAAAGATGAGCAAAAGTGGTAGGTATGCTAAACACCAACAAGTGATACTTAATCCTGATCATTTCTCTACGATATTAACTCTCGGTTCCTATTTGATATTTTAGGGAAATAGCTTTGCTGGTAGTTACTGTGGTTTGCTATCTCTCCACATTTGCCTTTTCGGGTTTGCTCTTCATGTGGTTTAACCCATCTGGTCACGACTGCGGTCTCAACGTATTCTTCATTGTCATGACACTTATTCTTGCTTTTGCATTCGCAATAGTTGCTTTGCACCCGCAGGTAACAAATAGCGACTTTATACTTAAAACATCAAGAATGTTTGTGTGATTGTAGTAGTAGTACCTGAGAAGCAGATATATGAGTTTTATCTTGTCCTGATTGAATATAGGTTTTTAGTTCTGTTGTGCATTTTAACAAGGAAATCTAGGAAGGAGTATGAAAATGTTCCTAATTTTCTCTTATTAAATAATGCTTAATATCAATGTTGTAGGCTGTATGTTTTTTGTTGAGATGTTTAACATAACCAGTATATCTTTTACACAATGTAGATGCTTAATCAAACACTTCTTATCGAGTGCTATGTATGCATTATTAAATTGTCCCATTCTATGATTATGGTGGTGCTTGGCTACTGCTTCTTATATAAAGTACTCCATATTTGTAAACTGTGGTCAAACTGGTCAAAGTCTGCTCCTTATATAGTGTCCTACTCCAATGAATATGTCTTCAAGTTTATGGTACTAGTCCTTTGCCTTGTTGATATTGTGTGATTAACTAGCTTAGCATCCAACAATAGATCCGTTAGGTTTTGTCATCCAATCTATGCATGGTCTGCTCTTGAATATTTTAGTGAAGAGTATGTGGTAGAAACTTCTGCTTTACCTTGACGTTTTATACAACATGTCAACATATGTAGGTCTGATTTAAATACATCTGTCTTCATGATCCGGGTTTCTAACAGGACAGTTGATACAGTTTTCTGGTGGTACCTGATGAAATTTTCTTTATTTTCTGTTAACATGTGATGAAATATTGCTTCTTGTCCAGGTCAATGGAAGCATTATGCCGGCTTCTGTCATTTCCGTTTACTGTGCATACCTGTGCTACACTAGTCTCTCGAGTGAACCAGATGACTATGAATGCAACGGACTTCACAGGCATTCTAAGCAGGTTTCATTGAGTGCTCTTATACTTGGGATGCTGACTACCGTGCTCTCTGTTGTGTACTCTGCTGTTCGTGCTGGATCTTCCACTACATTTCTTTCACCACCATCATCTCCCAGATCTGGTAAGAAAATGACAATCATAAAAAACATCTGTGAGGCTGCATGCTTGGCTGACTATCAGTGACAAAAAAATTGCATGCAGGAACAAAGAATCCACTACTCGGTGATGAGGAGACGGGCAAAAGTGATAGCAAAGAAAGTGAGCCACGCCCTGTGAGCTATTCGTACACCTTTTTCCACCTCATCTTTGCCCTCGCAAGCATGTATTCAGCCATGCTTTTGACTGGCTGGACGAGTGCTGCATCAGAAAGCTCAGAGCTGATGGATGTTGGATGGACAACTGTTTGGGTGCGTATCTGCACGGAGTGGGTTACTGCAGCATTGTACATCTGGACCCTCGTTGCTCCACTACTCTTCCCAGACCGGGACTTCTCGTAGTTGCCCATCGCCATAAGTTGTTTCAAATTATTAGTTGGTTGTGAATATGAATAAGAACTTCAGAAGGAATAGGATCCACTGGTAGCATGCAGGCAGTGGTTGGTTTCAGAGGTGTGCAAGTGCAATTGTGTGGCCCTGTACGAAATAAACATGTTGAGGCCGAGTGTTGGTTGTAGATAATAGTCATATTTATGGCATGTTGTGAGTTGCTACTCAACGGTGATAATGTTTGGCATTGGACTGTAAATAGTAACACGTGTGTTTGGTGTATATACATCTGCTATTTGTCTTTACCCAGCTCTCCTAGCATGGATTTTGTAGCTTCACCAATCAACTGACTCTTTACGAGTCCGCTGCCTAAAACAGCCAAAGGAATTATGATATCTACATCTGCTATTCGTAACAATTATTATTGGCGCTGCGCTGCCTCCTGACGGCCTTGGAAAGGCTTCACAAACCCTGGAACCTGACGCGTATAGAAAATTAAATATTTGTCCCAGAATACGCGTAACAAAATAGGACAATAATCTGTTACAACACGTCTAGACGTTTGCGCCTGCGAAAAAAGAGGTGATCAATACTAGCTTGACAACTCAAATCAAGACATTTGCACCTGCGAAAGTAGAGGTGACCAATACTAGCTTGGCAACTCAAATCAACCGGGGGAGGGGCAGTCAGTCGCTCAACAGCCAAGAGGAGAGACTTCCACATGACCACATAGATTGGGGGCCACTTCATAAAAAAAACAGTGTTTGCGTTGATTGCATAGAATCCAAGCTCCAAAGGCTGTGAGAAAATTTTTACCCCGTTCTGTTGTAAGGCGTTGGATGCTCCACTAAAATTTTCCTAACATAAGTCAAAGGAAGCATCTGCTGGCTGTGGGGATAAATGTCACGTACAAAAATATTGAAGGAAAAATAACAAAAATATTCACTAAAAACAAGATTCCAAAAAATATTGAAGCAAATGAATGGACATCGCCGTACATCATAAAAGCCTACAGCCATATTTACAACTAAAAGAATAAACGATCCACGTCATTATTAGCTATAGGAGAACCTGGGCAGTAAAACAGTGACATGTTAGATTTCATCTTGACCATAAGCCTATGAAAATGGTCCAGATTTTCCTGTGCCCAATTTAAATAATGCTCAAGTGAGTCAACACTAGCCAAAATCAATGGGACTGCTGGCATCAATATTAACAGATCCCAAGCATCAATTCGACATGCATCCTCTATCATGAGTTTATGACGAGAGCAACTGCCACACAAGCTATCTACTACATCAAAGCTTCCCCAGTAGCTCCAATGCCGGTATCATTTGTGACTGTGATGATACTTCCTATTCTTTTTCTCTTGTAGTTCTTCAGTACTTCAGACCGCTGATGAGGTGAGGCAGTCAGCAACCACTTGCTAAACTCAAGGTCACTCATAACCATAAAAGATGCAATACGGCTGAACTCTTCCTTTTTCTGCGCCATTGAGTAAGATTTTTTCATTACAAAGAGCTTTGTAGTTTTATGCTTATTTTCCAGCTCCTCTGAGGAGCTTTGAACCATGTCATCTATTGCAGAGTCCTCTCTCCCCTTTTTTCGCACGTTCACAACATCCTCATTGCGGTGAGCATAGACTATTCCTGTAGATGGACCAAATTTGTTACTTCAAAAATAGAGAATGCATCATACAAAACATAAGAGAGAACCGAACACAGAGCACAGCTCACTAGGCAAGTTCCGATTTGTAATCACGCACATGAGGTTTTGAAATTATGATAGAACATTAGATTGAACAAGAGGTTAAGCACATTGGCTATAGATAAAACATATTGAAAGCATAGAATGGTAAACAATTAAAAGTGTCTTGAGCTAGTATTTCATAAGGACTAGATCAAAACCTAACATAAGTACGCTGTTCTTCAATATCAGCTTTCACCCTTTCAGAGTAAACAGGAGTAATGACTATAGCTCAGTCACTTGGTCCTTCAATTGTTAATGCAATATATCATGATTGAAAGAACAAAAATTAAATCAGCATTATCCAAAATAAAGCTTACCAAGATCAACCCATTTCTGATTGTCAGTATCAGTCGTTGCCATGGAAGGTTTTCCATTCTCTTGTGAACCAAATAAATCAGTATCGACTATTTCTCTTATTCCTGTTGCCTCAGTTGTACTACTCTTACCATCATCTCCATGCATCTCAATGATCTCACTAGTGAAAAGCTTATCCGACAAATCACGGAACAGATTGCAGATTCCAAAGAGTTCACCTTGAAATTTCTTGTCATCCTGAATCACAATTATTTAGTTCAAATATCCAAATAAATTTCAACTGTATAATGACTAAGCTGTTATTCTTACAACCCAGGAAAAATTAAGCGTTAAGCGCTAAGCGAGCGGTGACCCTCCGCCTAGAGCTTAAGCGGGCTTAAGCGTTCCTAAGCGGTGCTTAAGCGTTTTGTACTGTAGCAAGAACTAATGCCTAGAATTATAGAAGTACATCAGAATTGTCTACTAAATAGAGATAGATGGACATGAAGCCCTACATATTGCTAAATAAGGGATATATTTCTGGCCCATTATAGGTCAAATAGCTCAAGCCCATTAACATAAAGGCCCATATACTCTCTTAACCCTAGGCCATATAAACAATCTCTTCTCTCCAACATTGTACCCTTACCAGCCAGCCGCCACCCTCCCTCCCTCTCTCTCTCTCTCTCTCTCTCTCTCTCTCTCTCTCAGATCTGCAGCAGCCAGCAGCTCATAGGCCATGGGAGAGTGACAAACAACATGGATCAGCTCATTTTCCTTCATCTCCTGCATCCATTTCCTACCCTCCATTTTTTCTTGCGTGCTCCTGCAGCACCCCTACACGAACGGACCCACCATCCCATGGTCAAACGCCTAGGTAGCGCTTAGGGGCCAAGGCGAAGCGGTAGCCCTCCGCTCCGCGCTTTAGCGCGCTGAGGTGAGCGCTTAGTAGCGCTTTTTTTTCGTGGCTTACAACAACCAAAAGTCCTATTTGAACTAAAATGATAAGATCTCATGATCACACTATCGTGCCAACTACTGGCCAAACAATAGCTGAAGCTGAAATTAAACTAATATGTGTTATTAATAAGTGGAATAAATGTGCATATGAACAGTGATAGAAAGTGACATATTGAATTTTCTAAATGCAATCTAAACGATAACAGTTTGTAATGCAATATTCTGATTACAAATGTTTTTTTATGACTGAAAATACAGCAGGGGAAACCCCAACTGTCTGGTTACATAATGTCTATGTTTGTTTGTTACAATACATTATCTTGCATTATCTTAATTCTTAAGAATCATAACTTTGCATTATCTTGTGTGTTAGTTATCATAGGAATTTGAAAAAATTACTGGACATATTGTTTCAATCACAAGTTCACAACACACTTCTCAACATAATATGAAGACCATCAATCAAGCGAGAACATAAGATTTGGTTCAAACATGACACCGAAAGAAGCATAGACCTTTTTTTTTTTTTTGGGGGGGGGGGCTGTATTGAAAAATCTTATGAAACTGAACCAACAAACGTGTAAGGTAACTTGGGGGCAGACACAGTAATTATTCTGGCGTTTGCTCTACTTGACTATTCAATTAAAAGCACTGCAGTGTGAATTCAAATTATAATTCATGATTATCTTTAGCCAATAGAATTGAACTCTAATCCTCATAATAATTTGTTCTTACCAGCTCAAACCTGTACTAGCCCAAATGATTCATGTAAACATTCATCTTATCAAAAGTGTTCAATCAATGCCTCAGGGTGTTACCTGCACTCCTTCAAAGTAACGCTTCTCTATTTTTCCTGAGACTGCAATGTTGGAAAGCTGTTGTTTATATATTTGTCTCGAATAAATAAGCTCTTCAAGGGAACCAGCACCAAGTAGGCGAAAGACTGTAACATGGCGTCTCTGTCCATACCGAAATGATCTATCTTGTGCTTGCAGATCTTGTGCTGGGTTCCAACTCGGATCAAATATCACCACACGGTTAGCACTCACAAGGTTTACACCTAAATTACCTGCCCGGGTAGAGATAAGGAAAACCTGCGTGAAAGACATCCACTGCTTAGATGATATTGTCATACAAAATTTGTCGGAGAAAGTATTGAAAATACAAATCCATTTGTACTTACCTGTTTGCTAGGGCTTCTGTTGAACTCATCCACTAGCAACTGACGTGCATTCATAGGAGTTGTTCCATCAAAACGGGAAAAGCAATAGCCCTTCCTAATGAGGAACTTCTCCAGTATGTCAAGCATCCTGTTTATCAAATTTTGTATATTGAATCAGTTGAGTAACAAAACGTGCAAATGGAAAATGTAGCACATGTTTCCTTCAGCCCCTCCCTATCTCCCCTATTGTGTTCAGGAACAAGTAGCATATCTAAAGCACAAGTATTAAGAAGATAATTCCAACAGTATAAACAACTACTAAAGTACCCGCTGTTCATGGCTAAGTTCACTGTTGATATTAACCACTCAAAATATGACTGCTAGAACTTTTAAAGTATTATTATCTTTAGGAACATGAAAAAGAATAATAGTTCGTTATTTTCAAATCACATCCTAATATTAATTTTCTAATGTATAAACTAAACTACGACTCTTCAGATGATTTTTGGCATACAGAATCAGCTAAATATATGGGATTAGCAAAGCAATGCCTACCATGGCAAGGAAGTGACATCTTCACCTAAACAAAAAATAATAGGTAACTGAAGTGCTAGAATAGTTTCACAGCAATGGGAGAAAGACATGTTTGTGTATTCTATAGTTCTATTATCAAGTATGGCTCAAACCCAAGAGGTTTCCTGTGATATGTTTATCGTACTTATCGTAAATTTGAATAGCAAGGTTATGTCAACAATTAAAACAAATATATGTTTGTGGAAATTATAGAACACAGCAAATGTGGTGGTGTAACAAACCTGACAGAATAGCTGAAAAGAAGAATCTTATCACCCTGCTGAGTCCACATTGACAGAAGCCTTTCCAATGCACGCATCTTTCCACAATGTTCTGCATCACTGAGGCCCATGAAGTTTTCACTTTTAGCACAACCATCTACTAGATCAATATCTGTACCAAATACAGCAGCGGCAAGCTCAGCATCTTTCTTCTGCTTTTCAATCTCATCTTTTGGATTAGGCTTTATCAGCTCCAGATGGTTACTAATCTACACGAAAGGAATTTATCAGATTTCTAATAAATACCCATAATTATTTAATAAGAAAAGTAAATAACCTGCTGAAGCTTGACGAGGCAAGGAAGAACAAGACAGAAGGGGCACATAGGACAGCCCTCTGGGTTATCTTTGTGGAGATAAGACCAGATAATACCGTGTGGTTCTCTTATTTTGCAGCATTCAACCTGAGTCAAAGGACTTCCACAGCTACAAGGAAGATCCTTGTTTATAAGAATCTGTATGTCAGGTTGTTGCAGCATTCTTCTATAAACACGCTTTTGAACATCACTCATTCTGCAGAAAATAATATTATCCTCTTTCCCAAGCATAAGGTGACCAATTGTCTCCTCCTTCGTCCTTCTCAACAAGAATTTCTTGAGAACTGAAACAAGGTGCCTTTTGCGTGTATCAGCAACCTGAACAAATCTCTCAGGAGCACTTACCCTTTGCCCATGTTTTAAAGGCTCATCATAATATGCTCGAAAGTGTTCGCGGTCCCCCAAGCAACCAGGCACAAACCAGTCAAACAGGTTAAATAATTCCATGATCTTATTCTGCATTATTGTTCCTGTGAGACCAAATCGCTTTTGAGTTGCAATCCCCAAGCATGCCTCGTATAACTTAGATTTTTCATTCTTGAGACGGTGTGCTTCATCAACAACGACAAGTTCCCATGAGATACCACATAAAATCTTGCCATGAATCCTGAAAGTGTCAAAACTGGTAATGAGCACCTCCAGTCCTTGTGTTTCAATTCGCTCAAGGACCAATTCACGATTTGGACCATGATAGACAGCAACTGAGAATTCTGCCCATTCAGAAAATTCATTTTCCCAGTTCCGAATCACAGAAGTCGGACAGAGGATGAGTACAGGACCACTCTTCTTTCTCTGGTCAGTTAATTTCTCACCGTGGTCATTGCCTTTCTCGATAACAGCAGACAAAAATGCAATTGTTTGAATAGTCTTTCCCAAGCCCCTAAATCACAACACGGGTGATAATATTAAAATATGATCAAGAAACTCATTAAAATTCTGATATTGCTTAACAGAGGACAGGGAGCAGTGAATCAATCAACTGATTTGCCCTCCAAAGAGATTCCGAGTACCAAATGAGATCTAATCTTGCTTGATCATTACTCCATATGGTTGACTCCTAATAAAAAAACTAACTTCAGGTATGTTCTCGAGAAAAATAACAAACTAACCACTCGATTAGAATTGATAACTGAAGTAACTAACTCGATTCAATCCAAACATACTAATCCCAAAAACTATGCTAACAACTAAGTCCTTCTCAAAGCTAACCAGATGTCACAGGATTTGTTGAGGTTGTCGCAGCTTCCTTGCCACGAGGCTTGTGCTGATAATTGTGGACTACAAAGCCGTCAACCACATATTTGAACAAGCCCAATATTTTTTTATATGACAGGAACAATGAACTGTAATATATCAGGATTACTCATAATGCCACCTACATGACTTGGGGAAATTCATGCAGATCATAACGCTCATCAGGTAGATGTGGACTCTTTAAGAAACCTTATATGAGAAAAAAAAATGCTTTGCTATAATAGTGTGAATCTCTAATAGCATCATCCAACATGGTTAAATGAGTCATTAACGAAATGAACACTATAAGTACTCCCTCTATTTTAAAATTGTTGTTGTTAGGACAAGAATTTTAGTTTGAAATGAAGAGCGGTTTGCCTAACGACAATAATCTGATAACAGAGGGAGTAGTTCAGTAACTTCACATTCAGGTTCATCTAAAAGAACACTCTAAAACTGTAAAATGTCTGCGATGTGGAAGCCTCACATGTCATCTCCAAGCACACCACCATGGTTGTTGCTGTATAAATTGTATAAGAATCTCACACCATCCCTTTGATGCGGAAGTAGCCGACAATTTATTGATGGGGGAACCTGCAAATATGGAACATATAAGAAAAATAGTAATGCAACAAATAATGATAGGAAAGCAAACGTTCAGACAGGCAAAACGAAAGTGCATTTCTGTCCATAAAAGGAATTATATGAGAAGTTACGTTTCAATATGAAATTTGAGCAGACAACAAGTCCACATAGACAAAGATTCACAGGTAGAAATAAAATTTAGTGGAAGGTTAGATAATCTTTTGAAGACAATTTGGGTAGGAGCCTGCAGATGTGAAGCTTAAATCGGATTTTGAAGCTAAAGCTGATGCTAAACCTAAGCTTTGAACTATCAAACCGTCTTAAATCTAAATATTTCAGATCTCAAAAAAAAATCTAATATTTCAGATGCTGAAAGCTACTGGTGCTAAACATATATCGCAAAGGTTATTTTGCAGCTTGAATTTTCAATGATCTTTATTCTGCTGTATATACTTGAAATTCAAATTTATATACTTTTTCAAGATGAGTGAAAGCATACAGGCATTTCTATACGAGTCCTCAACTTTTATGTGGAGCTACGGAATCAATGTGGCAGTCTCGTTTTATATGAAAAAACGGGACTAGGAAACGTTTGCCATCGTAGTGATTTTCTACCAAAATTAGAAATCCGTGCGCTCTACACCGACCCTTGTTGCAGTTGCAGCTGCTCCTGCGGGGAGAATTCCACAGGAAACCGAGGAGATTGGAGAGGCAAGCCTACCTGGACGAGGGGACGCTCTCCAGGCGTCGAGAGCACAAGCGGTTCGTAGGGCCCGCGGGACTCGATGGCGGGCCCTGGTGCTGGGGCCGGGCGGCGGCGGTAGAGGGGGCGAGTGCCCTCGTCCTCCTCGTCCGATGACGGTTCCCCCGCCGCATCCTCCGGCCGCTTCAGTGCCGGAGGTTTGGGAGCCGGAGGCGGCGGGCCGGCAAGGGAGGAGGAGGAGAAATCGGAAGAGATGGCCTCGAGGCGGAGAAGCTGCTGAGAGAGGGACGTCTTGGGGGGCCTCCGCGGGACGAGAGGGGCCGGAGGAGGTGACCGGGGCTGGCTTTGGGATTGGGAGGAGCAGCAATCGTGGAGGCTTTCCTTGAGGCGATGGAGAGACATGGACGACGGCCACCGCGGCGGCTCCTTGCAGCGGAAGGCCCCCTCGAATCGAGTCGAGGTGGACGGACGGGACGGGCGACGTTGAACCGTTGGCCTTCAAAAAATATTGAAAATGAAAATTATTTTAACTGAATCAATTACTCGTATATATTGGGCTATTGGCTTAAAAAATTACTCGTATTGCACAGCTTAAATTCCTTGATAAGTAGTCCTATCAATGCATCAAGGATTTATTTATCATTGTATAATGTTTACAGTCCTATCAAAATACAGTAGCTAAGACTATTCCTCTAAAAAAAATATTTTGTCTAATCAGCAAGATTCTCTCCTTTTATATATAGTTTGCTGCACCGTCCACACTCTATATTCATCATCTATATCAACTACCTAAGATTTTATTCACCATCTCCTTTTTATCTCTCATCATCTTTTCTTTTCCTTTTCTTTTCTCACTTTTTTATTTTTTTCTCCTTTTTTCTCTTCCTTTTTTCTTTCCTTTTTCTCTCTTTTCCTTTTCTTCTTTCCTCTTTCTCCCTATCTCCTTCGTCTCTCCACCATAGATTACAAAACCGTAAACCGCTCGGTTTTTCCGTACAAGAAAAACCGAGCGATAAACCGTAAAAACCAAATGAAAACCGTTTTTCTACGGTAACTAGGTTCGGTTTTGTCGATAAACCGATCGGTTTTAGTAACCAAGTCGGACCGATAACTACGGTTTTTCCGGTTCTCGAGCGGTTTTCAGCGGTTTTTGAATCCATGCTCTCAACCCATGCGTGCGCGCGACCCTCGTCCCATCGCGTGCCGCCGCCGTCCTCCCCACGCATGCCGCCACCGCCGCCCTCCCCACCACCAGTGCGGCAACCAAGGTGCGGATCTGCCGATCGGACCGCGGATCCGGCGGCCGGGGAGGAAGGGAGGAGCAGGGTCGCTCCGTCACCGCCCGCGCCGGGCCTTCTTCCCTCACGCCGCCACTCGGGCCGGGCCTCCTTCCCTCGCGCCGCCGCCTCGTCTCTTCGCCTCCCTACCTCCGGCTCACATCGCACGATCTCTCGCCGTGCTCGCCCCGCCGCCATGGAGGCTCGAGCTCGGGCCATGGAGGTGGGGGCTCGGGCCATGGAGCTCGAGCCATGGGGCCTAGCACTCACGGGGCAGCGAGGCGGTGGTGGCGGGATGGCGGCAGCGGCCTCTTCCGAGGCGGGATCCATGGCGGCGTCGGACATGGCAGCGGTTTCCGACCGGCAGGAGGAGCGGGGTCAGCTGCGGGCTCGTGCCACGTGAGCGTGTTAAGGACGTCCGGGACAACGCCGGGTTTGACGTTCGGGATGCCATCCGGAACCATACCGTTCCTTTCCCGTATCCGGTGCAGCATTTTTACGCTATGTGGATATTAGAGGATCGGTTCCGATGCATCGGTGCATCTAGTCTAATTCATCGAACGCTATAGACCTGTTACGGGTCTGTTTGGATTGGCTAAAGGTGGTTGTCTCCGAGCATCTCCAACGGTTTCCAATAATTTTACTCTCAAAAAATTGATTTTATAGAGTTGCTATATATTTGGGAGTAAAAAGCGAAGACATGCACTCTAACAGTTCCCGATAATTGTTTTCTTAATAGTTTAAATCTCCTTGGGGGAGGGGAGGGATGTGAGAATTAAGTGATTAAATGCAGCAGCCTTTAGCCTATGGGTTGGGAGTTGATAAATTTAGCAACCTTATTTAGGGAACGATTGGAGGATGATTTTTACTAATTACATCCTAAATTTTGATTTAGCAATTTCAATTAGAGGATACAGGTCTGTTTGTATTGACGCAGAACAAGGATGGTGGTGTTGGTGATGAGAGGAGCACAAGTGTCTTGCCATAAGCATGGTTTACAAAATCGTTGAAAATCTATCCGGTTTTCATAGAATCGAGAAAATCGGTCCGGCCCGATCACAACAGATAACCGCTTTTTGATAAAAACCAAACCTGGTACGTGGTTTATTGAGCAGTTTTGGGAGGATAGAAAACCGATTTTTTCGGTTTTGTGAACCTTGGCCACAAGTGTCATCTATCTAGAATGAGTTGGGCTGAAATATTAGTGTTCATTCAATAATTATTTTCTATTGGGGAAAAGCAGATGAAAGGGGCCTATTGAGAGTCGTGGTTCACAAACCTTATCCACTCCACAACTCCTAAATTCATTTTAGATTAATTAGCCTATTCAATCTGATTCTCGACAGAATCAATAACCTTTACTTTAGTGTATGTAGGTAGCATAAGATGTACGAAGTATATTGATATTTCTTGGCAAAGTCCTTTTTCAATCTAAGATTGAAGAAGGACTTAGGGCCCTTTAGAAGTTTTAAGTTCTCGAATCAGTTCAAATTAATAAAAGAATAAGGAAACGCTACCTCATCTCTGTTGGTAGCTTCCCTTTGGGCCACTACCGCCAAAACAAAGCCTCATTTGAGGATAGAACTATGGTATGGATTCTCAAAATCCAGTATGGCCAAAATTATAAAACTAGTTCTAACGCAAGCAGTAAAAATGAATTTTCTATAAATCAAACTAGTATATTGTAGCAAAAATAATTTCACTCAATTTTGTCGGTTTGCTGCTTGAATTTTAGCAGTGTTGAAAACTCACGGGTTCACAGTTTTTTTTCGTTAACCGTGGTCCCTTGGCTGTTTACACTCGGACCAATCTCAATGGGAGTGTTATGAGTATTAAATTTATCGACATGACGTGAAAGATAAGAGAGGAAGTGTCATGGAATGAGAGATAATGTCATCACCATGACCCTCCACCGACATGGTTCTTGAGTATATCTTCTTGATAACCGTGCGATGACGCTCTCCATTGAGACTAGGCTCACACTTGTTGCCATAACTTGCAATAAGTTATTTATCTTTCAATCATAAGTAGCATATATATGAGTGTGAAATTTGTGCCTCTAGAGATCGGTGCCCACCGCCGATCTGGCTATGTAATGCCAGCAGACGCGTTGTGATATGTGCTGCTATTAGAGTCATGTATAAAAGAGAGTCCACCGTGATCTCTTGCTGCATGTATCTCAGCAAAGAGACATGAAACAATTTATAGTCATACAAAGGAGTGTTGTCTTTTAATAAATATATATTATTAATGATTGTATGACATAAGTCGTCCCTTCACGTGTACTAATGGTGCTCGAGTTGTCTCTTATATCGGAACACATGATAGAGATGGTTCTTCATCAAGGGTCCACCAACCGTCTCTTCGAAAGTTAGAGAGGCTATTTATAAAAACATACTACCTCACTTAGTGTTGTACATGCCTTAAGTCATATCAGAGTGGAGCTTCTAATCAATGATCTGTGTTAATCGTCGGCTATCAGGAGTGCCGAGATGGAAGGTTTCAAAGCTTCGGACCAAAACTTTCGTGACACATCCAGCTATCTTTAATACGTCAATCACAAATGCTACTAATGACGGTTTACGGCTGAATCTTAATTCGATTTTGTTCCACGTGTTATCACCGTTGGAGGTGGGCAGCGATCACCGTGGACAGAAAATTAGTGATTTTGTATGAAAATAATGTTTGCATTAGGGTCGTCCTCTGTCGTGACCACAACAATTGTCACATCTCAAGGTTAGAAGTACATCACGACGCTATGTATTGATTTCGAGTGGGTTTGTTAGGAATTCGCCCGGCAGTAACATCATTCGTTCAACATCCAAATCGATGCTATCACAACTGCATAGTTTGAATGATGAAGCATCTTACTATCAGCTAGGAGTAGATTATTGACTTATTATAGTATCAAGAAAGATTTTTGTTTAAGTGGGTAGAACTTTTGCACCAGGAACATAAGAGATGGTGCGGCGTTTACACGCGATCCGACAACGGATGGATACTTATAAGAGTCAAATCCATCGTGCTGTGTCCTTATGCATGCATCAGATTCGATTCTCCAATTATAGTAAAGCGTGAAGATGATAGGGTGCAATTGGTATCCCTTTGGTCCAACCCATGCCTGGGTATAATGATCTTTGCTATGAAGATGATAGGGTGCAAATGGTATCCCTTTGGTCCAACCCATGTCTGGGTATTATGATCTTTGCTATTTGAAATTCTAAATATGACCATTGTCCATTAATATGTATATAAACGGCCAAGACTGTTTTTGAATTAGATAGACGTAATTATTTGCCAATAAACATGTTTTCATAAAAGTAAAACTTTTTTTTGGGTTCGTGAAAACTTATGATGGTGCGAGAAAAGTCATTGCTAAAAGATCGTCCAACATTAAAGGCTTGATGACATATATATGCTAATGGTCATGTGATGGATGGGATGATTTCAAACGTATTTCTACCAATTTTCTAATTTGTATTTGTCTATACAATTTGCATCACAAAGCATGTAGCAGTCTTAGTGGAAAGAGAAAACACCGTTGCTTTCCTTCATAGCCAAAGCACTTGGCACTGTGTGATATGATGCTTCGCAAAGCAACATTGTGAGATCTCACAAAGAACAAAAAAGAAAGAAAAAGCAATAGTCTGAGAAATCCGTAGAAGTTAGTGGTGGACGAGTAAATATTTTTGAATTTTCATCGGCGATAACATGAAGCCGGTACGATGATGTGTAGCATTGAGAGAGTGCTCATAGCCCGTGCGGGAGAGAGATAAAGGACGGCGGCACCGCCCGCTACGCGCAGATAACGTGAAGCCCACACACGCGGCCGACGCCTACTGGCTGGGCCGCCTCGACAGGACGCGGCCGCACGACCGCCCCAACGGTGGACGGCTGCGCGTCCCCAACCACGGCGGTGCACGTCTGCCGACAACGCCGTCGGATTCCACGCGGCTCGCACGTCGTCGGCGCGGGTAACACGGTGGACTGTCCGCGCCAACGAACCTGCCCCTCCGTCCAGTTGTCGGATGCCGACCTGACGGATCGATCCTATCTACCTCGCGCTGTACGGTCACACACCGCGGTAGCCAAGCAGCTTACTGAAAGAACGATGTCTCTCCTTTAAAGATTGCAAGAAATTTCGTTATGGAGGACTCCATATGGCATGGACTTTACACTGGTTATCCGCAGTTAGCATATATAAAAGAACCATTTCTTCTTTTTGTTCGTGTATATTTACAAGCATATTGAGAATGCATCACAGTATCACACCGACCTCAATTCTAATGATTCAGAGACACTCTTGGGATGCATGAATTTCACAAGAAAAATGCATAATCAAATAGAAATCTTTTCAATCTAAAGGGGACACAATTAGGGAGCATATTGATGACCGCCTTGTTTAGACCGGAGCTTTTTTTTAAAAAAAAATCAGCCTATGATGGCTTTTGAAAGGCTGCTTTTATATTAAAACCCCCGATGATTTTCATATGCATGTATTTGTGTAATGCTTGAAATGCCCAGAATGAACTTAATTGTATATGAAAACCATTTTTAATAATTGTTACTGGCATTTACGAGGAAAATCAACAATTAAATGTATTGCATATTATTTGACAGTGTAAGTAATTGCTACTCTGTTTTGTTACATTAGCAAGCACTAAACATGACTTGTTGATTATTCTTCCACTGGACTTACTAATATTTGTGCAAATCCAAGGAGTGGGTAGAACTTCTGATTGACCGCTGTTGTGGAAGACATGCATAATCCTGGAAATTCCTTTCTTTTGAAATAGTTTGATTCGGTATCGCAGCTCTTGAAAAATATCAACCTAGTAAAGAATGTGATGAATGGAACACACAAAGATGCCTCATGCAACAAAACGGCTTGTTCGTTTTGGGTACATGTAGCAACCGTTCCCTTGAATTTATTTTCTATTCCTTTTTTAGAACCATCTTTTCCTTCTTATCCGATTGGCCCTCCATTCTTCACGCACCCCAGCGCGTGTCACGGACCACATTGCTTGCTCTATAAATATCTCCTCCACAGGACCAAAGCAGATCACCACCCGCATCATCACATTTCAACTCCATTTCCATTGATCTTTCTTGAGAAGAAGTAGCTAGAACCTAGAAGAATCACCATGTCGGGCATCATCCACAAGATCGAGGAGAAGCTCCACATGGGTGGCGGCGACCACAAGAAGGAGGACGAGCACCACAAGAAGGCAGAGGAGCACAAGAAGGACGAACACAAGAAGGATGGGGAGCACAAGGAAGGCATGATGGAGAAGATCAAGGACAAGATCACCGGCGAGCACGGCGAGAAGTCCGGCGAGCACAAGGACAAGGACCACAAGGAGAAGAAGGACAAGAAGAAGAAGAAGGAGAAGAAGCACGGCGAGGGTCACCACGACGGCCACAGCAGCAGCAGCAGCGACAGCGACTAGATCGCCGGGCCGCCGGCGTCGCGCCGTGCGCCGTGCCTTCATGCACGGAGGTAATTAGCACCACAGACAGAGTTTACGATCCAAAATAAAGTTTTCATGTGTTTGTTCTTGCTGGATCTGAAAATCCTGATGTATGTGTTCTTTACATGAATCCGCAGGTGGAACGGATGATTGGTGTACCTACCAGTGTGCTGATGTAATGATTCACGAATGTCATGCGTGTGCTTGCCAATCAAGAAGAAAGCTGAGAAAAAAAAGCAATAACAGAGATAGCATGATGATTTACCTTGTGGTTGATGCTCTAGTGATACCTGATAACGGTTGCACGGTGCTATTAGCTTGTAATAAAATTATATTTTCTGAAATTGATCTACCTGCGTCCTTGTATTTCTGCCTTAAGTTTTTGGTGTAGTAAATATGCGCAATCTGTCTCCTGAATCTGCCGTGGTTCTGTTTACGTCTCAGTCAATTTTAGATTTAAAAAAACGGATCTCAGTCTACAATCAGGGACGAATGGCATATCGCAACGTATACAATGAGCTGCAATATGATGCGGCAAGGACATGCTTAAAGAACTTTGTTGGGAAGCCAAAGTATGCAAAGTTTTTTTTTGGTTCACATGGGGTGAGTGGCGCACCTAAACGGAAACAACTTTGCCTCAAAAAGCACTACTAGATGCTTAATGCCTGTATACCGGAGCTACAATGGGTCTCACAAGATGAGGCTACTCTCATAAGAGTATTATTTTCAATAAATAAATTGTCATATAAGCAATTTTGATGGTGTGATATATTAAGAATAAAGATAGATAAAACCAGTGTTTCTAAAAAATTATTGTTTCCAATATGCTATAAAACTAGCATTAGAGGTCAGTATTTTATTTGTAATAAAATTTGACCAATCACTAGCAAGTATTAAATGATATAAGTGTAGGAAACATAAAAAAACGAAACTATGCATTGTGGAAAGGTATATTTTTTGCACTCTAAATGGTGTGGTAGTTTTTGAAATAAGAAAATGAAACCTTGCATTACATGCATTCTACTATCCTCTCGTGACCCCTAGCAGCCGCCACCACCGACAGGGACCTCCAACTCCACCATCCTTTGGTCGCCCTCCATACCCGTCTCTGGTAGCTTGCCGGTAGCGGGAGGGAGTGGCGATCTGTGTCTCTAATAATTTTAGTAGATCGAGTCTTAAACTAGAGAAGTTTCTCCATGTCAAGATCCATCTTCTTCCTCTCCAACAACGGTCACGGTCAGGGGTAGGGTGGATTTGATCTTTTCATGGCGGCTCCAATGAAGATGCTGGCGGCGGCATAGACGTCAACAAATTTCTTTGCATGGAGACATAAAAAATTAGGTTTTTCTGAATGGTGACATCAAGATGGGGATGATGTTATCGTGGTGGGATAATTTTATTTGGTCCCTTCTCCATTTTGTCATGATTAGATCTGATCACGACGATGGACTAGTGAGATCATATCTCATTTTTGTTCTTCTTTGATAGTATAATTTTAAATAAGGAAGACAAAAAAGAAAAGAAAATTATTCTCAATCTTACCTACAAGAATGTTGCTCGGCGTTTTTTGGGCATATGTTCTCAGTTTGTTTGCTAAGTGTCTGCATTTGCAGTCATCCATATGAATCATCATATAAGTTTAGAGTTGAGATTTCGAGCTATATACTGGGTGGATTTAGTAAGAGCTTATAACATGATGTACTAAAAAAATTAAACCTTGCATTAAGAACAGCCTCAAGAGAGTTGTATTTTGTTATTTCCAAGTCTGTATGTAGGCAATAAGATATTTATTTTATAGATGAAATACCACCTAGAATACAAGGCACATATGTTGTCTTCGAAATATTGTGAGCATATCTTTTCTTATTATTAATTTGTTGTCACATCACAAAAAAATATATAATATGATACCCTATTTAATGAACATAAAACTTGTAACGAAACTAGTCTAATAAAAGTAAAATAATCTCAAAGGTTCTGTGGCTAAGGGTTGCTCACTGTGTTTTCTTTTTGGTTTTCAATATGCAACATTGATTACTAATGTATTTACATAAAGATTTAAATTAGTAGTGTGATATTATTACATGTATGACTTTTTATTTTTCAAAAATATTTTAAAGATGTTAATGGTCAAAGTTTCAAAAGTTTTACCCAATTTTGATCAATGGTATTATACATGTAAGAACGGAGTGAGTTTTCCAATCTTAACATGACAATGGAATGGAGTCCAGTAATTTAGGTAAAAAGTTGGTTGAAGAAGTGAAGTTGTGGACCTTTTCTGTTACATCTACATCACTTTTGTTTTGTGCATCAAATTTCACAAAACTACAGCTATTTACGTTATTGTTTCAGAAACTTCATTTTTATGATAGTTAAAAAAAACTACAACAACTTTGAACTTTTATTCCAGAAAATTACATTTTCATGCATGGTCTCACCTGTTATCCTCATAGCTCACCTTTTCTCATATGTGAGATTGACTGGTGGGACCAACTACAAAAGTTGTAGTTTGGTAAAACAAAGGGTAAGAATAGTTGAGGTTCTGAAATTGGGCTTATAAGTTGTAGTTTTCTTAAGTAACAACTCAAATAGTTATAATATTGTGAAATTTACTCTAACTAATTTGTCGTACTTCAAATATGTAGATCTTAGAATAAATATTACTAAGCATAAAAAAACTACATTCATCAGTCGTCACCTAAAAAAAACTTGAGCTACAAACCATGTATAACTAGCTTCTTTGGGAAAAAAAACGAATGCAAGAACGGCCTTGCTCCACAAAGAGCATAGAAAAATACATTCATATGACTAGCAAGCTAGTATGCACATTGATCTCGCGTGCCGTGCCACCTGACATCCAATCTGTTTCGGTCGACCAGGTCCCCACAATAGGATCGAAGGTGACATTTGGAGCATGTGTGCATTTCAGCCTTTCAGGACAACACGATTTGGGCTACAGCTGCAGGTAAGGTCAGAACCCGGTCAGCATGATCACCAATGATTGTTAAGCCGTGCATTTGCAATACAGCTCGAAAGCAGTAACAACGAACGGACTTATAATGTTGCTTGGACATGACATGAGTGTCTCCTAGCTAGCTGATGATGTACTTAATTGCCAATGATTTGCTTGGACTTGACATGACTGTCTTGATGGTTGATGATTTGCAGAAGTGTTATAATCAGAAAAGAACATAGGACTTTTCGTTTAAGTAGGGGGTTAATTTACATCTCAGTTCCTCGATCTCCATTTGTCAGATTTGGTTCGTTTACGGAGTACAGTTGTAATGCCGCTTAAGCTGAGCCCTGTACACAATGATTAGTATTGGAGCAACCATTACCGAAATAAGCGATCAGGCATACCGCTGCTGTGTGTTTTGTGCTCTTCTGACTGAATCATTGACAGGTATGGCGCACTCTTGAACTGACAGGGTAGATAAACCAAATATCAGTTATAGATCTTTCCCCACTTGAGTTGTATTGCATATTTTCCCATCTGGAATTAGGTGTCTTCATATGGGCGATATATTTCTCATATGTCCTACATTTATTTTGTCGAGGCAGGAAGAAGGCATATGACAATATGGCACCTACAGTAGTCCCCAGAGTTATGCCGAGTAGATCTGGATGCAACGAGTTTTCTTCCTGTAGTTACAAAACAACCATTTCTGCCAGATAATAATGTCAAGTCTCTCATCCGAGCATGGTGTTTCCGAATTAGAGATGCTGCGGCTATTAATGACGGAAAAATATTGTAAACATGGTAAAAAAGACAAGAAGCCAGATGGACAGGTAGACCTGAACTGAAAGACAATTGAATTACTTCGCCCTTGTAAATGTATCGATGAGAGAAGATACGATAAAATCTACCCATAATGGTTTTTATTGAGCAAAAAATATTGGTGATACTAGCAAGGTTTTAGCGCTTTCATTATGCTTTAAAAATTATGTGCATACCTAAAAGACAAGCAATTGCAACTGACCTGTCAATTTGACGAGCATAGCTCTGTTGTCTTGTACGGAAGATTTCCTAGAGCGATAAACATTTTTGTCCTTTTTCGTGTAACTTTCTAAGAAGAAACTAGACATGATTGTCCAACAAATGAGATACAAAAGAAACCCATGTAAGTTCTTATAGTTATATGGAATTAGAACTAAGCTGGTACCATGCTTTTTTTTGAGGAAGAGTCTTTGCTATTACACTATTAAAGGTGCCGATAGGACGAATATCAAAATTTTCTGGTTACTGAATTTCAAGCTAGATGTTGGCCTGGAGTGTAATAGTGTTTGGTAAGTGAATTAACATGTTTCATGCCCTGCCGAAGTGTGATGCCTTCAAATGTTTGATCTCCCTTAACATCTCATTTTATTTTCAGAATAGTCAGAGATCCGCTCGTGGGGCACCCGCGTCAGGCAAGGGAACCCGACAAACCAAGCTCTATAACCCATTATGTATGATGTAACCGCTAATCTGCATCAATAAAGTTCAGGTCGGCCTTGGGCTGCCGTAGTTTCACTAAAAAAGAAATCGGAATAGTCAAATTCACACCTCATCTTTACCCAAAAGCTCGATTTCATCTTTGAATTTTGAAATGGGCTAATCCAGTCCTTGCACTCTGATTTTGAGTCCAAATTGGTCCCTAACTGAGGTGGAAGTCCATGTTGGCATGTCTGTTAAAAAAGAATGCCCCTTATAAGCGATGAATTCATATTTCCATTTATAATTTTAGTATTTTATCAAAATATCTATTAGGATGAAGCTATATAAATCAAATTATTATTATTTATCATACTTTTTTTTGTCATATCAATGAGCCATACTATTGTCAAATTCATTAAAAACAACAATAATAAAATGGTAGTGCACAACTTTACCAGTTGTATATAGGTATTTTTGCACTTGAATGGTTGTGTAGCAGAAGGCGATCGTCATGACTGGACATGCGACATGGATTGCCACCACATATTAGGAGTGAATTTGGGCTCAAAACCAAAGTTCAGGGACTAATCTGACCTATATTTGAAAGTTCAAAGATGAAACTGAGCTTCAGACCAAGACGAGGGATGAATTTGGCTATTTCTCCCTTTTTTTCTGAGTTCAATTGATGCATGAAGCTCAATTGGCTCTTAACTTTCAAATTTATTTGTGGTATAGAGGGTTCCATTGTGATGGGCACATTTTCTTTATTATGATGTGATCTCAGAAGTCAGAGACGCGTGTGCGCAACAGCTGCAGAGGTAGAATACAGAACTCGGTCAGCTATTTCTCCCTCGAATTGTTTTGGACTCCAAATGTAACGCATTCATGCATCAGCTGATCAGCGTCGATGTTGCAACTGAGATCCTTAATTATGACATTGTGTACCGAGATGCATCTACTAACGGCCATATAAGTCATTTTGCGCGGGGGTGACATGACTGACTCCAGCATGTTATGTACTAACGTGTGATTGACCCTCAAGAGTCAAATCGGAGTTTGTCTTAATTGCATGGAAATGGCATGACTCTCTTGATTCTTGAGCGCCAATTGCAGAAGTTCTATACAGAAAATAAATGAAATGCAAAGAAATAAAAAAGAGGAGTACGTATGAATAAAATAAATCCTGTGAATCTGGGCTCCAGACACATCATGCCCACTTTACGTATTTAGAGTTCGTTCTTTCAATTCAGTTCGGTCGATACAGTAGATATCAGAGTGATCACACCTTCACCAGAGAAAAGAAACAGGCAAGGTTCAGAAATAGGGAGCAAACATTGATATACAATGATTAGGAGCAAACATTATAGAATAGAAACGTGCACATGGATGTACATCTTCCATTCTTAGCTGTAGTGCCAAGCTGCATGCAAGCCTGCAGCTGATGAGCAGCAAGGTGTTAACAGCTGAAAGGAATGTCAGAAACTGGGAAGTGCGGATAATAAGGAATGTTCTTCCGATCCAGTTCACGGCGCCCCGTTCAGATTATAGACATGCCAGGATAGCGATAGCGAGAGATGAACAGAGAAGCAACGATTCCACATGTCTGAAGCCAGGGTAGTTTTGGTATCAACGTCTGTGCGTGGATAGCATGCAGCCTGTCGCGAATCTGCCATAGTTTAGTGTGATGGAGTTCTTTAGCTCCAAGTGTAAACTTTCCTGTGGTTTAGGTCATACTGGCGTCCATTAGCACATCTTAGTGCTAGATTACATCCTGTTTTCAATAGATCAATGCTTCTTTGAATAAATCTTTCAGGATTGCGATTTGTGCAAAGCTTAGGAGTTCATTCCTTCGAAAGAAAAAGACTCATAGTTTTAGTCAACTTGGAAGTTGGGTGCTTTTTCAGAAAAAAGGTCAACTTTTAGAAACTGATTGTATTTGTGGGAATAAGCAAGCAGGCCAGTATTTTTTTTCTCACGTTAGCTAATGAAAATTAGGGCCCACCAACTGACAGGGGCAGCATGTGCTTTAGTACAATTAATATAGTATTACTTTTTATGATTATAATGTAGTACAATTGTACAAAGTGAGGCCTGATTTTATCTTATGTCAGGTGCTCCTGTAATTATCTGAATGATCAATGATTCTGGGCTTGGTCAATACACGGTTTGTTGTGGGCGTAGCCAATATTACTGCAGATCTATTGACTGAATTCTTATCTGATTACCTGGTCATTGGAACAGAGTTGGAGCGTATGTGTGACCAGTTCAGCAAGATCAGTTCAGCAAGATCTATTACAACGCTGACAGAGAAAGAACCATTTATTTACTAATGAGTAAGCCAAACGATGTAAACTTTCTTGAGAGCATGTTTTCATTGGAGACTGAGCAATGTGTTTAATAGTGACTGGAGAATACTGTACTTACCTGGCAACCAAGATTGGGTATCTGATGAAGTACGGATCACTATAACGTGGTGCATAAAATCCAATAACTTTACCTTGTAAATGTAACAATGGGACGGTTTGCTGGAAATGTAGTTAAGCTACCAAATCTGTCGTCCACGCTGACTATCAAGGTTGGTGACGCCAGCAGTGGCCTGGCAGTTTCATAAATATTAGAGAATCCATAAACCAAACAAAAGCTTTACCTGTCCATATTGACAGAGTGGTTATCAATATGACAACTGTGATGCTTCAATTAAGAATCATTGTATGTCTTATATGAAAGATTTCGTGAAAAGGATGAATATTTTGTCAATTTGATGTCACTTTCTATGTAGAAAACAAGATCTAGTAGTCCAAATGATGCGTTAGAGGTAATAGCACCGTGGAAACCAAATACCACCTTTGAACTAAAGCAGATTTTTATAATCGAAAATAGACTAAACGTGCTAAATATAACCAAATGGTATCAAAGAAAAATATGAATGCATTCCAGTGGTGTAGTTGAGTTTTTTTATTTATTACCGTCACACATGAAAGTAGACTCTCATGTTCGGTTTCTCTTTTAATTTTAGGCGGACATTTTTATTGTATTGAGCAGATTATGAACCTAAAATTGCTAACATAAACCTTATTATTTTAAGTCTCAAAGTTCTCTGTGAGGTAAGGAGCTAGTTATATAATCACAATGTAAAGCTCATGGTCGTTGAAATACTGAAAATCACATTGTAACATTAGCATAAATTTAACTTTGATTATTTTTCTTGACCATATCATGCAGTTAGGTAGCTGAAAATGAAAAACACTTCTTCGGAGCATGACCATCTCCCACTGTAAAAAAATCAGTTTATTTCATTCCCTAAAAAACATCAGTTATTTCATATTGAAAATATTCCAGAATCGATAGAATACCTTTTGAAACTTTCAGACTGAGAAACTGAATAACAGTTGCTTGTCGAGAAACTGAATAACAGTTGCTTGTCAAGTCTTCTTTCCTCCAGCATGCTGTAAAAGTCCTAAATGTCAGGCGCGAACGGAAAATTTGGAACCTACGGAATATGCCACTGTATAGCTAGTCTAAACTCACATCAATCTGAACTGTTCTTGCTGTCAAAATGCCTTCTACTACTGCTAAGTGCAAAATTATGCCAGAAGCGATAACAATCATCCACCCATCCAATCACCTGTGCCTTGTTCATGTCACTAATCGATTTGTTTATCGCCTACAATGACGAGCGTAACAGCGACAGGCAATGCTACCAGGAAGTTGCCGCCGCTAGGCGCCAGCGCGGTCGATCTCCATGGCCCTCCGGAATAAACCCTTCCATCCGACGCCAAAGTCGCCATTAAGAAAAACTCGGCGCTGCCAGACAGCACATAGAACAAGTCATTCTTGTTGTTTACACCCACCATGTGGCACGCCTCCACACCGCGCCGGCCAAGCCGTACGTGTTCGTAGCGGTACATAAGACCCCGTCCCTTGTATCACTACTCTTGATGGCTGCTTCTTCCACCTGTTGCTCAACCGCCAAGAACTCAGACGAGGCCTAAGCGTTGTTCCAGTCAAGGACGGCAAGGAAGAAGAGCACGAGGTTCATTATTCAAGTTTTGACGCGACAAGGAAATCAGGAGAGATCGATCATCGGAGATGGACCGGCTGGTGATCCCGGAGCCGTCGAGCGAGCTGGTGATCCGGATGGAGCCCGGGAGGCCTGCGAGAGGGAGCTCACGCTGCGGAACGCGATGCACACCATGCCGGTGGCGTTCCGGCTGCAGCCTGCCGTGCGTGGCCGCTTCTCCGTGCGCCCGCACACGGGCATCCTGGCGCCGCTCGCCGCGGTCACCGTGGAGGTGGCGTACCTGGCGTCGACGCCGCCCGATGCTCCAAGCGGTGAAGGAGGCGGCAACAACGGCCGCGGCGGCGAAGACGCGTTCCTGCTGCACAGCGTGGTGGCCCCCGGCGCGTCAGTGAAGGAGGCCGTGACCTCGCTTGACTCGGTCAACCCGGAGTGGTTCTCGGCGCGGAAGAAGCAGGTGTTCGTGGACAGCGGCATCCGCGCGTCCTTCGCGGGCGCGTCCGTGGCCGCGCGCCTGGTCGCCGCCGGTGGCGCCGTGGAGGCTCTCCGCGAGGTGCTCGACCGCAGCGAGCCCGAGTGGCGCGCTGCCGACGCCGTCGACGAGTCGGGCCGCACGCTGCTCGACCTCGCCGTCGGCCTCGGCCGCGCCGACGTCGTCCAGGTCCTCCTCGAGTACGGCGCCGACGCGGATAAGCCCAGCAGGGGCCGCACCCCGCTCGAGATCGCCGCCGCCGGCGGCGAGTGCCTCATCGCGGAGCTCCTCCTCGCCAACGGCGCCACGCCCGCGGGGTCCGACGCCATCCACGTGGCCGCCGCCGCGGGCCACGACGACGTCCTCAAGCTGCTCCTCGCAAAGCCGGCCGCCGCTTCTCCACGTGCGCCATCGCCGTCGTCCTCTTCCTCATCAGCGCTGTCCTTCTCGTCGTCGTCGTGCGCCACCACGTCGATCGACGCAGCGGGGCGGGACGGCAAGACGCCGCTGCGGGTGGCGGCGGAGGCCGGGCGGCGCGACGCGGTGCGGGCCCTTCTCGCGGCGGGCGCGCGGGCGGAGGCGCGGTGCGGGGCCGACGGAGCCACGGCGCTGCACGCCGCCGCGCGGCGCGGAGACGAGGCGGTGGCGCGACTCCTCCTCGCGCACGGCGCGGCGGGGACAGCGAGCGTGCGCGACGCTGCGGGGCGGACGGCGTTCGAGGTGGCGGCCGAGGAGGGCCACGCGGGCCGGATCATGGACCTCCTGGGTCTGGGCGAGGCTGTTCTGGCTGCGGCCCGGAAGGGTGAGGCGAGGGCCGTGCGCCGGGCCGCGGATGGCGGCGCGTCCGTGCAGGCCCGTGACGCTCAGGGGTGGACCCCGCTCATGCGGGCCGCTTTCAAGGGCCGAACCGACGCGGTGCGGGACCTCGTGAGCCGCGGCGCGGACGTCGACGCGGCGGACGCAGAGGGGTACACGGCGCTGCACTGTGCGGCCGAGGCGGGCCGCGCTGACGTGGTAGATATCCTTTTGAAAAACGGCGCGAGTGTCAAGGCCACGACGACGAAGGGGAGGACAGCGGCGGAGGTCGCGGCTGCCGCGGGGAAGGCCAAGGTGGTGCGGCTTCTGGAGAAGGCCGCCGGCGTGGGGAGGAAAGATGTTGGCGAGAAGCTAGTGGCGAAGGGAGCGAGCATGGACCGGAGGCGGAGGGCACGGAAGGGGAGCAGCGGCGTCATACGGTTTGGTGGCGGCGGGAAGGACGGGTTCGAAGCTGCCGCGGTTACCGTGGGATGGTCGCATTGAGCCGCCATTGTTAATAAGATGAGAGGGATCAAAGAGCATCTCTTAGGCTTGGGTTCAAAACTATGCTTGAGGTAAGATTGAGAAGGATTTGTTCCAATTTGTGAGTAAGTCTGGAGAGAGAGGAAAATTCAAATTTGTTTTGCAGGAACAAACAAGTAGTAATGTACTATGTGTTATAGTACATGTGTGGTCGGATTGTTAATGTGCAGCGCTGTTGATTTTTATATGTATTGTAAAGATGAATTCTGAGGAGTGTAGGTGTGTTCAAAGTTTTTTGTACTCCATTTGCACACAGCCAGTAGAAAATTGTACAATGATCGTTCGAATGCAATAATGGATCTTGCTGACTACATATGGTGATCAGTTTTTGTGATATGTCTACAATCTAATAACCTATAACTCTAAGTCTCTAACCCGCGCCACAAACATTCCTACTGTCCGGGAAACCATGTGAACAAAACACATATAATGACAGGCGCAAAGATGCAGTGCTCCTACCACGGCACCACCATCTATACAATGATTTATACGTACTGTAAAAAGTTTTTTTTTTTAGATAAGGGAACGTCTGTTGCAGCCTCTACATTCCGGAGAATGTACACAGCTGTTCTTACAAAGGAGCTCTTAGGCTCAATCTCATCAACGAGGGTTCAAAGAACAAAGTTCCATGGGAATACATAAAAAATCATGTCAGTGCCAAACCGAATTTAGACTACGCTACTGTAAAAGGTATTGTTGAGAGTGTTCAAAGGCTTCCTTACTTCATTTGGTACGGCTCCGTAGTTGATTAACTCATGATAGTATATATATCTATATAGGCATGGCCGGCCGAAAATTGTACAACGATGGTTCGAATTCAATAAGCATCTTGCTGACAACATTATTTGACGTTAGAGACAGCAATGGAATGTCAAAATAAAACTGTTGTTTTGAAGGAATACCTTATATACTGTCCATAGCGATATATTATGCAAAAATTATTAATTCTAGAAGAACACGATGTGTTCATAGTTTTACTTTGATTTTTTTTGGTAACATGATGGAATATGAGATTGTAGCTGATGATTCATGACACAATATAGCCAGTCCTGTGTCCTGCTGATGAGAGCATCTAAGTCTTTTTAGCAGAGCATAATGCATCTAAGTTGTGTGAGATGTCTACTACACTCAACAGTCAAGACACGCCACATGCCGCCAACCTACTCTTGCAGTGGCGAATTTCAAATTTCTCAACGGTTGAGTGATGCTTTAGAAACTGCACAAATCAATTTTCTATTGAAAGCAGTTTGTTCTGGTTCCTAACCATTAGTACCATTCAATTCAATATAACTGTCAAATAACATGGTTGCATGCAATGCAATGAAGTTCACAAATAATACTTGATGTCACATATCTTAATCTTGATAAATCAGGTGGGATCCCCCGCGAGGAAGGCCGTTAACAAACAAGAGGCCTCAATCTTTATGTCAGTTGATAACCTCCCTGTAAATTTTGAATTTTTTCACCATGCTAGAGTGCTGGACTAAGGTTATATAAACAATATTGTAGCCAGTGATTACAAGAGCCTTAGTAAAACCTTAGTTTCTGGTTTTGAGAGTGATTTTTCTAGGATTTGATGGTATTATGCTTCCAATGGTAGGCGACGTGCCCATCGATAGCTAGGTGTCAGTGGTAACTTCGTCAATCTTGAGGATCTGCTGACTCAGTCTTCGAAGATGCGCATAGGGGTATGTTTGCGTACATAGGGATGAGTGTGTGTGCGTTCTGAGTATCTGAGTTGTACTGTGTAATAAAAAAACAATAGCATAGTGCATCAACTAGTGCCTAGATATCATATCATGTGTTAAGAGTTTCAGGTGTGTTTATTAAGGGATGAGAAATGGCTTTGATTTGAACTTTAGCCTTCTGATCCGATTAATAGATGGTCAAACACTTTTTACTGTATATCAGTACACATGTATCATTCTTATTCTGCGCCTATCTTTCTCCTCTCTTCGGGGCACCAGTAGCCCAGTAGGAAGGGGATCAATGCTTTACTACACCCTTTGTTTCATTTTAGGGAAAACATTTTATGCCCACGGCGACCCATGCCCTCCCTCAAATAAAGTTCAAAGTTGGAAACGTCGTTTACGTGTCGTTAACTGAAGATCGAATGCCCTGCTCTTGGTGCTGCTCAGGTGAACATTAGTGCGGTCATAAATGCAAGGTTGATGACTGTCGTTGCTGTCGATATACATCGAGTCTTCAATGTCCTGCAACTTGCTCTTAATTTTCTTTCCTTCCCAATCTTATCTCTTGTTGAGAAAGGTGAGTCGGCCATGGCTATGGTAGAAGCTCGGCGTGGCGCCGGAGTAGCGCCCATGCCCGTCCACGAAGGAGGTTGCGAGACTTGACCTTGGCGTCATCTTCATTGAGCGCAGCCCCGACAAGCTCGCCGCCGTCTCCGTCGAGATCAAGACCAAGAACTCGAGGACCCCCGTCCGCACCTTCGTCCTCACCTTCACCGCCGGTGGCGGTGACATCATGGCCGAGAAGGTGTGGCTCAACATGGAGGCACTCACGCACGTCACACACGATGTACTCCCGGGCTTGGTGGAGACGGTAGTGCCCCACCTCCCTGCGCTTCTCAGTCTCCTCCGCTTTGCGACATAAGGACAATCACTACAAAGCAACTCGCATGCACAAAATCAACCGCCTCTTACCGCCTGCTCTGCCTGCTACCGCCTGCGACATGCCTGCTCTCTGTACGCCATGAGTCATGCTGCTACTCAACGACACGCTGACGGAGAAAGGCACCGTTTGCACGAATCTTAGCAACACCGATAATCCCAATGATGCTATTAGGGGTGGGCAGCGGTCCCCGAGGTCACAAATTCCACACCCTTCATTTTATAAGGTGAGCACACATTTCAAACTTCAAACTTTCAACCTTTTGTCAAAAACTTATACACAAATTACATGTTACTTTGTTTTTTAGGTAACATGATGGAATATGAGTTTGTAGTTGATGATTCATGACACAATAGCCAGTCCTGTCCTGCTCATGGGAGCATCTAATAAGTTTTTTTAGTAGAGCATAATGCATCTAAGTTGTGTGAGATGTCTACTACACTCAACAATCAAGACACGCCACATGCCGACAACCTACTCTTGGAGTGAATTTGAAATTTCTATATGGTTGAGGGGTGCTTTAGAAACGTGCACGAATCAACTTTCTACTCAGAGCGGTCGGTTCTAGTTTACTAACCATTCGTACCATTAAATTCAACATAACTGTAAAATAACATTGTTGCATGTAATGAAATGCAGTTCACAAATAATATGTCCTCTTGCTGTGTACACTGTACACCCAAACGGTGTAGAGGCAGAAACTTCATTCCGTTATCTAAAAAACAATATGTCCTGATGTAATCCCTTCGTCCACCAAGCATTCCACAACCTGACGACAGCTGACACCACCGCCAACAACACTCGCATGCCGCACATCTCCTATATAAGACGCCTCCTTTCTTTCAACCTGTTTTGTGGTTTCCTTGTCCATCTATTCCTTCAGTTCCACAACAAGATTTCTGTGGCCAAGCATCAGCAGAGATACTGCAAGGTTCGATCCATGGAGTTACCTCTGGTGCTGCTGCTACTCGGCCTCTTCGTGGGCACCGGGGGCAGAAGCGCAAGCAGTGAGCAACTCTGTACGATTTCTATCTTCAACCCAAACTTCCAATTCTCAATTTTTGTGAAGTTTCAGATTTGCTACCTTTCAAGAGTTTCCTTGTTTGCCATTTTGTGAAGTTTCAGATTTGCCACTCTTGCTTTGTGTTCGTCTAACAGGAATTTACCTGCTTTCTGATAAATGTTACTGTATGGCGCTGAGCATTTTTTCGCCCTTTTTGCGGTATGCTTATTGCCTGCGAACACACATGCAGGGGATCCAACTCCATCACCGCAGCCAAATGAGAAACTACAGTGCGACTATAACCGCCTTGCAGATGGAATCAGCTACCACTGCCATGCAGGCGTTCCGGAGGGTTCATGTTGTGAGCCCCTTCTTGCAGTGGTTGGCGACGGGAGTGATCTCAAGTGCTTGTGTGATGTACTTGAGACGGAGGCCTTCCTTGCATACGCAATGATAGGATACGTGGACGTGGCAGAATTGTATCACCTGTGCGGAGGGCGAGCCAAACTTAATCTGGATGATGATGTCTGTTGATAACCCTCTGTAAATTTTGAGTTTGTTCGCCATGCTAGACTAGCTAGGGTTATGCAAGCAATAACGTAGTGTGCAGCACAGCAACTAGTGCCTAGAAATTTTCATATCACGAGTTAAGTTTCAGTTATGTTTATTAAGGGATGAGGAGTGTCTTTAATTTGAAATTTAGGCTTTCTGATCTGATTAATAGATGGTCAAACACTTTTTATTGTATATCTGTAAACATATGTCATTCTTATTATGCGCCTCTCTTTCTCCTCTCTTTGGGGCACCAGTAGCCCAGCAGGAAGGGGATCAGTGCTTTACTACATCCTTTGTTTCATTTTATAGGTGTGCACATATTTCAAACTTCAAACTTTCAACCTTTTGTCAAAAAATTATACACAAATTACTTGAGTGTAGTGAATAAAAGTGACACTTTTTTCAAAAAAAAGGTGACACAAGCTTAGTAGTATCTCAATGTATATATTTATGGTTTTTATTTTATTTATTATCAAATTACAACTTAAAAAAACCAATTCTCAAACCATGTGTTAAAAACATCGAACAATGGAGTAATATGTATATATTAGAACGTCATTGTATCTCCTTGAAGAAAATTAATTTATAGATCACTTCATAATACCTCCCTCCTCCAGCAACGATATTATATTCGACTTATTGATTTTCTTTCTTTTTTTTATTTCAAGGCAGCAAGGCAGTGCCTCAACAAACACTGATAAGTAATCTTCAAATGCATTTAACGCACTAATTATCAGGAGTAATGTTAGGCATGACAAAAGATTATGTTTCTATGCATGTTGAAACTGAGCCTCTCATCATGTTTTGAATGCCTAGAAGACCATAAAAAAAAGGCAAAAGTGATAACATTTCAAGAAAACACTAGTACATCGTATTCTAGTTTGTATAATCTATATTGTCCATAGGGTAGTCTAGTTTAGAACTATATGTTTCTATAAAAAATAATTTCTGAATAATAGCTTGTAGGTTCTATATGAATCTCCTCCACTTTTTAAGAAATGAGTAGAACTATTTTCTATAAACCTATTTATAAATAAAAATTGGTGGGTCCTGTTTGGATCCTGATTTTTAGAAACTAGATACCATTATATTTTATTGGTTAATATTTTTTTAGATAAATACTTGCATTTGGTGGACTAGACCAGATCATGGGTTTTTTAAAACTCATAATCTAGTTTTTTATAATCTGACAAAAAACTGGTCTAGAAATAATTTCTTAGAAACCTGAGGGATTCAAACAAGACCTTACTTTGACCTTTTTGTTCGCTAAGATGATGGGACTGGTTTGTAGCTGATGGCTCACGAGACAATAGGAACATATGTCCTGCTGAAAGCACCTCCTTTATGCTAAGATTTTCAGCAGTACTTGCAGGCATGCATAATCCATCTAGTTTGTGTGACATGTCTAAGTACACTCAACACAGGCCACATGCCGCCAACCTACTCTTGCAGCGAATTTCAAATTGCAATATGAGATAATGATTGATGCTTTGGAAACGAACATGATTTGAATTTCTGCTCAATGCGCAGTCCGTGCTGGTATCTTTACTACTCATACGGCCATTCAGCATAATACAAATACAAAGTTGAATTTACTATAATATGACACAAAGTCACAAACAAAGATTATGAGTTCAGTTTCTACTCAATTCTTCTGACCTTGTGCCATTCAAACATGATCACGAATTCGACATAGGAGTACTAACTGACAGCAGTAAAAGCGTGACTACGTCCTCCCACTCTCCCCGACACCATGGACAAGGCACATGCCGAGCGCAGACCACGCAGTGCTCCTACCAAAGCGGCTCCTCCTTGCTCCTTCCTCACTCGCTTCCCACTTACTAGTACGTTTCTCCATATAAATGTTCAGACCAAGCCTCGGTGGCTTACCACGCGTGAGGTGCTAGCTACATACTGCCTAGGTGTTGCGAGAGATCCCGGCGACCCATGGAACGCCGACGCTACATTGTACTGCTGCTGTTGCTGCTGGGACTCTTCACCGAAGCAGCGGGCAGTGACGGCTGTGAGCCAGGGACTTCATGTGCACAACTCGGTAATACTCCATCCACCTCTTCAATCTGTTCCTGGCCTGTCTTAATTATTGTACAATGCATCTTCTCCGGTTATGCCTTGTTGAATCCGGTTCAAACTGTTTACAACACGCCTGCCAAGATTTAGGCATTCAGCAGCAGTAACTCGGTTGTCCATTTCCTCCTGCCATTCGGGCTCTGCTTTTTGGTGCAAATTTTTGGCTGCGTGCCCAAATTTTGTGCGGTGCCCATGACCATAGTTAACAGAAAATTAGAATATGGCTATTGAGTTTTGTTGTGGTGAAAGTACTAGCGCCGATCATATACTATGACTTGTATTCTTCTTATCTTATCCGTTACCAAATTTTCAAATACTACTAGTACTAATTTAATCCTTTGTGCAGGGGATAGGCTACCGCCGGCTGGCAGCCAGAGCTTCATTAGGCTCAAGCCATCGTGCGACCCCGAAGAGTTAGCAAGCGAAGTCGATCGCCGTTGTACTCCCGGCCGCGCTCCGACGGCTGCGTGCTGCAGGCCCCTTATTGCGGCGGCCGACGCCGCAATGCTGCTTGAGATGGAGTGCTTCTGCATGATGCTAGAGACGGAGCTCCTCCTCGTGCAGTCATCAATCAGCTTTACGGATGTGGTACAGATGTACCACCACTGCGGAGGGAGACGCAACACTAGTATCTGCGACTAGTCATAGTTATCGGTGATGCCCTGAACAAGGAGAGTCTGGTGTGTAACATTGTATGTCTCAGAGAGCGAGCTAACACACCTGTTTTCTTGTTTGGAATAAAGTGGGGTAATTTTCAGTAAATTATGCACAAAAACCTCGCTTTCCTTTCCATACATCACGGTGTGAGCATGGTACATATTTGTTTGGGCGCTGAAGGAAATAAGAAATCATATATAGACTTCTCATTAAAGCATCACTGTAAAGCTAAGTATGAGTATCATCAAAAGTCTAAACTGCACTCAAGCAAGTACAATTTACCGTGATAGCCCTCTAAATGGCAACAGAAAAGCAGCAACAGAAATAAATAAAGATGTGAAATTCCAGTTTTTAGATTGGTCTAAAAGTAAAATGTGGATGATATATACTTGTGTTTACATCTGTATCGATCACACAGTTAGTTCTCTTTTGTGCACACAAGCTGGATGATTAACATTTTAACAAAATATGTTTCCTCTATCAGTCGACTGAAAAGTCGTGTTTGATTCAGTTCGACACAATGTCCGTCTGATCCCATACTTGCAGTGTGCACACTCATATTCCTTTCAATCGAATGGTTGTAAACGTCGACTGTAAGGATCTCCTACTTTCAGTCACTCAAAGATTAGCAAACCTCCAAAACATGTTTCTCTCTATCAGTTTGATGGCCACCACAGAAAATTAATTTACAAAATTCATGAACCTTTCATGCACTAACATGGATGTTGTGCATCCTCATTCATGTTTGTTTGCATTCTATTATCACACAAACTGGATGATTAAGAAAAGCATAAAAGTTTGATGGCCACCACAGAAAATTAATTTACAGAATTCATATACTAACATGGATGTTGTGCGTCCCTATTCTGTTTGATTACACTTGTGCTGGGGACGTTGCTGAATCTTAGTCAGCTTGCATCGCATACTAATGAGTAACTGCATACCAGCAGCTTATACATGTATGATAAGTGAATTTCATCACATTGCTGATCTAAGGCAAAGTGTAACTGCATGCTTGAATGGCGACAAGCATATAAAACACAAACATTTCTTGTACTCGTCAAATTCCAGTGCAGCTTTCACACAAGTCCCAACCAAACATATCATCACAAAGTTACAACTTCCTGATGAATCCAGATACGAGGTTAATTACAATCGCGAAGAAATAGATGAAAAGGAACATAACGATGCAACAATTGCAAACAAAGAAAGAAACAACAACACAAACGACGAGGCTACTGAATCCAGCTCGATTCTTACTTCATCTTTCACAAAGTTACAACTTCCTGATGGATCCAGCTACGAGGTCCAAGGTATCGAGCCGAAATCCTAACACTGTCGAATCATCGTTGCAACAATAAAGAACTTGCAGGTACCATTGAGGCGGCTGAACACATGGACCGGTTTGCTTCAGGAGAATTGAAGAGCTGCTGCTAATCTTCTTCGTGACCCTGTTGACAACTCCACGAGCGTTATCGGAGAAGGGGCTGTACCCTGCTTCGAGGTTGAAGCAGTCGTAAGAAAGTGGTGAAACCCCGTCGTGCCATGCGAGAATAACCAGGTGTGGTTTGCGTGATGTTACGGCCTTACGGGTACAGACCCCTCCTTCATGGACGTGGCCGTCGAGGACCGGGCAGCAGCACCATCAGTCCAGCAAGCGGCGGTCATGGAGGGGCTGGTACGCACAACGGCAGCATATTCTTGTGAGATTGTCTTGAGGATATGCCGCTCCTGCGTTTCCCCGCCACGCCCTTGCGCCCACAATGTGGTCCTGCACGGCTGCACCATGTGATGGTTGGCTAGAGGCACTGGAAGTTTCCTTCCTCGATGTTCTCAGCTTGAAACTTTCATATTTGAATTAAATTCCACCTTTTGCTTCTTATTGTTCCCTTCCATATCATCACTGCAAGAAATACCTTGCAGGTGCCATCATTGATTGCACTGTAAAAAGACTTCATAAAGGGCTGAACTTTATTGCATCGGTAACAAGATATAAAATCTATGTTACAAAAGAATTACATGTAATTGGATTACAAGGGAGAAACAAATACTCCATAAAGGGCTGGTACAAAGACTTCTCAGAAGTTCTCACGACACAAGCATGAAAAACTGCTACACGGTAACGAAATTTCCTCAGGAGTGCTTATGTTAAACTTTTTAAACCACAGACAAAGCTCCATACGTGAGTAATTTCGAACATTACACAGATCAGCTGATTAAACGACCGCAGGCAAGTGTGCAGCATCCACTGCCAGAACACGGCCCTGCACCAGAGCATCCACTACCTCCACTATCAGAGCTGGTAGCTAGTGCAAGGTAAAACCGACGGAGTAGCCGCTGCACTCACACCCTTGAGCATCTCCAGCCTCTCCTGCTCGAACGTAACAGTCTGCAGCCACATCGAAGGGAATTTCGTCTCTGAATTTTTCTCTTCAGAGGGATGGAATCCAACTACGTCAACTGGGTGAAAGATGCCAGGTATTACCTAGAGGTCTTGATGGAGTCCTGAAGTGATCCATTCGAGTTTGGAGCATCCCAGCCTCGGCAATCAGCTGGATCAGGCGCTCATAATGGTACAAAGCTCGTCAAACCTGGGAAGGTGATAGATTAAAGAAGATACTCGGGATGAGTATTGAGCATGCCTACACTGAAGCACTGGCAGGGACATATCACACTGAAACTGTGAACTCTGGAACATTACCTTTCGTTGGAGCTGTTTACAGCAAGCCTTGATTTTGGGGTGTGCTGGATGCTGGTCAGGATCTGGTAACAGGAAATGGGAAAACTTGTCAAATAGTGCACTCGAATCCATGTCAATAGTACTGATTCTAAAGTTTCTGATGGCTCCCAGCATCAATGATTTTCACTTTAGAAAACCACTGCTTGTATGCTGAAGATCAGACCGAAACAATGAAATAATACTTATACCAGTCAAAGTAGAATCTAATTACAAGATTAACTGTTGTCAAATAACTTCATGGAGTGTACACAAGTAGTACCACATCTTTACCGTGCTTATTTGGATATAATAGGAGATAATAAGTGGCTTAGTGGCACTCTAGCTTTTGTGTTTTTTACAGGCTTCTTTTGTTTTTCATTTATTAGCCTCTCGTTTTTCTGAAGGTGATGAGAAACAACATCTATATTTTCTATGTGCAATCCAGAAAAGACAAAAAAGGAAAGACATCCACAGCTGGGGGCAATACATGACATACAAACTTGATGCATAAAATAGAATAACGGATGCCCACATATTCTAATTACCATTTACCTTGGTTAATAGTCATTGCTTTGTAATGTACAGATCATGGGCTGTCACAGAACCAATTTCCCTTTCAAATTCTTGGATTAGATGAGGTCTAAATTTTCAGATTCATATGGTGAGTTGTGATGCAAGGATTGCACATGGCTTCTCGTGAGGAAGAGTTCAGCCACAGTGTTCTTGTATACCCCACTACTCACTATCTTATGAAATGGTCCTTAGTATTGGCACTATCACCAGAAATCTCCACAGCTGCATTGCCCATTCTTGAAATGATGAAATCTGTTAGCATCTCTAACAACGATATCCCTATTCCTGACTAACGTCATGTATTTGATGGCACTATGACAGTCTCCACAAACTCGGAGGTTCTTTGTAACAAAAATAGTCTTGTCTTCACTGAGAATAAGGACACCAAAAGCTATTGCTAGCTTTTCACTGTGATAAAGAAGTGCCTTCTCCTTTTCTTCTTCTTCTAAATCTTGCAAAACAAAACTGGTATCAGCCTGGTAACCCAGTTTCTTGATATCTATCAGAATATTATCCAGTTCTTGATATATGTCAGATGAACGTGGATGTGACTGGTCTCCACCAACAAATGCATGCAATGAGCCATTTATCTCAATCCAACTGCAACCAGGACTCTTCTTAAAGCCCTTAACCTTTTGTATTATTCGAACTTCTGCTGCCTCATCAAATCTCCCAGCAGCACTGAATATGTTGGACAGCAAAACAAAATTACCAGTCCCCTCAGGTCCTAATTTTTGAATCATCCTTGACACTCGCTTTCCTAAATCAATGTTCTTATGAATCCGGCAAGCTCCAAGCAAGGCTCCCCATACACGAACATCAGCTTTCAGTGGCATGTCCTGGATAAACTCATAGGCTTCATCAAGGAAACCGCCTCTTGCCAAAAGATCAACCATGCAGATATAGTGCTCCATCCTTGGCTGGATACCATACTTGTGTGTCATCGTACGAAACCAGTGCTTCCCTTCAGCCACGAGCCCAGAATGACTACATGCAGATATTAGGCAGATGAATGTGACATCATCTGGTGCAAAACCTTCATTCTTCATGCCTAAAAACAATGTAGTGGCTTCTCTCCCAAGTCCATGGATTCCATATCCTGCGATCATTGTATTCCATGATACAATATCCAGAGCTAGCATCTTATCGAAAACCTGCCTGGAGAGATCAATCCTTCCACACTTAGCATACATATCTATTAAAGCATTACATATAGAGGTTTCTGTTGCAAGACCACGGACTATGACAGAACCATGACTGCACCTACCATGCTGCAAAGCAGCTAGGTGTGAACAAGCTGGAATCAGAGATACCATTGTTGCAACATCCGGTTCTATATTGTAGGATTGCATCTTCTTGAAAACGAGAAATGCTTCCTCTGCCTTGCCATTCTGCACATAACCTGATAAAAGTGCGCTGTAAGAGACTGTGTCCTTGACTGCCATTCCATCAAACAACATCTTTGCTTCATCAATCAAGCCAGCCTTGGCATACATTGAGAGAAGAGAGTTCCCTGCCGTGAGATCAGCATGGATCCCAGATTTAGCAAGCAAAGAATGCAGCTGTGTACCCATACGAAGATCAGCAAGGCTTGCACAGACCCTGAGGGCACTTGCAATAGACGTTGGAGAGAGAAACCACAGTCCACCATCAGCCAGCATGTTCTTGAACAGACTGAAAGCTTCCACCATTCTACTGCAGAGCACAAAGCCTCCAATAAGTGCGCTCCAGGTAACCTCGTTTCTGACAGGCATGCCATCAAACACCCTGCAGGCATAAACCAAGTGTTTGCATTTTGCATACATATCCAGCAGCGCAGTGCCGACGAGCACTTGTTCTTCCTGTTGGTCAAGATAGGCACGGAGGCAGTAGGCGTGGACACTTGTTCCTTGCCAGAGTGCCCCTTGTTGGGCAAGAAGAGGAAGAAGGGTGACGATGGTGGAGGCGTTAGGCCTGATGCCGTTGGCCTGCATATCGTGGAGGTGGGCAATGGCGTGGTCGTACATGCCGTGCTGAGCGTAGCCCGCAAGCAGGGCGTTCCAAGCTACCACGTCCCTCGCGGGCATTTTGGTGAAGACGTTGGCAGCGGCGCTGAAGCAGGCGCACCTGATATACAGATCAATGAGGGCGGTGGAAACGAAGAGGTCTGTCTGGAGCCCGGCGGAAACAGAATGGCGGTGAATGGCGCGGCCGCAGCGGAGGTCAGCAAGCGCAGAGCAGGCCTTGAGGACAAATGGGAAGGTGTACTTGTTGGGGGCGACTCGGCGGCGGAGCATGGAGCAGTAGAGGTTGATGGCCGCATGGAAGGGGCCGCGCCACGAGTAGGCGCGGATGAGGGCGTTGAAGGCGCGCGCGTCTGGCGCAGGGATTCCGTCGAACACCTGGCGGGCGAGGCCCAGATGTCCGCGGGCAATGTGCTGCTCCAGCTGCTGCTGATGATGCAGTACATTGTTGTTGCTCTTTTCCTCGCGAGAGATGGCGCCTGAGGGAGATGGGTAGCGGCGGAAGGCTGCGGTGGAGAAGAGACGGAGACGAACTCGCCGGATGTGCATGACGCGAGGGCAAAGCTGCAGCGGCGGCAGGAGGCAGAGAAACCAGCCGGCCAGGCGACAGGCGGAGCGGAGCGACCACCCGGAATTTTTCTTCTATTTTGACTCATTTTCATCTAAAATTTTAAAAATACTCTCATATGAAATAAATTTTTAAGATCTGACCTCTTTTAGTCACGCTAATCTGTATGACGTGACACATGTATATGCTCACATCATTCACTTTAGCGTGATTAAATATGACTGTGGTCAATTTTTATATGTCAAACTTATTTTCCTACGTGTAATTTGATCACGCCAAAATATTCGACGTGACCATATTTATATATCACACCAGACGTGATAAAATAGGACCAGATTTTAAAAATATAGTTGTTAAAAGGTCATTTATAAAATTTTAGATAGGAGGAGTCAGAATGGAAAAAATAACTCACCACCCGAAGCCCGCGACAGGAAGCGGTCGTGGCTAGAGATGTCCAAACGGGCTGCAAGGAAAGGCCTGGACCAAGGCCTTTGAAAAGTCCGGTACATGTAATTTCAGTCCAGCACGACTCACAAAGGATTTCGTGCTGTGTCAAGCCAGACTTCGGCCCTTGGCACGGTACACACTGACTGAGCTACGTGCCATGCCCGCCCTTTCAAACAATATGCTGATGTAATCTATAGATTAGACTAGTTGTAAAACGTAAATTGAATTTTTAGACCATCTTACCATCGATAAAAATTAAGTGAAATTACGTAAATTCATTTCATCTTATTATTAGTACCAATATAAATTTTCTTTAGGGTTAGATTTTATTTTAAAAGTTTGAGTTACTTTTTTATTAAGAAGTTTGAGTTATTTGAATTTAAAGGAAAAAATAAGTATTTGAACTTTAACTCCACCCAAAGAGTAAAAAGTCCCATGTCTAGCATGATTTTTAGATGTCAAAAAATATTTCTAATTGAGATATAAAAAATCTACACTCTTAAGGTAGAAAATTTTGAAATAATAAAACAACTATTCTAGTTTGTTGCCCTTTTCATGGGAGATATATCCCTTGTCGCCCGTTGGTTGGGCGATATTTGCTTGTCGCCCGTTAAACCGGCCTTGTCGCTTGTCGTTTTATCAAATTTTGAATTGGACGAGTTATTTATATTAAATTATTAAAAATTCTGTTATTAATTAAAAAAATCGCTAAACTGGTTGTCAATGGGCTTCTCCAATCACCGGTTGTGGGTTGTGAGATGAATTTGAGCATGCTGTGCTAGCTTCTAGCATTTATTAGGCCTTCCAGGGACCATGCCACCGCGGGCCTTTAAAGGGCTTCAATGGGTCACCTGCTAAATGGATTGTGCCGTGCCGGCCTTCGGGCCGCCTCCGGACCCACGAACGCCCATAGCATAGGGTCGTACCGGCACAAGCCCTAAATTTAGCGGTCCTTGTTGGGCTCGTGTCATGTTTTTTTTTGCATGGAAGAAGTCCTATTAATCGCCCCTAAATTATTGCTAAAGTTCTAGTTTCCTCCTTCAACTCTAAAACCGGACACACCAACACCTTGAACTTTTCAATATCGTGCAAATGACACCCCTCGTTGGTTTTGCGGCTTGTTTTGAATGACATGGCGAGTGGGACCTACATAGGTGGCAGCAGCCCCACGAGCCTCTCTTCTACCTTCCCTTCTCTCTCTCTCCCCCTCCTCTCTTTTCTTCGTCTTTCAATGAGGAGAACGACAATAAGCCCAAAATGCCCCCGCACCGGCTCCACCCTCCGGCGGATCATGGCCGACCCCTCCGGATCTCATCCGTCGGAGATGAAGCGGCTAAATCGCAAGCTTAGTGGCTGATGACTTCTACTATGGCAGGTCCAAGGAAGGAGTAGGCTCGCCACGGCCACGCATTGTCACCCACGCTAGAGCGGCCCTCGCCGTTGCATCCGTATCAAAGCCCTCCGGCCTTGTCCGCATGTCGTAGCATCGTCTCGCGCAAGAGCAGGCCGACCCACTTTCACGCCTACGTCGATGCAGCCTCGTCAATGGTGAGGTGTGTGGCCAACACCTAGCTCCGGCTCGCGCGAGGACAACAAAGATGGCGTCGTGGAGCCATGTCTCGGATGTCGTCGACGACCATCGTTCACCTTCTCTCTCTCTCTCTCTCTCTCTCTCTCTCTCTCTCTCTCTCTCTCTCTCTCTCTCTCTCTCTCCATCAAGGGACAGTGCCGGTGGCCCAAAGGACGCCGTCAACGAGGACGGACCTAGGCTGGTTGCTTGGGTATTCCCGGGAATACCCAACAACTTAGCAAAACCTTATACTTAATATAGTTTTATAGCTCAAAAAGTTATCAAATAATCAAGTTTACTTGTATTTTTGCTTGATTGATCAACTTAGGAATACCCAAGTTTTAAGTGTTGCGTCCGTCATCGGCCGTCAAGCCGTTCGATGACCGATCGCTCCACCATCTCCCGTCCCCGACACCGAAGCGCCGCTAACCATCGCCATGACCACACTTGCTTTGCCAACTCTCTCTCTCTCTCTTCATCAAGGGATAGTTTCGGTGGAGGCCCGAAGGACGTCGTCAAGCCGTTCGATGACCGATCGCTCCACCGTCTCCCGTTCGTGAGACGAAGTGCCGCTAACCATCGCCAAGGTCACACTCACTCGTCAACTCACGAAGGTACATCTCTCTCTCTCTCTCGAGATCCGGTGGATCCCCTAGCCTCGCCTCCAGCCGGACCCGCCGTCACCCAAAATTCGACCCGAACGCCTTGAACTTAACACCAATTCGAAGGCCCGCTACCGCCTCTGCCACCCCGGCCACGAGCCAGGACACGACGCGTAGGGAGTCCTCCATGGCGCAAGAACTAGGAGAACGAGGAAGGGTTGGTTGCACCGCCGTCGACAACCGCGTCATCCCGTCCTTCCAACGATAGCAAAGCCGGTAGGGCGAGCAGAGTGAGATGGACGAGTGGTTGGTGGGGCCATAAAGCCGATGTGGCACCCTAACATGTGGGTCCCACTAGCAATGTCGACCAAAACCACTCGTATAGACTGGACATGGGGGTAAAACAAACGGTTTTGATAATTGGAGGTGGTTGGATAACCGGTTTTGGAGTTGTGTGAGGAAAATCAGACTTTAGGGATAGTTCATAGTTGAGAGGGATATAAGAGACTTATTCCTTTTTGCATGCATTGTGCCGACCCACTAGGCACGACCTTTTGGTACCTCTAGCAAGCTAATGTTTGGACCCAACTAAGCAAAAATATGTTATTCGAGGATTACTAAATTATTGTTATTAGTTCCAAAAAAATTAAATTATTGTTATTGCTTCATAAAAATTAATTATTATTATTGTCTTAATAAAGGTATTATTATTCCTAAAAAATCCAGTTGTAATATATTCTCTTTGTATCCGTTGCTACAGCATAGTATATATTTGTAATGTCTAAAATATGTCATGACTTACAAAAAATACGCTACTGTACAAAAACAACTTCATTGTCCTTAAATATTGCTATGGTCCTACAAGAGATGGTCCAGAAGAAGCATATGTTATCGATTTGTTGTATTTAACGTTCTGATATTGATGTTGAAATTGCTACACCTACCCAGGAGATGGTAGGGTCCAGAAGAGAACGTGCTCCAGACTATGTTTAGCAGTTTGACTTAAGGTTTCCCAAAAAATAAGCAGTTTGACTTAAGGTAATATATGGAGTGAGAACTCTGCATGAATTTTGTTGTGGGGTGCTAACGTACAGAACAACATTTTGAGCAAAGGATTTGATAGGTACCTCGTTTTTAGAACAATAAAAGTTGTGATCTGCTTACAATTGAGTGCAAAGAGAGAACAAGAAGTGCAAACAAAAAGAATTAAGCTAAAGAGTCATGGAGAACCTATGAAAGATAAAAGAAATAGATAATAGAACATTTCTTTTTTGCAAGGAGAATAGACAATTATGGGTGACAGCAATAAGATTATTACTTTGGCAAAAGCACGCTAGGTTGCACTGAGAATATTCATTAACTAACTATATATTCGATTTTAAAATAATAATACTTTTTTTCTTGGTGAGTTTAAGTGTGTCTGTCTTGTTTCTTTATGTTTATGCGTACAGTTCAAGTGTTACTTCTGTCACAATGAATCTTAAAATTCCTATATGCTTCTATGTGTGACTATAAAATAAGAACTGAAACTAGATTGAGATGATCATTAAAAAAACAATTTTGATTTCTAAAGTTATATTTTTGAGTTGAACACTTTAATTTCTGTTTAAATTTTAAGGAACATAATAGTAATATATGCATACCTCCATTTGCCATCTCTCAACATACACAAGCCATAGCCCAAGTCTATTTCCATGCAACCAAGTTAAGAATGTGTTGTTTAACAACAAGCCAAAGTAATGTAAGAAAATAAACTAAAATGACTCTAAAACCACTTCTTCCCAAACTCCTGTTGGCAAAAAAAATGTTTTTATTGTATATAAATGTCACATTAAATTCCACTGGTTACGAACCCCTTTTTGTTGCCAAAAGAATGGAAATCAAAAGCCCTATTTTCGGGTCTTTTTGACCATCCGACGATGATCCATTCCACAAGTTGCACGTCAAAGTACAGGCAATCGCGGTGGGCCACGGAACAAACCCCATTATCTCAGCCCCACCCATCGCAAAGCAAACAAACCCTAGCGAGCCGGACCCGGACCCTCTCTCCTCTGATCCGGTGCGCCCGGTCAAACCCCAGACCGTCCCAGCCGGTCACGCTGCTCCAACCCCCTTCCTCTTCCCCACCTCCCTTCCTTGCCTGCTCCTCCTCCTCCTCCGCCTCGCCGGAGCACCGCCCCACCCTTCGCCGCCACGGCAACCCCGCATCTCCCACCAAACCCCATCTTCACCGTCCCCTACAGCTCCCAGCGTCCTCCCCTATCCCTCCCCGGGCTCGGCCCCCGGGTACGGCTCGATCGTTCAGCCCCCACTTCCTTCCCCGCCCGAACTGCTGAGGACCGGGTTATTGGGGATCGCCGGTCGCCCAATAGCCGGCGGGAGGGATGCCTTTGGATTGATGTATTGATTTTTGGGCGCGGGCGGCGAAGAAAGGAGCCGCCTTTTTGGGGGCGTTTTGGTCCCTCGGCGGCGGCCATGGAGAGAGGGGCGGGGAGCGAGCAGGGGTCACCCGAGAGTGAAATGGGCGACGGAGACAACGACAGCGTCGGCTACGGCGCGGAAATGGAGGTCGATGCGGGGAGCGGGTCCGCCGGCGCTGCGCCGGCGAGCTCGGCGTCGGCGTCGGCCTCCGCGTCCGCGTACGCCGCGCGCGCCGGAGCCTACGACGGCGTCGACCCGTTCGAAGGCATGGAGTTCGACGACGAGGAGGACGCCTGGACGTTCTACAATGTGTACGCCCACCGCGTCGGCTTCAGCACCAGGATTAGCGTCATGCACCGGTCGCGCCGGGACGGCTCCGTCATGTCGCGCCAGTTCGTCTGCGCCAAGGAGGGGTTCCGCACCTACCGGGGGAAGAACGAGGTTGCTCGAGCAGATGCTGGCACTGGCGATGAGGATTCTGGAAAGGGTCGCCGGACTCGGGCCGTCACAAGGGTCGGCTGTAAAGCCATGATTCGGGTGAAGAAGCAGGATAATGGCAGGTGGAGTGTGACCAAGCTGGAGACTGCACATAACCACCCCCTGGTCCCTGCCGACCAGTCACATTGTCTGCGCCCACACAAGCCACTGTCAGAGTGTGGTAAGCAGAGGCCCTTTGGGAGTCATCGAAATGGTGGCACACCTCTGGCGATTGAACCGCCGTCATCTCCTTTTACACCGCCTGTGCATCGCATAGGCATACCTCAAGCAGCTCCCCAGTGTATTTCAGATGGTATTGGGAGTGGTACTCGAGTAATTTTGGATTATGTCAAACGCATGCAGTCTGAAGATCCAGCGTTCTTTTATGCCATGCAGTTTGCTGATGGGCATCCAGTAGGGAATATATTTTGGGCTGATGCAAGAGCTAGGATGGCATACAAAGACTTTGGAGATGCTGTTGTTTTGGATGACTACTGCAAAAGAAGCAAGCATGATCTCCCACTTGTCACTTTTACCGGAGTCAATCACCATTGCCAGCCAGTTCTATTTGGATGTGCCATAATTACCGATAACTCTGAGGCATCGTTTCTTTGGCTCTTTGAGACATTTCTGTTGGCAATGTCCGGTAAACACCCTGCCTCTCTGACTATGGAGCATGATAATGCTGCATCATCAGCTGCTCTGAAGGTATTTACTCAATCTAGGCTCCGATTTTGCAAGTGGCACATTATGAATGAAGCACAGGATAAGCTTTCACATGTCCTGAGTGCATTCCCGTCCTTTCATGAGGAATTTATCAATTGCATTGACATGTCTGAGACAGTTGATGATTTTGAAGTAAATTGGAAGGCATTAATTTCTAAGGTTGACTCTCAACATAGGGAATGGCTTGACTCATTGTACAATTGCCGGCATCAATGGGTCCCGTTATACCTGAGGGATACATTCTTTGGAGATGTATCATTGAAGCAGCAATGTGCAAGCAGGAGTTCCTTATTTGAAGGTTACATCAGTGCTACCACTGATTCACAGTCATTCATTCAGCAATATGAAAAGGCTCTGGACTGCTGTTATGAGAAGGAGGTGAAAGAAGAATTTGAAACAAAATATTCACTTCCAGATATCAAGACATCATCTCCTATAGAGAAGCAAGGAGCAGAGCTATACACACGGTCAATGTTTTTGAAATTCCAACAGGAATTGATTGATGCCTCTGTTTGCACTGCTGAAAAGGAAAAAGATGAGGGAACCACTTCCATTTATAAAGTGACCAAATCTGAAGAAAGCGAAAAGCCATTTACTGTTCATCTTAGTTCTTCAGGAAGCTCTGCAACATGTAGCTGTCGAATGTTTGAATACTTTGGCATTGTCTGTAAACACATATTGACTGTGTTTGGTGCACAAGGTGTATCTGAACTTCCTGCTCAGTATTTTGTAAAAAGATGGACGAAAAATGCCATGGATAGAAGCTCAAGCGAGAAAGTTGATGAAATTAACAGTGTTCAGGAGCCCAAGGAGGAGCAAAGAAGTACTGCTGAAGATGGAGTGCATTCTCCGACATGGCGTTACAATAGTTTGTGTCGTGAAGCACTTAGATATGCTGAAGAGGGAGCATCATCATTAGATGTTTATATTGTAGCAATGCAGGCTCTTCAAGAGGCTGCTAATAGGGTTAATATGGCAAAAAGAGGTATTGGACAGGCAGCACCATTAGCGGTGATGCCTATTACAGCCCAACCACCTGAAAATTATGGACAAGTCCAGGAGATTAGTTCTGGTAAGCAAAAGAGGAGGAGGAGGAGTTCAAACAACTCAAAGGAGAACTTCACATCAAATCAACTTATGTATGTGCAGCAACCTGTTAATTTTCTTTTTGTTGCTCCTGGTTCATCAAGTACTTTGCCAGGTCCTAGTCAGCTAGTTGCTGCTGCTCCCATTTCTTTGACTGGTACCCAGTATGGACAAACATCTGGTGCAAATCACTCAGTTGATAACAATGGCTTATCTGTTGGCAAATTTTCTGGATTTACTGATCAAAATGCATCAGCAGCAGCACCTTCTTCAGGAAATGTGCAAGGAGAAGCAAAACTTACAGGGACTGCTGCACAAATAAAAGAGGTCATTTATCATACTTACTACTGAACTTCATATTCTGCATATTCTTTTGTGTTCTATTGGTTCTTACAGATTTACAGTGGCCCAGAAAAGAAACATACTCCCTCTGGACATTTTTTGTTGACTTTAGGACATGATTGTTGGTTCATTTTTGAGCTAATTACCCTGTCCTAAGGTCAACAAAAGATGTCCGGAGAGAGTATGTTATAAATTATCGCTCAAGTTCTGAGTATGGTTAGTACACATATCCTGTCGTTTATGGGTGATGAAGGTTGACGATCTTGGTTATTTTTTAGCCATGCTAACCATATATAAGAAATAGTATGAGAAATAGCTCAAGTACTGAGCTACACATATCCTCCTTTTATGGTCAATGTTTAGGTTGATATTCCTTTTTTGTTTTATGTTGGTCTAAATTCTTGAGGAGAAATTTAACCTTATATCCCTAACTTCCCTTGTTCAATCCGTAGTCGATTAGTTAGTTGGACTATTGGTAGATCAACAAATTGATGCATATTGAAAGAAACTAGTTCAATATAGGATGGAGGGACATAATGTCCGGATAATACTTCATACATTTTTCCACATGCAAGGAAACATAGCTATGAGGTTAAAAAAGTATAGAGTGAGGGGTGACATCTTGATTCACTAGAAAGTTGATATTATCTCTGCATGTTTGTTTTTCCTGGGCACTCATTGTCAATTGGATAAAGTTTCCAAGTACATCATATCCAGCCATATTGTGTTGTTCTGTTTACCATCAATGTCAAATTATTTCCATGACATACATGAATAAACAAAGGTCTCGTTTCAATACCTTGAGCTGTAAATTATTTTATAATTTCTATTTAGGTCAATGCCAATTCACAGTTAGTGTATTACTCCCCTGTATCTGTTCCCTCCTAAAAGATCAATCGAATCATAAGAAAGTCCCTTGGTTCGTTCATGACAGTTTTTTACTTCACCAAGCTCTTTCAATTTTGTTTCCTTCCTTGCTTGTGAATACAATGCAAGTTGGTTATGTCCAGTTTGCATGACTACTTAATTCATAATTAGCAAATCTGAAGAGAATTTAGAATGGGTTGTTAGAATTTGCATGTAGAATCAAGTGATGATTAGGCCTTAAATATGGACCCAAAAGCGAATATTTCTTTAGATTTATTTCTTCATATGTAAACCTCATCGTATTGTTTGTTTGATTATCCTTTCTTCATTTGGCTCGGTAATATTAATCGCTAACAATATTTTCCCATGGGTCTACTTCTTGTTTGCTTCATGAAGAGATATGACTTTTAAGTTTATTTATTTTCATGTTTGTGTATTGTTGGAACAACAATCGATTTAACTAATTAATTTGTACATGCGTACTGTCTGTAGAGGCAGGGAAATCTTGACTGGATTGTCCTTTTTGTGTTTGAAGCCTTAGCAGATTGCTGAAGAAACTTGAAATGATAATTGCTAGCAACAATACAGTGTTAAATCGTCTGGTCCCTGTCTTATAACTGAATTTTGTACACATTTCTTGCTTCTGTTGCTTGGGGCAAGCCTGTCTGATGATAGACAAACCTATATCGTTGTATCATGTCATTCTTCATGAATACAAAGTGATCTAAACGTGTAATCTTGTTAAGAAAATTATATGTATTATGTATTAACAGAAAAGGATGGATGGCGTTGATCCTTTAAAGATAGCATGGATCAAGGGTAGGATCTGGTAGGAGATGACTAATGGTTTATATGCAGTGTTTAGTATTGACAATGCATTCACTACAAAGATGTTAGGATGCAGATTAAATTTTATCTTTTATCATTATTATCTGCCACTCTCAAAGTTGCTTTGACTGATTTTTTATAGACTTGATAAACGTGACATTTTTTCTTGCATTATTCTCTTGCGCATAAAATTATCAGCAAGCCATCAAAGCATGTGGGGATGTAATATTGTTGTGCCTCATCCAGGTTAAGTGGGAATGAGGGTGGGTTTGGTATTGTTTCAGTCCATTTATAATTAATGATGTCTCGGATACGGCATATTTTCTCGGTAATAGTCAGTAGAGTGTGAATCTTATGGTTTTCTTGCCATTTTAAGTATAAGTGTTGCATGCCATTTATTGGAGTTGAATCATTTATCTTTCTTTGCTTTCTTTAGAGTAGATTTCATTGGCTTACGTGAGTTTCACATCACAAAAAGAGAGAGAGAAAAACTCTGATGTTATCAATGATTTCTGGAAGTTTAATAGGATGTTTTCGTAGTGTTTATTGCACTTGTTATGTTATGAGTCTTTCAGTTGCATCACTCAATAAATGTATTGTCTTTCTATGAGAAAGTGATTTGCATTTTTTATAGGAAATTACCACAGTAGATTGGTTTACAGCTGTTACCAGTAGAGAGAACTTTTTAAATCTCTTATTATAAGTATCAGTTTACGGCTTCTTGTTGCCCCTGCCACAGCTTCTTTTTCACTTCAGTCATGCAATTGTTACTTGTATTTGTGCTATCTCTTCAGGTTTCTAACCATGATACTACTTGTCGAATATGCAGAGCCATGAACTATGCCAAGCTAATGGCAACAGCGGATTTAGTGTTAATGCATTGAACTCCAATGCTGCACCAAAGCTTGTTACTGTGCCTATTGGATTGTGCCCTTCCATGGATGGCTCTAAAATATCTGCTGGTATGTTTATTTGATGTTTAGGTTTGAATCTTTCTGTTAAAAGTTGTTGTGACATGCGTGAGCTAATTTTTAATTAAATGTATGCATAGCTGCATTTTGCCAACAATTTCATTTGGCATTACTTTTGGTGCAGCCGGTATGAATTCTTCAAACCCTGGAGATGTCAGCAACAACGGCAAGGTGTCTTTTGATGTTCATCCAGCTCAGTCATCTGCACAACAGCCAGCTATACAACAGTTAACTGACAGTATTGATTCCCGAGGAAATCCTGAGGGTTCTTCTATAAGGGCTGCAGCTATTGCAGCTGGTGCGCGGATTGCATCTCCATCTGATGCAGCTTCAATCATAAAAGCAGCACAGTCAAAAGATGCTATCCATATTAAGCCCGGGGAAAGCCTCCCAAATTACCTGAAACCATTGGCACCAAAACCACTTAGTTCTCTACCACCGGCGAACGTATCCAACTCGGAGCAAGCATCCCCTGGCCATACACAGCCTGGACAGCTCAGATTTGGTGATTCCGCAGCAGCCAAGGATGCAATTTTTGGTTCCTCTGATGGCAGTGATGACGAGTACGATGATGACAACACTGACGATGATGAAGATGAGGGGCTGACTGGTGATGATGTGGAACGCGAATAATCTTCTCTCCCTGCACTAACCTCTCCTGATGGCTTCTGAGGTCCTGATTTTTAACATCATTTCCGCCAACGGAATCTCTTAGACCATAGCTGTATACATGTTTATAGCCTGTATTTAAAGGTCCCACTATGACCTTCATGAGCCTAGAATTTTTCCTTTATCGCTCTCTTTTAGTATCCATAGAAGCCATCTCTGTTTAACCTAATCACAAACATTGAGCTTGCTTGAGCTTTTCCCCGTTTGCTGGCTCCTAGTGAGGTTCGTCACCTGGTTTAGTCATGTGTGTAGCTTACTGGTAGCTATGTACAGCATGAGTTGTATGCTGGCGAACTGTTTGAACAGCCAAAAGTTTTGTATCCCTGGTTCTCTTCTTGGAAAGAGATTTATTGGACTTTGAGCTCACAACTCTTTGACTTGTCTTTGGAATATTGATTGGTTCGTCGGAAGGAAAAAGAAAAAAAAGATTCTTGGACCATGACATGCACATGCGGCTTGTGAAGTTGACAAAATTGTTTCTCGACAGCGACATCGAAGCGGACGTGTTTTGTTTTCGTTTCCTTCTCATTGCTTGATAGTAGTAGAGTGTTTACTGATGCTGAATTCTGACGGCGTTGCGGGTTATTCAGACCAAACATGTTTTCAAAGCATGCTTCTCGTACAGGTTTAGCATTCCGGTACACCGGACACGCAATCAATTTGGCGTATTTTTGCAATCCTGTTCCTAGGCTCGAAAACATGTCCGCGTTATTCAAATCAAAGTGTATTTTTCCATGGTCTGTGTAGTTTTGCAATTTGGGGTACTGATGGCTGATGCTTTTTGCATTCCTAGCGAGGGTTAAAAAAGTGTCTTTTCAACATAAACTCTAAATAGCCCCATTGTTGATGAAACAATCTATCGTAATCACCATTTCCGAATGTTTAAAGTTATAATAATATGCTGAATGTTATTTTAAAGCGTCAACGGACTATAACAACCAAGACGATAGAGAATCTACCGCGAGAAGGGCTTGTTCGCGTATCTGTGGTATGTCATCCGTCGACCACCAACCCCCGAGGTAGGAGCACCTACCATGGCTCCCTTTTCTCCTCTGGTGGGGCCCCAAGTCAGCAACTGGGGCGCATCATGTCATACTGCTGCGAAGATAGTCCAGCCCATGATTGAACAACCCTTTGCCGTCTTGCTTGCTGCTAACAAAGGAAAACATGTGTTGCATGCACTGTGTTTTGAGTGTGATGGAAGCCAGATTCAAGAAAAAGTAGCTAAAGGGAGCTTTCATGGTTTGGTGGGTCAGGCAGGAGCTGAGTCCACTTGGGATGGTTGGAACGTTGGGGAGGGCACGCCCATTAAAATTTAAAACGTCATTATCGTCTAATCAGACTCCATAAAACACTTTCAGTGGCGTCACTCATGCACTCTTCATATTAATTGGATAGGATTTATTCAGGTTGTTTTCCACTGGTAAAAAGTTTCACATGACACATTATTGGGGAGGATGCCGGGTTGTTCATATATCATTCACAAATATTACATGGCAAATTCAAGCCTCCGAGCGAAATTGAGATCGGCTAGAACTTTTGAATCACAAGTTCTCGTGAATAATCACAATGAATTTGTTACGTTTTCATCTCCAGACGAGGCTATTTGAGGTTGACATAGCAATGCTAGTTGTTAGGTACGGTGCATTATATGATTGTTAGCATAAAAAGAATATACTGGCTGGGCATTTTCTCCCAAGCTTTGACTGAATCTTGAGCGTATACCCCATTGGATGGACAATCTATTTGTCTAAAAGAAAAACAAAAACGAATAGGGGAACTCGTTGAGCCGGACTGTGTCTGTCACTACCAAACCCAGTTTGTTCTGCTTAGCACGTCTTACCAATACTTGCATGTGTTCCTTTCTCTCGCCTACTCCCGTTTGTACTTTCCTTTTAGATATAGTGTGATTCCATCTTCAATTTCATTGTAGCCGGTTGGGAAATCTTAATTTTGTGTTTTATTTTATTAGTTGGCACTCGCTGTGTAGATTGCAAAGGCCAGCTCACTATTGCTTCCAGTTTCACTGAATAAATTAAAAAAAGGAGACCACACCTAGGAGGAGCTAGGTGGTTTTTCATTAAGGAGAAGAAAACGACTAGAAATAAGCACCCAAATTCGAGGTTGTGGGGCTCGAACCTGGTGGCTAGGGGTGCATAACCACATCCTCCACCACCTAGCCAACTGGGACAAGCCCAGTTCCTAATTTCACTGAATAAATTAAGAAGTGACAACTACTAGTTGCTACGGCATTAACACAGTGAAACTTAGATTTATTTGACAGTGGCGGAGCTTAAGCAAATAATCAAGAGACGTCCTGCCTAGTGCCTAAATCACCTCAATTACTTTTTTTACAAGGAAAGCTTGGAGCAATGGGAGGAAGAAAGAAGAAAATCAAAGGAGTAGAAGAAAGACACGAAATTGTTTGTGCTGGAACCAATCCGTCTAGTTCAAATCTAAGATTCATATGGGTTTTGCATTTAAGGCTAAATTGTTTCACTGAAAGGTAACATTTTATCGATAATGAGATGTCTGCGTGAATATGTGATCACGATATTAGCCAGTCTATTTTTTTGAGAAATAATCATGACAATATTGTGAATGCGTGAATGGTGAATGCTCACGTACATTCATTAGTTTTTTTTTCATGGACGTGTCTACAAACGTGTTTTGTGAAGATTTCTGAGGTACTATATGTAGCATGGAACACGCCCGATCGAATGTTTAATGCATTCTCGTACAAGAACATAAATGGAGATGTTCTCACGAATTGTCGCTGCAAACTGACCGTAGGGATAAACACCCAAACAGAGGTTAAACCCATTCAAAAAAACAAAACAGACGGTGCAGCGTGGCAACAGACTGCCAGATCGGATCTCACCAAACTCCCAAGAGGCGCGCGCACCAACTTCCGACGCTGACACGATACGAAGCGAGCAAAGCAGAACTGCATTCTGTTTCCGCTATAAATGAGGCCCCTGAGCCCCTCGAATTTCCTCCGTGCTCATTCCTGATCTCTCGTCTCTCGCCGCCCTCAAATCCCGCGGCGCTGCTCCTCCGCTCAGCACTCCAGGGGTAAGAGTCCTTCTCCACCGTTCCCTCGTCCTATATAGTTTCGCTTCGCGTGGCACTCCGTTCCGCTCGCTCGTCCCCCGCGCTCTTAGGATCGCCTCGGCTGTTTTCCATTCGTAAGCAGGTCTGAGGACTGGGGTAGTGGCCTCCTCGGGCCTTTGCGATCGAGGGGAAGTCCGTAGCCATTGTGTGTTTCTTGTGGATTGGAGTTGGAGCGGCTCGGCGCGGGACGCTGGGTTTGTGTGCTTTTGATAGAGGGGAATTGTCTGTCACTGGAGTACGTCGGGATTGCAGTTAATTCCATCTCTCTCTCTCTCTCTCTCTCTCTCTCTCTGTTTTTTTTTTCCTTAATTTTTATGTTCGAAGGTGATGTTTCCGTGGTCGTATTCATAGAGGGGTGGCTGGAACCGAATGCGTTGGTTCTTGTTGGCAGTTTTCAGTGGATTTGTTAGGTTCTGAACTTCGGTTAGTGCAGAGGGAACCGCGTTGCTTCAGATTTTATATAACGTGTGGTATCAGATTGATTGCGGCCAAGGATTGGGTTCATAGTCTCTGCATCTGTTATCAGATCCGTTCGCATTTTTACAGTTTTTAGGCAGTACTTATTTATTGTGATCTGAGACTATGTTGCCACGTTAGACTCCTCTCTCTGCGCGGGATTAAACTGATGAATTTGTTTCATGGAGTCGTAATCGGGCAGGCTTGCATGCCTTGTTGTCCCAGCCATTAACTACTTTCATCCTAATTGTAGTTTCGAACATATGCTCTTATGTGGCACTTCCCAAATAGTATATAGCTTCTTACGGTTGTTGTTTCTAGCATGATCCCTGCCTGTCTGAGAGGGACTGTGATTCCTCTCCGACCGATCTTAGCTCTCCTGTACCCACACCCTGCCAAGGTTAGGCTGCAACCTGAATGGAGGACTTTAGTGCGTATAAGATACTTCCATGGCATCATTAAGGTTGCCCAGTTTAAAGAAACAACCTCGATTCACCAAAGGTATTTCTTTGCGCTGAAGCATTTGAACTTGATAGATAGGGGGAGCACATCCGGTAGGATTTAATAAGTTTCATAAACCAAACATGTTTGCAGTTTGGGACTATTTTACAGCTGTGACAAGTATTTAGATAACATTTTCTTTAGAATCAAGCTGATTTATTTTTCATCACATTGCAGAAAGATGGCGTCCCACATAGTTGGATACCCGCGCATGGGCCCCAAGAGGGAGCTCAAGTTTGCCCTGGAGTCTTTCTGGGATGGGAAGAGCAGCGCCGAGGATTTGGAGAAAGTTGCCACTGACCTCAGGGCTAGCATCTGGAAGCAAATGTCAGAAGCTGGGATCAAGTACATTCCCAGCAACACCTTCTCATACTATGACCAGGTTCTTGACACGACGGCCATGCTTGGTGCTGTCCCAGAACGCTACTCCTGGACCGGAGGCGAGATTGGCTTGAGTACCTACTTCTCAATGGCTAGGGGAAACGCCACTGTCCCTGCTATGGAGATGACCAAGTGGTTTGACACAAACTAGTAAGTCAACTTACATCTCTGAAATGCTTACCACAGATGGCCATGTCTGGTATTGATCTAATATTTTTACTTGCCTTGCTCTTTGCAGCCACTTTATTGTCCCTGAACTTGGCCCCACCATCAAGTTCACATACGCTTCACACAAGGCTGTCTCTGAGTACAAGGAGGCAAAGGCGGTATGTTACAACAACATTATCCCACCTATCTTTACTCTTGTTCACTTACTAATTCTCATCATATTTTCTAGGGATATAGAATTATGTCACCCTAAAACTGACTTGTTGGAGTTGTACTGTCATATCTTGGTTGACTTTCCATTTAGCAAACCAGCAGTTAATTATAAATTTATTGTTTTAATTGGCGAGCCTTATTTGAAGTCAAATGGATTGTCTTGAAACAAACAGTTAGCCATATATATTGTTCTTGATAGCAGTAATGCATGTGTGCTATGTTTACTTTACAGACCTGAAATTTACTTTTTATTCTTGGTTATATTTTCTGTTAATTACATTTTACTATAATATATTTCTTTCTATCATGTAATGGAAACATGTCAATTTTATCATATATCATTAGTTGGGTTTTTGTTACCCACCCTGCACCTGTAAAAATGGATGCCTATGCGCTTACGTTTTATCCCTTTATGCAGCTTGGCATCGATACTGTTCCAGTGCTTGTTGGACCAGTCTCATACTTGTTGCTTTCTAAGCCTGCCAAGGGTGTGGACAAATCATTTTCTCTCCTTTCACTTCTTGGTATCATTCTTCCCATTTACAAGTAAGCATATTACTCAAGTACCCAAATATTTTTCAATATCAATCTCTTCAGTTGATAATATGAATATATGGTATGTTATAAATTCAGGGAGGTTGTTGCTGAGCTGAAGGCAGCTGGTGCTTCATGGATTCAGTTGGATGAGCCCACTCTTGTTAAAGATCTTGATGCTCACGAATTGGCCGCATTCAGTTCAGCCTATGCTGAACTGGAGTCAGCATTCTCTGGATTGAATGTGCTTATAGAGACATACTTTGCTGACATTCCTGCCGAAAACTACAAGTATGTTGTCCAGTCGTACATCATCTTTACCATAGTGTTTTCCTTTTCAAAGATTTTTTTTCCCGAGAAATCAAACGTAACATTCAACACTCATTCATTTGCAAATGCAGGACCCTCACCTCCTTGAGTGGTGTGACTGCTTATGGTTTCGATCTTGTCCGAGGTGCCAAGACACTTGATCTCGTCCGGAGCAGTTTCCCCTCTGGAAAATACCTCTTTGCCGGTGTCGTAGATGGACGGAACATTTGGGCTGATGATCTTGCAGCATCTCTCAGCACCCTTGAGTCTCTTGAGGCTGTTGTTGGCAAGGGTAAGCACTGAAGGTTATATACTGAATTTATCTATTTTTCTCATTGCAAATGGTAATAGATTTAAAAACATGATGTTCAGACAAGCTCGTGGTATCAACCTCCTGCTCTTTGATGCACACTGCTGTCGATCTTGTAAATGAGACCAAGCTTGATGATGAGATTAAGTCATGGCTCGCGTTTGCTGCCCAAAAGGTTGTTGAGGTCAATGCCCTTGCCAAGGCTTTGGCAGGTAAAAAGGATGAGGTGCGTTCCATTATCCTTCATTTTCTAAGTCTTTTATGTGTTCTGATTGTATTTTTTTAATTTTGTACTAAAACTAAATTCTGGTTTGTAATTGTACATGTTTGACTGCAGGCTTACTTCTCAGCCAATGCTGCTGCTCAGGCCTCAAGAAGGTCATCACCCAGAGTGACAAATGAGGATGTCCAGAAGGCTGTAAGTAACTCTGAGCTTTATTCAGTACACGCTCACTTCAGATAGATGGCAATACACATCAATTCTAAACGAGAAAAAATGCATTTCTTACAGGCAGCTGCTTTGAGGGGATCTGACCACCGCCGTGCTACAAATGTTTCTTCTAGATTAGATGCTCAGCAGAAAAAGCTCAATCTTCCAGTCCTTCCGACAACCACAATTGGTTCATTCCCTCAGACTATGGATCTCAGGAGGGTCCGCCGTGAGTACAAGGCCAAGAAGTAAGTTTCTCGAGAGCTATTATTGTTGTAATTTCATCACCTTTTTCAGTATCCCACAGCTATAATTGGTTCATTATTGCAGGATTTCTGAGGAGGATTACACCAATGCCATCAAGGAAGAAATCAGCAAGGTTGTCAAGATCCAAGAGGAGCTTGACATTGATGTGCTTGTGCATGGAGAGCCTGAGGTGAGCATCCTTGAGTTCTGACATTTTGGACCATCTGAATTGGTCGCCTTTTCTTTTGGTGATAGCTGTATGATTAAGATATTTTTGTCTGTGGATATTAAAAAACAGCAATTTATCTTAGCAAGTCGATATATCGTACTCTGCAGATAAAACATTTACTCATTTATAACCTAGTATTCATGTATGTACAGAGAAATGACATGGTTGAGTACTTCGGTGAGCAATTATCTGGTTTTGCATTTACTGCCAACGGATGGGTGCAATCTTATGGATCACGTTGTGTGAAGCCACCCATTATCTATGGTGACGTTAGCCGCCCCAACCCCATGACTGTCTTCTGGTCCAAGACAGCACAAAGCATGACCTCTCGCCCAATGAAGGGAATGTTAACTGGTCCGGTAACAATCCTCAACTGGTCATTTGTGAGGAACGACCAGCCCAGGTCTGTTACCGCTTCCTGTTTATATATGTTCATACAGTTCAAAGCACCATGTTGCACCTTCGTGAAAGTGATATATATTATATGCTTCTTGGCTTGCAGGTTTGAGACATGCTACCAGATAGCTCTTGCCATCAAAAAGGAGGTTGAGGATCTTGAGGCTGCTGGTATTCAGGTTTGTATCTTTCCCCATTGTTTCCTAGTTCTTGCTTATCAATATTTCCATGTGGACAATACATATTTTTTTGCTCTTTGCAGGTCATTCAGATCGATGAAGCAGCTCTAAGAGAAGGTCTACCTCTGCGCAAGTCAGAGCATGCATTCTATCTGGACTGGGCTGTCCACTCATTCAGAATCACTAACTGTGGAGTCCAGGACACCACTCAGGTAATCATTCATCTTGAATTGTTATGATATACATGGAAATCTTTCTTAGCATTTCTCCTGCTGACTATCCTTCTTTCTTCTTGGATAGATCCACACCCATATGTGCTACTCCAACTTCAACGATATCATTCACTCCATTATCGACATGGATGCTGATGTCATTACAATTGAGAACTCCCGGTCTGACGAGAAGCTCTTGTCTGTGTTCCGTGAGGGTGTGAAGTATGGCGCCGGCATTGGCCCTGGTGTCTATGACATCCACTCTCCCAGGATCCCCTCTACCGAGGAGATTGCTGACCGCATCAACAAGATGCTTGCTGTGCTTGACACAAACATCCTTTGGGTGAACCCTGACTGCGGTCTCAAGACCCGCAAATACACTGAGGTCAAGCCTGCACTAACCAACATGGTTTCTGCCACCAAGCTCATCCGCACCCAGCTTGCCAGTGCCAAATGAGTCATTTAGTAGAACTCTAATTTGTTCAACACAAAGCCATTAGGGTAATTTGTTTTGAATAATGTGTGTCTCATGTACCCTGTTTTGTGGTTAGGTTAGTCTCGTTGGTGTGATCTGTATTCTAAGTTTGGTGGGCCTTTTGAAGCTGTTGCCTGGGGCATGTGTGGTTTGGTTATATAAGAATGAGAATGGAATCGGCAGTATTCCAGTTTCACTACAGTTAGTAGTACATTGTTATCTTTCAGTAAATTTGAGATTCCAAACTGCTTGCAGGCATCATAGAGTAGTGTCTTTCAGTATCTCAATTTCGAAACAGCATTGTGACAGGGTGTTTTTAATTTGACATTAATCCTCAATAGATGACGGTTGTTATGCACAAGATACACATGTACACAAATGTTTCATAGATGCTTCACAGCAACATTACATACAGAAGGGTGGCGCCTACACCCACCAATGCAAGGATGAGAACCAAGCCAAGAACATGAACAACTCTCATCTTCCTCCACCATTTCTTGCTCTCATTCTTGCCATCACCATGATCTCCCCTGACAGCATTTTTATCTTCATGATCTCTCCTGGTAGCATTTGCATCATCACGATCTCTCCCGACAGGGTTTGTATCGTCATGATCTGTCTTGACAGCATTTGCATCATCATGATCTCTCCCCACAGCATTTGCATAACTATCACTTTCCTCCGTCCCCTGATCATCTCTCTGTTCCTTCTGTTCAACCTTGTCTTTCTCTGCATCTTCATGGGCGCTGTACAGGCTGTCGCTGCTGCTACCTGACGAGCCACCTGCAATTCCCTGTCCATTGTGCTCGCCCGTGGATTGAAGTTCGTTCTGCTTGTCCTGGGATGACGAGGGTGGTGACCTCTTGGGCAGGATGACAGAGAGCCGAGCGGTGTCAATGTTAATCCTCGCGCGGATGGCGCTGGAGTCGCAGCTCTTTGGCACCGGGAACACCTTGGCGAAGCACGCCCGTTGGCCGCCGTCGGTCTGGCGGTCACCGGTGACCTTCAACTTCCGGTTGGTGCTGTAAAAACTCTCAGCTCCTCCTTCCTGAACCCTAAGCCAAGTAAAAACCGTTTCTTCAGAAGATGCAATGTTTTGCGACACGGGACTGTGCGCATAATACAGAAGCGAGCAGCAAGAAAAATGATCGAGCGGCAACGTTACCTGACACATCAACGACGAGCGTGTCGTCATGCTCCGTGCTTGTCCACTCGTACCGCGGGTCGACGGACGCGAACACACTGCGGCGACGAGGCAGCGGCGCTGGTGGCGCAGTTGCCGGCGCTGCTGCAGCCGGCATGGTGTCACCGCGCTTACGATGACGATCTTTACGCTGATGAGCGAATTTCAGCAGGAAGAATTATGGTTATGAGGTTTATGACAAGAGCAATGCGCGGATGTGTGGGTGGCGTGTGTTGCAATTTATTTTTCCGCTGCGTGCTTAGGAGAGGAATCGTGTTGCCTCCCGAGAGGGTTATACGGTAACGGTTGTTGCTAGGCAACTCCTTGTTTTGCTTCGGCTGGTTGCACATGTTTTGCCTTCGTTCCAAGGTTCAAACTCTATGCTGGAGTTTTATTTTACTATATGCAGGAAGGCAGTTGTGGAAATGCGGGAGAATTATCAAAACACCACCAGTAAGGAGAGCCAAATCCAAGACACCACTAGTAAAGAGCCAATCTCCTAAACACCACTGCTATTGAATCTCACTCTCCAAACACAAAATAACCCTTCAACAGTAATTTCTCTTCCGTTTTCACAAGGCTGTTTTGCAAGGCAAAAGACAAGTCTGGCCTGGCCCGGCCCGTTTGTAGTGTATAGGCCCATGTATGAAGCAGCCCACCCACCAGTAGTGTCGTGGTTGCGGCGATGAGGGGCTCGACGGCTGCTCTCATGGCGGCGGCGCTGCTGGTATCGCCGGCGCTGCTGCTGCTGCTGCTGTCTCCAGCAGCCTCGGACACGTACGAACAGGAGACCCGCCGGATATTCGTCCAGTGGAAGGCCAAGTACAAGAAGACCTATAAATACGCCGGCGAAGAGGAGTGCCGGTACGCGTTGTTCAAGAACGCCCGCCGCAGCATTGCCCGGTACAAATCCGCCCGCCGCAACGTTGCCGGGTCCAACGCCGCCGGCCTCAACGGTCTCGTGGACCGCGCCAGTGAGGAGTTCTTTTTTGGGGAAGGGGTCCAGATCGGAGAGGAATCGTACGAGGAGGAGACCCGCCGGATGTTCGTGGGGTGGAAGGCCAAGTACAGGAAGACCTACAGAGACGTCGGCGAGGAGAAGTGCCGGTACATGTTGTTCAAGGGCAATCGCCGCGTCGTCGTCAAGCTCAACGCCGCCGCCGCCGGGAAACAGCTTACGGCCTCAACCAGTTCGGCGACCTCACCATGGAGGAGGTCCGCGAACGCTGCGATGGGGAGACGGAGGGAAAGCTCAGCGCCTTGTGCCAGGCCACCGTCGCGGGGTATCCCGGCGTCCATCACATGCCGATTCGGTCTCAGGTAATCATCATCTTGCTGGTTTTAGTTTCTTTCTTCTGTACTGTAATTATTATGGATTTCTTTTTGGTCAACTGTAGTAGTTTCGGTATCCATATGAACACAAGTAGTGCCTTGATCCGTAGATAAGGGAACCTCATCGTGATTTTATTCATTTACAAAAAAAAACTTGTTTTATATAGGTTTGCCGATGCATTGCTTGGGAACTGAAACAAGCATTGTCCGGAGGTAGCGTCACTCCAGGAAATGAAGCACACATGTGGATCTGATCCTCACTTGTCACGTTTGTTGCGGAAGAATTTTAGAATAAAAATGTTGCTGATGTGCTATGGTCACCGCTCTGCAGGCCTCCTCCAGGTCCAGGCCATTGCCGAGTTCCGATCATCCTTGCTATAGCTTCCGGAATCACTTCGTTCGTTCATGAGTTAGGTCTCGTTTTCAGTACCTAACTACTTGTCCCATGGTTTCGGAGAATTCGACATGTTGAGTTTGCCACTACGACATATTTGTCTCATTCACTTCCCAGTTTCCAAAAAACATCAGATAAACGATCACACATTATCATAGAAACAAGCACAACAACACATCCATCATCATATTTCGACTTCACTTTCATCCATATGTATTTATTTCGATTTCATTGTTTTCTACTACTTTTCCACATGCACATGTGCATGGCATCTCTTTACACATCTCATTGAACATGCATTCAAGATTACTAAGCACACACTTTGTGATGAGAGGAAAGAAGTTTATAGATCGGCATGGTCGAGAATGTGTAAAGCACATGAATGAACTTGTCAGACCAGCAGCCCAACCTCGGGATAGGATCTTCCCGCGATGAGAATGTCATAGGTTCGTGGGATCACGCTTGAGGTACATGTACCCTTTGTAGCCCCAGTCGCCAGGTGCAATCACCCTCCTCGTAGTATTTGAAGTCCATGTAATTATTGCGACAAAAATGGTCACTGTCATAGGCCCGTAACCTACAACCGTCAGGAGCTCGAATTCATCGTAGGGGGGCACTCGTACCCTCGAACGATGAGGTCGACGTGTGGCTTGCTAGCGGCCTGGCACGTGTCGTTGGTTGCGGTGTAGGGGTAGTCAGCCTCCGACGAAATGCCCTTCTTGTTGATGTAGTCGAGGGCGTAGTTATTGTTGCCGCCTTTGCAACCGTGGTCGTTGTTGTCGCAATCGACTACCTCCTGTTCGGAGAGGTCCAAAAAGCCTCAGTTGTCTCTGTCCTCTTGGATCACATAATGGCTCTCCACCGCTCCCACCGCGTCGTAGTTATCACAATCGACTACATCCTGCTCGGAGAGGTCCAAAAAGCCTCAGTTGTCTCTGTCCCCTTGGATCACATAATGGCTCTCCACCGCTCCCACCGCGGCGAAGCCGCATTCGCCCTAAGACTTGATCGGAGTGAGTCACGTCTTGTTGCGCCAGTCGAACGGAGACCAGGAGAGGTAGAGACCTCGTCACGGGCAGACCAGCATTGACTGGTTCATCATCGTCGTTGCACCAGAAGTCGTTGTCAAACTCCTTGTTGGTGAGGTCAATGAAGCGGTTGAAACCTGGCGCCGCATGACGACCTCGTGCCGCCGCGCGGCCTCCTTGAAGATGCTGAACCAGAGCACCTTCTCCGCGGGGTGGCGACTCACGTTGAATCATAGAGGCGCCAGAGTGCCCCGTCAGCAAACTTCATGTCGGGGGCCGCTGGCTCCATCAGCGCCACGACAAGCTTCTTGACAACCATAGTGTCTTGTCTCCTCTCTTCCTCTATCTCAATGTTGTGGGATCGAGAGCAAGGAAGGGTCGGTCCTCTTTTATATTGCCCAACGCAATCAACGAGCGCCGGACCGGACCGTGGCCACGGCACACGAACCAGGGGCTGGTGTGCCGTGTACCGATCGCCCTGTGTGACGGCCTGACGCCAGCTGTGCGTGGTCGACCTGCACGTCAATCTGCACCTATAGGCGTTCATTGTTCCGCGGCGACCCCGTGTGTACATGTCAACCGACCGGCGAGCTCAACAGCAAACTGGTGCGGTACAGAGGCATGTGGAACTGCTCTTTCTGCGGTCTGGCCTGCTTTATTAATTTTGGCCTGAGAAACTGCCCGCCCAATCAAATGTGGCATATACTAAAAGGAATCATCATATATCATCCATCTCCCCAGTGCAGTATGTTGCGTGGCAGGCAAATCAACGATCCCGTGCCATCGCACTTTTGGAGGGCTGGCTGATAGGTACTCGTGGAGGGTCACGACTCATGTTGTCGACGTCGATCACGCCGAGCTACCTGTCGCCATAGGGATCGGTGCCGGATGCCCAGTTGAGCGCCCGTCGTGACAGCCAGGGCGTGCATGCTGAGGGCGTCGCTCGTCCTCCGGCAGCGACACTAGCGGCGGAGAGCAGGACTACCACATGAACTGGAGGATGGAGCAGGAGTTAGGTTGAAATGGTTTCCACTCGATCGGGTTCAAGTGCGTCAGGCATATGTTTCTGGCACGACGCGATGCACAACAGCACAGGTACAAAGCAGTTGGTGTGAGGGCGGCGAGTAGGAAGAACTGGGCATGTGGCAGCTAGCCGTCAACCTTGCAATTGTCTCTGCTGGTAGCAAAGCAATCACGCCCTTTTGCAACAGTATGCTAAGGTCTGCTCAAAGTGGCTCTCCTTTCACTTTCAACTCGGAGTAGCATGGTAGATGATAGTATCCCTGACCCTGACCAATGTATAGCATTTCAGCAGCATTGATTATGCAAGGACCGTGTTTAGCATTGATTGTGCCAGGCCGCCATCGCAGGGTACCCCGGCGTCCATCACATGCCGATTCGGTCTCAGGTAATCATCATCTTGCTAGTTTTAGTTTCTTTCTTCTGTACTGTAACTATTATGGATTTCTTTTTGGTCAACTGCAGTAGTTTCGGTATCCATATGAACACAAGTAGTGCCTGATCGGTAGACAAAGAAACCTCGTCGTGATTTTATTCATTTACCAAAAAAAACTTGTTTTATATAGGTTTGCCGATGCATTGCTTGGGAACTGAAACAAGCACTCTGGAGGTAGCGTCACTCCAGGAGATAAAGCACACATGTGGATCTGAACGTCACTTGCCGCGTTTGTTGTGGAAGAATTTTAGAATAAAAATGTTGCTGATATGATACAGTCCCCGCTCTACAGGCCGCCTCTAGGCCATTGTCGAGTTCCGATCCGCCGCTAAGGCATGCTCGTCGCTTGCTTCCGGAATCACCATGTTCATTCATGAATTAGATCTCATTTTCAGTACCTAACCAGTTGTCGCATCTGAGTGGTGATCCCCGTTGAGGAGCCACCGGTCCCGGGTTCCAGCGTTGCTCGGCGCAGGATTTGCAACAAAAAGACCCTCTCGCCTCTTCCATGTTACAAAGCACGAGGTGTCTCGGCCCAGCTGGTTTCGCGCGAGTATTGCGTTGTTTGCACCGTAGGTTGCACCAGCGCGTCTTGCGACGGCTTAGTCTCACCGGAGATTGAGCCCGTGTAAGGATGGAAGAGGAGTTCGGGGTTTTCTTGTCCTGCGTGAGAATATTTTGTTCTTAACAAAATGCCCCGAGGGGGAGGGAGGGGAGGGGGTTATAACCCCTGCATGTCGAGTTTTTTTACTAGTTATCCCATCGTTTCGAAGATTTTGGCATGTTCAGTTTGTCACTGCATATTTGTCTCATTCACTGTCGAGTCAAAAAAAATATCAGATAAACGATCACACATCCAGAATCGCAAGAAAATAAGAGAAACAAGCACAAAAACACATCCATCATTATATTTCAGACTTCACTTCGCCCATATGTATTTATTTCGATTTCATTGTTTTCCGGTACTTTTCCTCAGACACATGTGCATGACATCTCTTTACACATCTCATTGAACGTGATTACTAAGCACAACACTTTGTGATCAGAGGAAAAGAAGTTTATAGATGTGGCATGATCGAGAATGCAAAGCACACGAACGAAGATTATCAAGCCAGCCCACCAACCTCGGGGGTAGGATCCTCCTGCCATGAGAATGTCACAACTTGAGGTACATGTACCCTTTGTAGCCCTAGTCATCTCCCCAAGAGTTTTTGAGAATGTAGTAGTCGGCTGTATATCCGACGAGGAGGATGGCATGACGACTCTCTCGGTGTACGACCCATTGTAGGTGCCATCACCCTCCTCGTAGTATGTTATTCTTGCTGACGAAAATAGCCATCGCCACGGGCCCATAACCTACTGTGTTCAGCATCTCAAACTCGTCGTAGGGGGGCACATACCCCTAAATGATGAGGTCAACGCTAGCAACTCAAACTCGTTGTAGGGGGACACGTACCCCCAAATGATGAGGTTGACACTAGCAGCTCAATGATGGTGGTAGTATCATGATCAACGGGAGAACTATGGTCCCCGAATACAGAGGAATTGGAGGTGAATGGACACGTCCATATTGCAAGTGGTCGCGGTCTGGTTCAAGGTCCGTGCAATACGAGTTGGTGCGCCCAAATTTAACTTTGCAGGCCATTGCAAATGACACCTGCTGTTTCTTGCTTTGGTACAGGTCCGGTCGTCATCCAGAGTACTTGCTTCCCATGCATCCCAAATATCTTAATTTGCTCTTGGGATTGGACTTGGCAAATATTTCCTCCTTGGTCCTGATGCTTCAGCTCCACTCGATCAATACATGGACGATGCATCCCTCTCCATGAGCAATGAACCTGTTTAGATGCTAAGCTGAATTTTGCCATACCAATATTTCAACCCGGACATTGGTTTGGTTTACTACCAAACTTTCGGCTTGTCATATAGTCACTCAAAAGATTTCAAATTTATTTTTCTCGCCAAACTTTCAGCGCCCATTTTACTTTCAGCAATGACGGTTTGACAAAGTTTGATCATCATCATCATCAACCAAATAAGCCCTATTAAGGCCTTTACCGTGTGTCTTTGCACGATTTTAGGCAAAGAACATTTCAAGAAAGAAAATCAAATTTTCTACTCCCTGATTTCGAGCAAGAACTAGCACCCCGACAAAAATCTCTTCTTGGAGAGAGTTTGTGTTCCAAACAAATGTTTGTTTTCACCCCATGTGATGACCTCCGGAACAAAGGGCGTGCGGCCCATCATTTCTAGGGTATCGCATCATGATCACCATTATTTCACCATTCCGAAGTGGCAAGAAGCTGGCCTCTAGCCTGGTGTTGTGGTGGGATGGGTTAAGTATCAGCCCACGGAGCATCCGTGTTGTGCAAGTGCCCTTAGTACTACTTGACCCGCACATTAACATTGCACAACGTGTTTGCAGATACACTGTTGATTCGAGCCAAATTCAGGTGAACAACTACAAGGAGGGTCCCTGAGGGTCCTGTTGGTTTGATCTCAGCCTTGACAATTAGTGACAAGTCTTCTACTAATTACAAGATTAATCACCTATTAAGTATACCCTGATCATAGGCACAATCTCTAACAAACTTGAATCCTGTCTCTATGGTGCCGGCGCAAATCAGATCGATGAACCAGCTCTAAGAGAAGGTCCGCCTCCGTGCAAATAAGAGCAAGCATTCTATCGGGACTGGGCTGTCTATTCATTCAGAATCACGAACAGTGGAGTCCAGGACACCACTCAGTGTAATCGATCATCTTGAAACTTGGAAATCTTTCTTAGCATTATTTCTCCTTCTGACTATCCTTCTTTCTTCTTGGATAGATCCACATCCATATGTGTGCTACTCCAACTTTAACGATATCATTCACTCCATCATCGACATGGATGCTGATGTGATTACAATCAAGAACTCCCGGTCTGACGAGAAGCGCTTGTCCATGTTCCACTCTCCCAGGACCCCCGCTACTGAGGAGATTTTGCTGACCGCGTGAACAAGATGCTTGCTGTGCTCGACACAAACATCCTTTGGTTGAGCCCTGAGTCCCTGGCTGTGGGTCTCAAGACCCGCAGATACACTGAGGTCAATCCCGCACTAAGCAACATGGTTTCTGCCACCAAGCTCATCCGCACCCAGCTTGCCAGTGCCAAATGAGTCATTCAGTAGAACTTTAATTTGTTCAACACAAAGCCGTTAGGGTAATTTGTGTCTCGTGTACCCTGTTTTGTGGTTAGTTTAGTCTCGTTGGTGTGATTTGTATTCTAAGTTTGGTGGGCCTTTTGAAGGTATTGCCTGGGGCATGTGTGATTTGGTTATATAAGAATGAATCGAATCAACAATATTCCAGTTTCACTATAGCTGGAACCGTAGTTAAAAAAAAACTGCTCATACCGTGGTTTTGAACAGTATAGAAAACTGGTCGAGTTATTGAAAACCGAAAACCGTTATCACTACAGTGCCTAAGTTCGGTTTGTAGTGAAAACCGGTCATACGAAGAAACCGAGCCGGACCGATAGGTCCGTTTTCAAAAACCGCCGGTTTTCAACGGTTTTGAAACCTATGGCTGGAACTACATTGTTATCTTTCAGTATGATATTTCAGATTAGAAACAGCTTGCAGGCATCATACGGTAGTGTCTTTCAGTATATCAATTGCGAGACAGTATTTGTGCCAGGGTGTTTGACGATTGTTATGCACAAGATACACATGCACACCAATGTATTATAGATGCTTCACAGCAACAGAAGGGTGGCGCCTACACCCACCAATGCAAGGATGAGAACCAAGCAAGGACATGAACAACTCTGATCTTCCTCCACCATTTCGTGCTCTCACCCTTGTCATCACCATCATCTCCCCTGACAGCATTTTTATCATCATGATCTCTCCTGGCAGCATTTGCATCGTCATGATCTTCTTGGGCGTTGAACAGGCTGCTGGTACTGCTACCTGACGAGCCACCTGCAATTCCCTGTCCCCTGTGCTCGTCCATGGACTGAGGTTCGTTCTGCTTGTTCTGGGATAATGAGGATGGTAATTTCTTGCTCTTGGGCAGGACGACAGAGAGCCGAGCAGTGTCAATGTTCATCCTCGCCTAGATGGCGTTGGAGTCGCAGCTCTTTGGCACCGGAAACACCTTGGCGAAGCGCGCCCATTGGCCGCCGTCCACCTGGCGCTCGCCGGTGACCTTCAACTTCCGGTTGGTGCTGTAAAAAACTCTCAGCTCCTCCTTCCTGAACCCTGAACCAAGCAAACAGTTTCTTCAGAAGATGCAACGTTTTGCACACAGGACTTTGCATGAGCGAGAGAGAAAAACCGATCGAGCGGCGTTACCTGACACATTGACGACGAGCATGTCGCAGTGCTCCGTGCTTGCCCACTGGTACCCGGGGTCGACAGACGCGTACACACGGCGGCGACGACGAGGCAGCGGTGCCAGTGGCGCAGCTGTAGCAGGCATGATATCTCCGTGCTGATGACGATCTTTTACGTTGATGGGCGATTTTCATCAGGAAGAATATATGGTTACGAGGCTTATGACAGAGCAATGCGCGGGTCTACAGGTGGTGTGTGCTGCAGTAGATTGCAATTTAGTTTCCCGCTTTGTGCTTAGCAGAGGAATGATGTTGCCTCGTGAGAGGGTTATGCACTTATACGGTAACGGTTGCTGCTAGGCAACTCCTTGTTTTGCTTTGGCTGGTCGCAGATGTTGTGTCTTTTACAAGGTTCAAATTCTATGCTGGAGTTTTACTATCCAAGAAGGCAGTTGTGAAATGCCAGGCTGGTACATCATTATTTTTTGTCTGAGTAATAAATTCTGGTGTACCAATTTTTCTTTCTCCTTTTTGTATACTGGTATACTCCCTCACGTTCGCATTTTCTTGACGTTCCGACAAGAAAATTGCACTAGAAAACAACTACCAGCAGCTGTCCTAACGTCAACAATACACGAACGGAGGGAGTACTTTTTAGGGTATTATTGTGATTGTATTGTCATCATATCACGCCCTGCCACATCTGTCGCCACCGCCGCCCTCTCTGATCTCACAGCCGCCACCTTCACTCTCCCGCACCGTATGACCACCACCACCGTCAACCTACATGGTGTCGTCATCGTCATTTTCTTTCCACATGCAACTCATTTATTTAATTTTTTTCTAATAATACCCAGCAAAATCAATACTATCTAAAATTACTGATGGTACTGATCATGAGGATAACTAATCTACGCTATCAGATTCTAAGTATTATCATCAAGAGGGGCATTTGCAAATATGCCCTCATTTTCAAACGCAATTCTGATTTTGACCTCTTTTTTAGACTTTGTAAAATTGGACCTGCTTTCATCCAAGTTATTGCATGGTTGCCTTTATTTTGATGGCAAAATTGTAATTTTTTCCATCAAAATAAGGGCAACAGTGCAACAACGTGGGTGAAAGCAGGTCCAATTTTGCAAAGTCTCAAAAGGAGGTCCAAAATTAGAATTAAGGTTCAAAATAAAGGCACTCATGCAATTATCCCTATGGATAATTATAGGTAGTAAATATTGGTAGTTAATATGTAGCGTAAAGCGAAAAATTCTTAGGCTTTCCATCTTGGCTCTTTTTGGAATATAACTTGGCCCTCCATCAATTTTGTCTTCTAAAGGTGTTAAGTGGATGTTGAAAACTTGGATGCCATGTGTAAAAAATCCTTTGAGTAAATTTCATAAAACTGCAGGTTTTACAATAAAACTATCACAAAATTACAGATTTAAGGAGATGTATTATAAAATTAGAGATTTAGTGCACTTTTGTATCATAAAACTAAAGATTTAACAAAATGTATGAGTCATTTATCACAAACTACAGGTCTTAACTCTATAAAATATATAGTTTTATAATAACAATTGTTAAATCTGTAGTTTTGTGATACAAGGGTGTACTATTGTGATACACTTTTTAAAATCTATAGTTTTGTCACAAAACCTGAAATTTTGTGAAATTGACTCTATTCTTTTTGTTTGTATCTGTTTCATTGTGAGCATTTTGAGAAGAGATTTGGCTATATGTTGCATTGCATTGTCGCAATGATCTCACCTATCAACAAGCTTGAATCAGTATAGCTGATTTATCCATTCTTTTCACCATTTGCAGTTTGAATGTTGCCATTATGTATTAGTTTTCGGATATGTAGAATTATTCTAACATTAGCATCTTAATAAAGAGCTCGAACAACAGTGGAAAACGTAAAAAGAGAATCAGATCGTGGACTCAATATATTCAGTATCCTCGGAGGCGAGATGTTAGTGCTATGGTTCGTTCATGTTATTTTACATAGTTTGACAAAAAAAATGTTATGCAAAGTTTGTTGTTGGATAAGCATTTCCAAAATGTTGTACAACTTATAACAATCTGAAAATTTGCTGATTTCTAAATTTTCCAACTACTAGTCGTAAGTGCATCCAGCAGGGATATGAATGATGCTATACTAAATTAAGACCTTTGCTTCAAAGGCTCTAGTTACTCCATTATTTTGCTCCCTTTTTCGCCATCGCACACATACTCCCTCTCCCTCCGTTCTAAAATTATTATCGCTGTTGACTTTTTTGTTTATGCCTGATTATTTGTTTTATCCAAAATATTTTATTTATTCAAACGTATAGAATTATAGTTTATATTTTAAGTATTTATAGTGATAATCAAATTTGAATAAAAATACATGATATTTTTTAAAGAAATAAATAAAATTAAGACAAAAAATAATGAAAAAATCAATAGTGATAACCATTTTGAACGGAGTAGTAGTATGTAGCAAAGCGTCCTATACATTAAGTGCATTCCCCATCCACGCCAAAAAAAAAAAAAGGGAAGCTGCATTGGCAGTCAACGAACTTTGAACGGCAGTCGACGTGTTGTAAAAGCTCTTGCATTCGTTTATTTACCATATGGATGACAGGAAAAAAGTCATGCCAACACACCGGTGTCAGTTTTACTGTAAAACCAATAGCTATTTTTTAGAGCCTCATGAAGTAGTAAAAAGAAATCTAAATCGCCGTATATATGCAGTAATTATTTGCAATACCAGTCTTTCGAGTGCAAGAGATAATCGGTAACATGATCGAGACTGCCTTCTGCAGAGAAACAGGAATATGGAAATTTACACTTGCACTTGCTCATCATCTTATTTCATCAAGTCGGTAAACCAAGCAAATGTTTTGCTTTTTAAGCTGTAACACCAGATGATTAACAAACACCACGAGTATATATGTTCCCTCTGTACGTGTCCACCGTATATATATACTTGGACGTTCACTGTGCGGTGTGCGCTCCCAGCTATTTCACACGCATCTTGCAGCTTTGTTCACATCTCATCGCCGTAGCCGCCGTGGCCGTGGTTGCCGCCGGTGGCGTTTTTCAAAGTGTGCCACACGTAGGCGGTGATCCCGACGAGCACTACCACGGCCACCGCCACGTTCACCAGCTGCCCGCGGCTCGCCGCCATCGGCCTAGGTTGGCCGACCATCATCTGCATCCGAGCCATTTCTGCTGCTGCCGCCTCCACCTCCTCCTTGGCCTGCTCCTCCTCCTCCATCTTCTTCTTCTCATCCATCATCCTCCTGTTCTCCTCCATCATCTTCCTGTCCTCCTCCATCTTCCCCATCGCCTCCCTCTCCATCCGCCTCTCCTCGTCCTCCTTGAACGACGACTTCTTCAGCTTGGGCACGGCGGCCGGCGCCGGCTCGGTCTTCTTCGGGGGCTCATCATATTCCGCCGGCGTCGGCACGGACGGCAGCCGCGGCGGCAGAGACGGCCTGCGCTCGGCCGGCTGCCTCTGGGAAGGGGCAGGGGCCAACGGCACCGCCGGCACCGTAGGCAGCGGCGCGGGCCTCGCCGGCTCGGGAAGCGCCTGCTGCGGCGGCTTCCGCACCGGCGCGGCGGCCGGCCTTCTGGGCGGTGGCACCGGCGCGGGCACAACCGGGGCGGTGGGGGTCACCAGCGGCGAGGGGATCCTCTTGGGGAGCGTGATGGTGAGCGTCTCGCTCTCGAACTTGGCGCGGATGCCGTCCACGTTGCAGTTGTCGGGGAGCTTGAAGTCCTTCTGGAACCGGGCCCACCTCGTGCCGGCCACCGGCCGCTCGCCGCGCGTGCGAAGGTGCCCGTGGTTGTCCACCAGCACGCGTATCTCCTCCCGCTTGAACCCTGCAGCCACCGCACCCATACATTCGATTTGTTCAGAATTCAGATCAGCTCTTGCAATATTTCTCAGGAAACTAACGAATTGGTGGACAAACTCGATGATCATTCGCTTGCCTGGGAGTGAGATCTTGACGGCGTCGGCCTCCTCGGCGCGGCTCCACTCGACGGCGGGGTCGAAGTCCTCGAAGGTGCGGTTGCCCCTGATGGCGTCCATGGATGCGCCGGGCTTTCTTGGCCTCCCTCTGCCTGAGCTGAATGTGATTTCTTTCCGGAATGCGTCTGCTTGTGCCGGTGTTTGGTGGTGGTGTTGATGATGGCAATGGCCATTGTGGCGAACGTATATATACTGCAGATTCATAGGAGGGCTCTGGCGTCAGGAGGGTATAGCAGAGGAGAAGAATCGATTCGTTGCATGAACTTGGCTTGCCGGACAAGTGACCGTCTGGATTTTTCCAACCTCCTGCTGGGGCAAGGAGAGCTCGTGAAGTATTCCTTGCTTCATTTCTGGTGCTGGAAAATCCATGTGAATTCGCGATGTTTGCCCATGGCTCAAGAGAAGCATATTAAATATAGTGGGATAGGTATTAGATGGATGGACTTCTCTCCTCTTTCTTTTCTACGAGTATTAGTTTCTTTTAAAAAAAATGGAAATAAATTTTGGCTACTACTACAAGAGTACTCGCTGACCAACCGGTTAAGGGAAAACAATCGAGGATTAATTTAAGCCAGCTGTGTTATTATGTTCTCATCTATACTTAGCAATTTCCAAGGAGATGATCGCCTCAACCGCCTATAAAATCCTCCCTTTTTTTTGTGTCGTTATGCTCAGGCCAATCTCAATGAGAGTGTCATGAGCATTAAATTTACTGACATGGCATGCGAAAGAAGAGAAAAAGTGTCATGAGATGAGAGATAATATCATCATCATGATCCTCAATTGACACAATTCTTACGTCATTTTTACCTATTTCTACAATAAATCTCCAAAACAATGCATATACAAATATATAGCTATTTTCATATATAAATAGACTATAATAGTGTTAATCATGTTCTAATTGGGGTGATAATCATATATAAAACATGTAATTAGAAAGCAACGCCCACTAGCCACCATCGAGAGGGGGCCTCAACATCAACTCACGCTTGGCACCCCAGATTCATCCACAACTAAAAACGAGGAGAGGAGATGGTGGCAGCGACAGTCTAGATCTGATCGCCGTCGAGTGGACGGGCACCATTTTGTTTTTCTGGTGATTGGTAGTAGCAGGTAATGTTCGTTATTGCTCTCTTTTTTAGTTTTTTAGTCCATTTCCAGAGACAGTTCTTGATCCACCACTGTAAACATTCATTTTCAGTAACCATGTCTTGGTGGCGGAATTTGATTCCTGACCACTTTTAGTCCGCTTCTGAAAAAACATTTTTGTAGCAGTGTTCTATATATAAAAAGTTGCAATGTTATCATAATTTATTTATATCAAATAGCATCATTTATTCATGGTAAACTTCTATGAATGTACGTTAATGACAGTGAAATCGAAAATATTTGATTTTGATCAAAACTAGAAATATTTACATTTTGAAACAAATGTAGTATTCAAAATGTTTATTTCTTTGTTTCCTATTCGTTTTATTTTTTTATATGCCACTTATGTTACCTCTGTAAATAAAAGATGATGTTAAACCTTCAATTTGGTTAACTTTTATATTCTAATGGTTTTTATATATTTATTCCTATAACATATTATGGAATTAAGCAGTTAAATTAAATCATTACCATATAGAAGAATAAAATGCGCAATTATCAAATCAACGACAGAGGTTAAAACAATCAACTTAGACATCCAGTTCTATATTCAGAAACTACTAGGAATTAATAACGAGTAACCACAATATTTGAAAGTAGTGGCATAGAAACCAATTGTATGTTTTGGTATAATAAATCCTAAAAATAGTTGTTCAGTAATTAGCTGTTCTAGCTAGAGTAATAACAGTTAGGCTAAATACAAACATAAATTATTAGTTTTTTAGCAAACGTGTATTTTTTCTCATTTGTCCCAGTATATTTTATTTTTTGATATTGTGGAAAGTCAAACAGTTTTAAATTGGAGTAACTTTATAGAAGGTACCAATACCGATGATAATTAACATGTACTACACCATAGGAACAAAAATTTATGATGGATTCGAAGTTATTAGTTGTATGGCACATATATTCGTACTCTCCTTTGCACTGAGCTACATTAAAATAAGAGTGAAGTTCATTCAGGTCCCTAAACTATTTAGAAGCGATCATCTAAATCTATAAACTCACAAAGTGACCATATGAGAAACTATTCGTGGATGGTCACCTCAGTCCACAAATTTTATATTAATCTCTTAGGTTTATAATCTATATATATTATGTCAATTAGGTCTACTATCGTTGTCCAGCAGAGATCTCAACGCACAACACCACCATCCACCACTCTCCACATGCGTTGCCAAGCTTACCCGACGATACTAGCTAGTAACTGCTAGCTAGCGTTATCGAGTAGGCTCGACAATGTTTGCCTAGGGAGCAGTTGTGGTTGTGGCAACACGCACGGAGAATGGCTAAGCAATGATTTTGTATGTGAAGAATGGTTGGCAATGGCGATGTGGAACTAACTGACATAATAATAAATAGATCAGGGTCTACAGGAATCAATATAAAGTTGGTGTACCAAGATGATCGTTCATGTAAATATTTAAAGACTCGGATGGTCATTTTGAGAGTTTGTGGACCTAGATGACCATTTTTAAATAATTTAGGGACCTGGGTTTATTTTACACTTAAAATAAATAATAGTTCGACTTAAATTAACTCTACAAATAACCTTATTTTCAAGACGAACGGAGGGATAACTATCGATTCCAAATAAATAAATTTAAGTTTAATTTGATCTATGTCAAACTTTCTTAATTTTAACAAAACTCAATAAAAATAATATTTTATTTTGTGCACCACCAAGTTAGTGGTATCATGAATTATAGTTTTAAGTGTATTTATTGGATGTCATGAATGTAGATATTGTTCAGTATATTATTGAAGTCCTCTTTGAATCCACTTAGTATAAAAACTAAGAGACCTCCCAAAGTTCATTATTTTCTGTAGTTTTATAAACTAGATTGCTAGTTTATTAAAAGTACATAATCTAATTTACCCCAGCTAAAATCATTATATAGCTAACCAAACTACTAGTTACCCTCTAACTATCTAAGAAACTCCCTATTTATAGAACTATCTTCATAAATTATCTTTTTATACATATTAAACTTTGAGACAAAGTCCACTTTACGCCTACAATTATTACCAAAATCCACTTAACAACTCTTTGAACTATGAAACTGTTTACTTTACTCTCTTCAAATTTACAATAGCATTCACTTTTCTCCCTTAGTCAGTTTTGACAATATGACGGCTAAAGTCTGATGGTGCTCACTATCATGCGTCAATGAGGTGGCGGTGGTGGTTACGAAGGCCAACGAGGTCTCCATGCGGTGGCGAGCGCTAGGGCGGAGGCGATGGGGCTCGAGCATTCATGTAAGAGGCGAAGATGGGCTATTGACTTGTTCAATAATGCTGGCGAGCACGCAGAGGTCTTCTCGGTCTGTAGCAGCATCACGTTCCTTATGTGTGATTGTAATAAAACCACTCAGTAAAATCGTCCAAGAGAGAAAAGTGAATGATATGGTAACCTTGAAGGGAGTATAATAAACGATTTCACAGTTAGGGGTTAAGTGAACTCAGACGATAGTTAGAATGAGTAAAGTAGATTTTATCCTCAAATTTTATATGATTATAAATATGATAATATGCGCTATCCATATCGTTGTCCTTTAATTTTTCCCATCAAACATGCATACAAAATGCTTGGTTTTATGGCTTGACGCGTTAACACGCCGCCATAGTAAGAAGAAAAGGTATCTGATTTGTGTTTTTTAGTTTAAAACTCCAAACCTAGCTGAGACAAAAAAAAATCGTTGAAACTAATCTAAAGTTGACTTGATGATTAAAAACGTTTAGACAAAAACGAGACCCACGCTAGACGCACGGGAGGGCGGGAGGCACACATGTGGTTCAGTGGTTGTGAATCTCAAGAAGCGGGCCAAAACGGGTCAACCTCTTCCTCTGTCAGCACTCAGCAGCGCCGCGTCCCGCTCTGGACCTTGCCGTCAACGGCGCTGCCCGCCGTGGCGCCGTCCCATTTCTGCTAGCCACCTCCACTCGCCGGTGCTGCGGACCACCAGATGTAAGGCGGGCCGTTACTTCTGCTGGCCACGGGCGGTCGCTCTGCCGCATCTGCTGCGATCTCGCTTTTTAATTCCGCTGGTGGATCCTGGCTACCGGAGATATTTGCCATCAAAGATTCGAAGGGAAAATTACTTTTATTTTCCTCAATTTTGTGGTGAAGGTAAAAGTTTGGTGTTTTCTTTTATTTGGAAACCGCATAAATGTTTTTTCGTCGATTTTGCAGCGTGCACACATGACACATCAGAACTTCGGTGCGTACCTTAGCTAGCACGTACCAAAACTGAATTTAAAGTCACATTTTTATTAATGTATCTTGCATTCTTGCCATATTGACTGTAATTTTGTTAGTTCAATGGTAGTGTGTACAGTAAAAAAGTAAGTGATTATTGGTTACTTGACTTTTTATTAACCAACCAATATTCAAGTACTGAGTGAGTATTACTGCAATCAGTATCTATCAAGTATAACGCTCTGCACATAATATACAAGTTGCAGCGGGAGCTGATGATAATGAGGAATCCAAATGGAGGTCCTTGTAGGTCAGGTACAGTTACTACCGACTGTTCTTTGAGGAGGCGTTTGTGGAATATTCAGGCGGAGTTGATTGCTTGCATCTGAGGATTGCAAATGGCTGCTCAATGGGGTATGGGACATATAATTCTTGAAACAGATGTGTCGATGGTGAAGCAAGCGATACTCACGGCGAACTATGATCACACGGTGTCTGGTGGTTTGGTTATGCAACCCTGGAATCAATTCTCATACGAGTTATTGAGCTCAACTATTTCTCATAAGCCTCGCGATTGTAATAGAGTAGCACTGATGGGTCGTGATTGTAGTGAGGAAGCGAATATGATTCTGGATACCCTTCCAAACTCTGTGTGCTTGTTGGTAGCAGCCGATTTGGCGTGTACCCAAAGTTAATGGAAGTCCCTTTCCATCTCAAAAAAAAAAAGAAGAAAGTATAACGCTCTGCCATGGCCTCGCCTTTTCACCTCTGGTGGATCATAATTGGGTGCATGTATTTCAATATTTAACCATTGGAAACCTAGATCAATGCTTCTTTGTCCCCCCCCCCCCCCAAAAAAAAAAAAAAAAAACTACTCAAACTTTCTGTTTCTCTGTCCCCCAAAAAAACTTTCTGTTTCCTTTTATGTTTCGATACAAAAAAGAATAATCAGACAATATGTAAATTTTGTGATTATCATTGTGCTTGTATTTAAATTGTTTCAATAGGATCATTATTTCCTAAAAGCCAATGCTTTTGGCTTGCAGGTCGTGCCAAGAGAAATTGGGACATATTTTGAGATGTTCGGAACCAACAATTAGCCCCAATGATTAAATAGCTGTTGTGTTTTTCAGATTGATCATCAAATATGGAGGGAGCCATGGTGAGTGCTTTGACGGGGGTCATAAATTCCCTCCTCTGCAAGCTCGCTGTCCTCCTGGGAAACGAATGCAAGTCGCTCAAAGGGGCTCGCAAAGATATCAAGTTTCTGGAGAGTGAACTGAGTAGTATGAACACTTTGTTGCAGAGTCTTGCAGACCGAGTGGAAATTGACGCACAAACGAAAGAGTGGAGGGATAATGTGCGGGAGCTGGCCTATGATATCGAGGATTGCATTGACCTCTTCATGCATCGTCTCAGCCCTATCTGTAGCAAAGCTGGGTTCATAAAGCAAGTGGAACAACAACTAAAGAGTCTGCAGGTGTCCCATGGCATAACACGGCAGATACGAGAGCTGAAGGCTCGTGCTGTAGAGGAGAGTGAGCGTCACAAAAGATACAAGCTTAATGAGTTCCACACCGTCTCAGAAGCTTATCAGTGTACAACTTCATCCAGTGCTAGAATTAGAGTAGATCCCCGATTGTCAGCACTCTATGTAGAGACATCAAGACTTGTGGGCATTGAAGCCCCAAGGAACAATATTATCAGGTGGCTAATGGAGAAGCAGGGAAGCATTTCAAATCAACTCAGAACATTGTCAATTGTTGGATGTGGAGGTTTGGGAAAGACTACTCTTGCAAACCAAGTTTATCTTCAAATCAAGAGTCAATTTGACTGCAGCGCTTTTGTGACTGTATCCCAAAATCCTAATATGAAGCTGATTCTGAGGAAGGTTCTTTCTGATACCGCGGGGATTAATGATGGTGTATTGGAGGATGAGGAATACCTCATCAACAAGCTAAGAGGATACCTCCAAGATAAGAGGTATGCAGCGGGTTTGCTTTGCTTTCAATAAGATATATCTATTGTTTAACAGTGTATACAACCACACTGCACATAATAGTTTGCTATGTTACACAATCTCTTTTTGGATGGGGCAGCGAACTATGCTACCACAGAAATTATGTAAAATGTTTGGTATATTACGTAATCCTTTGGAACTGGGCAGCGAACTATACTACCTTGCAGAACAACTTCCCTTGTCTATCATTTTTTTCTTTTGTGGGTACTCAGCTTAGATTTCCTTTCATGTTCCGTATTCATAGATGACCACACTCATATATCCCTTATCTTGTTCTTTTTCTTGTGTCTAGCCAACCTAAAATTGCAACAAGACACTATAGCATCACACACCTACCACATTGTATTTGCGGTATGGCTAAGCCAATTTATCTTCTCCTTAAAATACCAAGAGAATGGTGTGCCACAAAGTAGATCATTCTATACTCTTTAACAATGTGCACCTACACTCTTATACGGAGAAATGTACATTCCATTATATAGTGGCGGACCAAGAATTTTTGTTGAGCCTGGGCGAACATTGCAACGGATAACAAAATTCACACTGACATATCAGTCACTAACATAAGCGTAGGGAAAACTAGAACGAAATCTATGGTGGTGCACGTCTAACACAAACAAATGCATTTTTTTTTCAAGCACACAGAGAAAGACATCTATATTTTGGATAGTTTTCACTGTTACATGTGGCCAGAATAATCTAATTAGGACTCATCTTTGTTTTAACCGTGCACATGACATACATAGAGATATTGTAGGCATTGATACAGAGGACAGATAAAAGAGAGGACTTGTTCTGCTTGGGATGTGGGTTGGGGTGGTGATGAGTACGAGATTTAAATGGAATCATGTTATACATGTTTTATAAGTAAATTCAAATGCATTCTATTTACTGAACACATTATGACAAATGCTACTTATTACCCAAATCCTATTTGGCCATGATAAGGGAGTTCAAGTAGCTTATGGAAGAATTCATGTTGAGTTGTTGACTAGAAAAGGAAGTCGGAGGCTCAGTTAGGAAACTTGATTTCAAATAATATACTTTTGCATAAGGGATTCCTAAAAAAGTTACTTTTGCCTGAGTCAGAAAATTCAGGATAGAGTATTGTAGATTGAAGAAGGCAAGAAGTGAACTATCCAGCGGCTATTTCCCAATCTATCTAGTTAGCCTGGTTTTTTTCCCTGCTGGCTTCTTTAATTAACAATCACAGCACCATCAACCATCATAATGAAACCCGAAGATGTCTAAGATATGAAACTCTCCACTTCTAAGCAAATGATTCAACCTATTTAATTGTGTTGTGGACGCCTTTGTTGGCCGCACCTACAGGCGTCGAAACCGGGTTTCCAAGGATGCGGCAGCTGGAGATCGTGGCTAGGTGTGTGGCCGAATAAACAGAGTAGCGAGTTTGTTAGCTGTCAATTCTTATCAGGTTAAATTGGAGTTTGTTTAGGAGTTTGTTAGAGTGGCGCCTGAGTATAAAGGCAGCCGAGTCTTAGGAGATTGATCATCGAAGAAATACGGTTTCCCCTTGTGGCGAGACTGTCTTCGGTCGCCGTGGCTGGGAACATCTCCCTGACTGGCGACGACGACAGCTCTGCCGCCTCGCAATTGCCTCGTTACCCAATTCTCTCCAATTCACAATCGCTTTGCTTGCTTCGCCTCTCCGATCTCCCAAATGCCCTCACCGACGCCATAACAAATTGTTACACTTTAAAATTTTTGGGTCTCAAGATGGTCATTGTATAAATCTTATGTCCTATTATTGGCCAATATTTCCATCTTACACTTTGCTTATTTCCGTTTGCCTGTATTCATTCACGTCCATGTATCTCATTATTGGTCAATTTTATTGCCCGTACCTTATCAAAAATCTGTTGCCCTTGTCCAACTGGATTCGTGAAATTGGTTATAGATTTAACATTACATTTTTCTGCATGCGGTTTTTAGTTTCTTACTGATTATCAAAGACCTTTTGCGACTTGTATATTCAACTTACAACAATTGGAATGCCATTCGGCATCAACTTTGGCCCAAACCTATCAGTCGGTATTATGATATTTTACTGATGTTCGATGACTATAAAAGGGTCAACCACACACTCACGCCAACCTATTTAAAATTTCTTCCTTAGTGTAAAAGGGTTAACCCAAGGTTGGCGTGTTGGCCAACTAGGCTTATATGCTCCTATAAGTCCTAACTTTCGTGCAGAAGTCCACATGGGTTGGAATGTCACATACCTGATGGCATTTTACAACTAAAATGATGTCTACTTTCTCATTGTATTTGACACCACATCCTTCTGAAAACAGGTACTGTATTGTTATTGATGATATATGGGATGCACATACTTGGAGAATCATTCAATGCACACTGATCAGTAACAATTGTGGTAGCAGAATAATCACCACAACACGTATAAATGATATAGCTAAATCATGCAGCCCTTGCCCAGGTGATCTAGTATATGAAATGAAATCTCTTAGTGCTGTTGACTCTAAAAGGCTGTTTTTGAGAAGAATTTTTAGTTCCGATGAAAGTTGCCCTGCTCAATTTAAGGAAGTTTCTGATTACATGTTGAAAAAATGTGGTGGTCTACCATTGGCTATTATTTCTATATCCAGTTTATTGGCTAGTAAACCGAAATCAGGAGATCATTGGAATAATGTGAAAAAACGTGTGAATTCTGCATATGAAAATAGTCCTGATATTGAAGTCATGACGTGGGTATTATCTCTCAGCTACTTTGATCTTCCTTGCCATCTAAAAACATGTTTACTTTACTTGAGTATATTTCCAGAAGATTATGTGATACGGAAGGATCGCCTTGTGAGTAGATGGATTGCTGAGGGTTTCATTCATGGAAAACAGGAGCGGTGTACATATGAGGTAGGAGAGAGTTATTTCAATGAACTCATTAACAGAAGCTTGATCCAACCAGCCGACATAAAGGATGATGGTCAGGTGGATGGTTGCCGAGTGCATGACACCATTTTAGATTTTATTGTATCAAGATCAGCTGAAGAAAATTTTGTTACTCTGTTCAGTACTTCAACACTCACATCTATTCCAAACGGCAAGATTCGTCGCCTCTCTGTGCACAATAGCAACAAAGAAAGTGCAATCATACCGACCAATTTGATAAAATGTCATGTTCGATCACTCACTAGTTTTTTGCGTGCTGGAGAGGTGCCTTCTCTATTGGGTTTTTCTGGTTTGCGTTTGCTGGACCTGGAAAACTGCCAGGCATTGAGTAACCATCACCTTAGAAATGTAGGAAAACTAGTTCAATTGAGGTATTTGAACGTCAAAGGGACAGATATTAAACACCTCCCAAGAGAGATTGGGAAACTCAAATATCTAGAGACTTTAGATATCAGACATACTGGTGTGACAGAATTACCTTCAACAGTTGTTCAACTTCAAAGATTGGTACGTCTGCTTTTTGATCCTTCTGTTAAGCTACCAAAGGGAATAGGCAATATGCAAGCTCTAGAAGAACTATCGTGTTTCTCTGTTTTCATGTACTCAGAAAACTTCTTGAAAGAATTAGGCCAGTTATCAAATCTGACCGTGTTAAGAGTTATTTGGAACCATGAAGAGATTGAAGGTGATATAGGAAGTTACATGGACAATCTGTCTATTTCTCTCAGCAAGCTTGGTAACTGCTACCTACAGTCTCTTTCTCTTGATATTTATGGACACGAGGAAGATGGTTTCTCTCTAGATTTGTGGAACCCTGCACCACTTAGGCTTCAGAAATTTTGCATTGACCGATGGCAGCCAATCTCTAAGATTCCAAGTTGGATGGCATCCCTTGCTAACCTTGAATATTTAAACATCTATGTTAGAAAAATTAGTCAGGAAGATGTCAAAATGTTTGGAAGCATGCCTGCTCTAACAACTCTGATCCTGTCCTCAAAAGAAGCACCTGAAGAAAAGCTTACAATCAGTTGCCATGGATTCCAATGTTTGAAATATTTCAAGATTCACTGTGATCGAGCTGGATTGATTTTTGAGGCAGAATCTATGCCAAAGCTGGAACACCTTCATATTGTGATCAGTGCATTTAAAGTTAAATCTCTGGAGGGTTGTTTTGATTTTGGAATCCAACATCTTTGTTGCCTGACCAAGATCTATGCCTACATAAACTGTTATGGTTTGACGGATGAGGACGTGGAAGCTGCAGAGAATGCCATAAGGTTTTCTGTTGACATGATTCCTAAGAATCCCATACTCCGCATTGACAGACGTTTTGCACCGCTCTGAGAAATAGTAATGTGTTTGAGAGAAAAAAAAACAGTAATGGAGACGAGATTTATTTACTGCTTCTATGATGCAGCCAGGAATCGTTTTCTGATTTTGTATGTGTATACTGTAAGATATACGATTGCTACATTTTTGTTCATAGTCTATAAATTAGTTCTTTGTCTCTTATTTACAAAAATTAAATTATATTTTTTTCATTCAGAAGCCCAAGAAGATCCTGAAATACTAGTGACCACATTTGTTACTGATTTTCAGTGAATTTTAGGATGTCAACAAGGATTTGGGTTAGCTCAGCTGGTGTCTAGGCAGTGCCCTTGAGGGCTGAGGCCGCTGAACCGCGTGTATGGGCTATGTGCACGGCCCCGAACCGAGGAAGTTACGAGTTTTCCAGAGTAGAGTAACGTTTTCTCCTATCAACCGCTGCCGATGGATGGGCAGAATTTGGAACCCTCGCTGCCATGTCATGCAGAGATGCGATGGAATTTGCTAGGCAGCATGAGGTGCAAAAACTACATCTGGACACGGATTGTCTGGAAGACTGGAACTCGTTCAACAAGGAATGAACAGCAGTCTGGCGTAGCTCTTTGTTTCATTGCTCCTTGTTTACTTATACTAGTAGAACATGTAATATGGTTGCACATGTAATAGCCAAGCAGGTCACAAACACAAATAAGAACGGTATGTGGCATGAAATCCTGTTGCATGTACGTGATCTTCTGTTAGCTGACCACTTTGTTTCATGTTAATGAAAGTCAGCTCTTTTGTATCAGAAAAAAAAAGAGGAAGTTGACATGCCTTTGCCGTTCCTTTCACCCTTGGCAGCCATGGGCATCGGGAGCCCTTGCCTCCATCGGAGCATGCAACAGATTGAAGAAGCCCAGGTCGGAATACGGAGAAGCCACAACGTGTACTTGTCAAAAATAAAGGGATAAAGTCTATTTTACTCTCCTGAATAATTTACTTTGTCCGATTTACACCTTGAACAAAATCATGGTTCACTTCACATCCTCAAACAATTCAAATTGGTGCAATATGTTCCCTTATGCTATTTGTCCTTTTTATTTCTCTTTCTACGATTTGAATTTGTAGCTCAAATTTTACAATATGGTAGATAATATCAATCTTAATGTAAAAAATATATTATATATATTTAAAATAATATTATGTATATAATTACTATATAGTTAAGATCATATTAGATGTTATCAAACTATAAAATTTATGTTTAATATATATATTATATTTTTTTCAACGTAAGGTTCTATGAAAATATCATTATGCAAAATTTGAGCACTAAAATCAGATCGTACAAAAGAAACAAAAAATACGAATTACATAATGGAGTATATTGCACAGATTTAGATTGTTTGAGGGAGTAAAACAAGCCAATATTTTATTCGGGCTGTAATTTAGACAATGTGTATTGTTCAAAGGAGTAAAATAGAATTGTATATGGCTCACGAATGAAAAGCCAAGGTGCGTGTTTCTCGCAGAGGTGCATCGTCTTCTCAGTTTAGAAAAAGGGCTAGATGGAATTTCCAAAACTCCCAAACAAACAAAAAAAAAAGACCTCGACACAGAGGAACCCAAACCTTGATGCCGAAACTGCATACATGCTAGAATCGAACGAGGTCGTGAAAGGACAGTGATAGTTAAAAGTGCAATTGTATTCTTCTCCACCTTCAATTCTAATTGTAATTTTACTCACTTAAAATTCCTTTATGAAACTATGGTATGCTATTAATACTTTACAAAGACACAATATTATATTATACTATGAAATCCCCCCACCCCCCACCCCCAGAGACAAATAATTTAACACGTTCATTGATTTTACATCCAAATTTGATCGTTATACATGCTAGATTTTTTTCCCGAATTCATATCTTCTTAATCACAAATAACTGACACTAAACTTTGTTGAAGCTGTAAGATGCATCTCCTTCACTCATTGGTAAGACAGATTTAATTAATTCTAAGAAAGAGAATAGGCAAAATCTTTATCAATAGGATGAAAGAAAGATTCCATCTCACTATGTCCTGGTCAGATCGAAGCACAATAAAATGAAGAAGGGGTCCTTTGAATTTATCAGGATGTAGAGACTACCAAAAGAAAAAAACCGGATGCAAGTAGCCCCCAGTTGCAGTCTCAGGAAAGGTCCGACCAATTTGGAGACTACTTTTTTTCTTTCGAGAACACGCTTGTTTATTATTAGAGAGAAAGATCATGTCATATGGGGACCAACTATGAGACTTGGTTTACAAATGCAACTCTAGGAACAGATAAAAAGAGAGAGAAAAGAGAACGCTTGCTAGTACAAGAAATAAAAGATATGCATATTTCACATGTCACAACACCTTGCTAGTAGAACATCGCAGCGAGCTTTTAAATATGATTTAATAGGGAAAGGAAAAAGGAGAACGCTTCAACAACTTGTTTCATTATACAACTCTTACTCAGCTCCAAATCATGTCAAAGAGAAAAGTACTTATGGATCCATGTGTTGAGAGCTCCTTTTGATCGTCACCGAGAGCAGAAATCATGACCAATGTAACTTGCAATGTACGCTGCTGGAATTACATTGTCTTGTTGAGAAACCATTGTAGGCTTTGGCATTCATGTGTGGCCGCGGCCTCCACATTTGGAGCACATAATGTTTCCAGTTCCTCCACAACCTACAGTAATTAGAATATCAGCGCATATGCACAACAGAAACACCTGCCACACAAGAGAGCTTTGGACATTATTTACCTAAACATCTGACTTTTACAATGATCCCTTGGCTCTCTAATATTGAGTCGACATACAAGCCCGAACCAGCACAAGTCGCACACAGCACTGCACCTTTAGCTTCACAGCTTGAGCAGGGAGAATTATTCCCAACGTTCTTCTTTTCCAAATTCAGACCAGTTGGTGTCCCAATATCCTCCTCTGGAACAGATTTGTCATAACAGAATAACGATTCAAGGTTACTCTTACTCTTTTGCAAGTCATAAATTGTACTTGCTCTAATCTGTGCACAAAGAAAACTTATAAGCATCTTGAAAGAAGTGCCATTATGAAACTGGATGAGCACTAAGCATCAGTGAATTAGCATGATGCAATAGAACACAACAAAAGAACACAGGGCAAAGAATAAAATGTTTTGCCTGACTTGCTATCTTCGGGAGGCATAATATAGCAGGTTGAGGAAGTAAAGCGGCACATAATATAAAGGACAAAACTGCAACTACATTTGTGAATGTGAAGCTGGATATCGATCAGTTTACACTATCACATATAAACATTAGTGATAGCAGTGAAACAAAATAGCCGGGAACTCTCTGATATGAAAAAAGAAACATCCATATCACGGCTCATGCAGAAACAAATGATGTCGGCCTACTGAGAGTACTTGTCATATATAAGCACACTTGGTGTGAATGACATGTACAGGATCATATTTAGGTACTGTAATAGTGTAATAGAAGGCCGGTCTAACACGCTCCGTCCTGTAACCAATCTACCTAACACAAAATAACATTTCTTAGTGCAAACGCTAAAACTATATTTCCATGTCATTGCCTACACCCTAGAGACATGTTTTAAGTTTCTTTTCTTGTAATAATTTGATAGTTTTTCACTTGAAACAAAAGATTGCTCGATGAGATTTTTTTCTAGGTACTAAATCTTGTGTTCGAAATGATACCTTCTGCCCATTTTTTTGTTAATTGATGTAAAAATAAGCCACTAAAGTGAAGTAGAGAAGCCAAAATTGGAACTCAATTCGCCCCTAAAGCACAAGGACACAATCTGCAATACTAAAGAGGAGCACGAGGTTTGCGTATCCACCAATTCACACACCCCCTGGAGATCCAAAATACAATTCACCCCTCTCAACGGGGCGAAACAGGGGCCAGGAGGCAGGAGGGGGAAGGGAAGTACACCTTAAGCGCGCGGGAGACGGACCGGGCAGAATGGGAAGGTGCGCGCGGCGGCCGTGCGACGGATCGGTAGCCTCGGAGCGTAGCCGCGGCGGCGGTAGCAGGCGGCTGCCTGAGCCCAGCGGAAACCTCCATGCTCTGTCTAGGGAAAACTTTTCTTGGCAGCCCCGTCGTCGCAGCGAAGAATAAGAGGAGGAAGAAAGCTCCGCTTCTCAGATTTCGACGGCGAGCGTGCTTTGGGTTCATCGCCCGGACGATGGGCCAAGGTGCGAAGAGTCGGTCGGTGGCCCAAGTCATAGCAGCGGCGTGGGCTGCCACCACGTAACGATAGGCTTAATTGCCGACGGGCAGTTGCGTCGTTCCTGAGTGGGCCGATCCAGAGTTTGATTCATTAATTCCACGGAGACAGACTAATTAGGGTGTGTTCCTTTCCTCACTCTAAAATTTAACATCTGTCATATCAAAGAAAATTTTATTATTTATGAATATTTCGATTAATTTAATGACAAAACCCTTTTACAGATTGGTGCTAATTTTCGAGATGAATCTAATAAGTTTAATTAATCTATGTTTTGATAAAGTGATGCTACAATGAACCGTTTCCTAATCATGACTTAATTAACTCTCATTAGATTCGTCTCATAAATTAGTCTAGGAGCCTATAATTTATTTTATAATTAAACTTTATTTACTACTCTAAATAATAAGATTCTTTATGATGTGACATTTCTAAAATTTAGACTCTAGAAACGAACACACAAGAGAAAAAAAAAAGAGACAGAGACATACGTCAGAGGATGTCGACCATTTTTTGACATGGAACGTGACTGTACGTCACGGGCGCTGCCCAAGTCGTCCCTCAGTTCACATGGCGCACAGCGACCGCGTCGCGACACGTTCCCTTTGCCACAGGACCAAAAAAGTCAGGGCCACCGCACTTGTTGGCGCACATCTGCAGCCTGAAAGGCTGGGGTCCAAGGAATACGGAGGCGAGGCGAGGCGAGGATGTTTAAACATAAAACATCTTGTTGCTTTTAATAATTCAAGATCGAGAGAAAGGAATAATTCAAGATCGATTGTTATTAAAGTACTGTATAGGATATGTGCTTTCCGTTCACAGGCGGATTTCGTCGTGCCTTTGTCCTTTTGCCTTGCAACCACGGCGGAAAGAAAGACGTTTGTATGCGGGCGCATGCGCGTTCCTGCCCGTGCACGTTACGCCGAAACCACTGCCGTCGCGGTCGGTCGCGGCGGAGCTGACACGGACGGCCGGCTTCGCCGTCCCTTGCCCTCGTATCTTCCTCGCTGCCAAGGCTGGGCGGTTGGCTGGCTGGCTGGCTGAGTTCAACCCGATCAGGTTCGGCGCACGGCTCCATCGGCCGATACGGAGAGAGCGACGCGGCCGGCGGCGGGCGCGTATCTTCCCCTTGTTGGATAGATGAGGAAATCGCGCGTGCGCAACCGCAGGTGAGTCTTCCCCGGGCTGGCTCAAGTCGATGTTCTGAAGGCACGCCTAGTGGACATCATTGGACACGTCGCGTCGGCGCGTCCCCTGTCGCCGACGTGCGGTCCGCGTCGCGCCCGGTTTGGTTTGCCTGGCTGCAGACTTTGCGTAGGTCGCGCGTCAGCCATCTTTCCCTGCGCGCCGTCCTAGAACAGTTGACGGATCGTTATCGGACCGGATTTGCTTACCGTCCTCTAGTATACTCCTCTTCTAGGAGAAAGTAAGTGCTAGTTCTGGTTTAAACAAGAGAACCGGCGCTGATTATGGAATCTTGCCGCGAGTATCCTACGCCCGGTCCGGGCCAAAACATCCTGGTCTTTTCTACTCCTCGAGACCAAGCGCGTGCCAGCAGGGATTTCTGCGGATTTTACCCTCACTCGGCGCTTGCAATTTCCGTGAAGAGTGTAGTACCAGAGTTAGTGCCCCACACACACTGTGTGCAGTGTCGGGCTCGTACACCGCAAAACAACGTTTTGCAGGGCCAGAAGGTGTCGCGGTGCGTGACAGGACTCGTGGAGCCGAGCGCGCGCCCACGGACCGCACAGGAAACTCGTATAAAATCCCGGACCACCCGCTTCCCGTTCCCAGGAACGAACCGAGCCGAGCCTCCACGTAGTGATCAGCAGTGATCATACCCGAAGCGCGTCTTTGCATCTCCCGGCGACACGGGGGCAGGCACACGCGTCCCGTTTCCCGTTGTGCTTTTCTTAACTCCCAAGGACGCAAAGCTCCCCACTCACCCACTTCCTCCGCCTCTTTCTTGGGTGCTCTTCTTTCCTTTGGTCTTGGACCGAGCACGCCCACGAATCCCTCTCCGCCGCTCATCCCGCCACTGAGCTCGGTCAGTCGAGATCCCGCACCGCCGCCGCCGCCGCGCGGCCGGGCCGCACGGCATGCCGGCCGAGCCCCGCACCTCCTCCGCTTAATAACCCACCACTGCTCCCCATTTTATGGCGCGCCCATCCCGCAGCGCCGCCGCCGCCCCGTTCCCCAGCGCCTGCTTCCTCCTGCTCCTCCTCCTCCTCGCCGCCGCCTCCATCCTCTCCCCCGACCTCCCGGCCGAGGACTCCGAGCGCGCGAGTCTCCGCAGTGCCGCTGCCAAGGAGCAGGGCGGCTGCGAGGCGCTGCAGTCCATCACCGGCGGCGCCGCGCGGTGCCGCTACCTCCGGTCCCACGCGCGGTGCGCCCCCGCGGGGTACGTCGACTACCTCCACCTCTTCTACTGCGCCTTCGCGCGCGCCCCGGCCGCCGGCCTCGCCGCGCTCGCGCTCTGGCTCGCCCTCCTCTTCTACCTCCTCGGCGACACCGCCTCCGACTACTTCTGCGCCTCGCTCGAGGGCCTCTCCGCCGCGCTGCGCCTCCCGCCCGCCGTCGCCGGCGTCACGCTCCTCTCCCTCGGCAACGGCGCGCCCGACGTCTTCGCCACCGTCGTCTCCTTCGCGTCGCCCTCCTCGTCCGGGGGCGGCGTCGGCCTCAGCAGCGCGCTCGGCGGCGCGCTCTTTGTCTCCACCGTCGTCGCCGGCGCCGTCGCGCTCGCCGTCGGCGGAGAGGTCGTCGTCGAGTGGCGGGGGTTCGTGCGCGACCTCTGCTTCCTCCTCCTCGCGCTCTGCTACCTCCTCGCCGTGCTCCTCAACGGCGCCGTCACCGTCTGGGTCGCCGCCTCCTTCGTCTCCATCTACGTCGCATACGTCGTCCTCGTCTGGACCTCCCACTGCTGCGCCGCCGCCGACCGCCCCAAGCCGCCGCACGCCCTCGCCGACCCGCTCCTCCTCCTCGACGACGACGACGTCCCCGTCCTGCCGTCCCACACCAAACCACCCACGCCGTCGTCGCGCCTGCATTGCTGCCTGCGCGCGCTGTGCATGCCGCTCTACCTCCCGCGCCGCCTCACCATCCCCGACATCGCCGCGCACCGCTGGTCCCGGCCGCACGCCGTCGCCTCCGCCGCGCTCGCCCCGATCCTCCTCGTCGCCACGTGGACCTTTTCCACCTCGTCGCAGCACGCGCGCCACCACCTCGCCGTCCTCATCTCGGGCGCCATCCTGGGCCTGGCGCTCGCCGCGCTCGCCTTCGCCACCACGGACGCCGCCGCCCCGCCGCGCGGCCGCCGGCGCCGCGTGCCCTGGCTGGCCGCGGGGTTCCTCATGAGCGTGCTGTGGGCCTACACGCTGGCGCGCGAGCTCGTGGCGCTGCTGGTGGCCATCGGCTACATCGTGGGGATCAAGGCGAGCGTGCTGGGCGTGACGGTGCTGGCGTGGGGGGACTCGCTCGGGGACCTCGTCTCCAACGTCGCCATGGCCGTGCACGGCGGGCCCGGCGGCGCGCAGGCCGCCCTGTCCGCGTGCTACGCCGGGCCGCTCTTCAACACCGTCGTCGGGCTCGGCGTGTCCATGGCGGCGGCCGCCGCGGGGAGGCAGCCCGCGGCGTTCGTCGTGCCCGCCGACGCCGCGGCGTACGAGGCCGTCGCGTTCCTCGGCGCCGCCGTCGCGTGGGCGCTCTTCGTCGTGCCCGTGCGCGGGATGCGGGTGGACAGGGTGTACGGGATCGGGCTCCTCGCCATCTACCTCTGCTTCTTCGCCGTGCGCGCGTTCGAGACGCTCGGCCTATGGGGATGACCTCGATCTCTCAGTCCAATGCAACAGGCCAGCGGCCTTGTGTGTGTGTGTGTGTGTGTGTTTCCCCATTCTTCTGGGTTATAGCTTTTAGTTACTGATGATGATGCTGATCGTGTTAATAGGATCAGAAGAACTGATAACGGTGGTAGGCCTTGTAGGCGTTTGTAAAGACACTGTAGATCCTTGTAAATTATTGTAGGCGCTGTTGCTTGAGTAGCGCTGCGTCAGGGATTCTTTTCCTTCCTCTGCTCATCACAAGGCTCTTCCTTCTGCCTCTCACGGAGCAGCTGCCTGACTCCTAAATGTACTGGACGAGCGTTCAAATTTCGAGCTCCTCGACATGTTTTCCACAAGTATTTCGTCGTCAAATTCGTGTCAGCACCATCCTGCTCCAAATTTGCGCAGACCGCGGTGGCGTCCCACAACCTGCTCTTGGCCGCATTGCTCCGCGCCAGTTGGGTATGCTCGCGTCCGCTTCACTCGAATTAAACATGCTTTTCCTCGTGATGAAGCTCTTGTCGTGTCTGGAGGGGAAGGCGGGTCCCGTGGCTCGGCAGAATCTCAGCTCCAAGTAAGCTCCCTGACAATCTAGGATGGGCGACGTGATGGTCTCTCTATCGCGCTCGCTCTCTGTTGCTGCAATAACTAAACCAGATTCGAGCCAATTCGCCCTGCACCTCATCCGTTTGCTCTGCAAAAATAATGTCAAGTTGTTTCCGGGCGACACATACGTGTAGCGTCGTCGGGCGTCGGCACCCCGCTGATCGAGACGGAGATTCGTCCGGTCAAGCGGTGCCACGCGGGCAGTTGATACCGGCTTCTTTATTTATACTTCCTTCTTTCGTTCCTTCTTTGGCGGGAGTTTACACTTGTTTTTGCTGCGCTTTTGTATAATACTCGCCCAGGCCAGAACGCGGTTGCTTGGTCTCGGTAATTTCAGTGTCTTGACGCGCAAACGGAAGACCTCGATCGGGTCCGCCATCAATCCACGTCGTCGCTATTCGTTCTTTGCCGTATGGATTTTACCGCGGCTTCTGCGGAGAAAATCTAGCGTCGTTGTCTCGAGGAGGAAGCCGAGTAATAAAACAAGACGTTCTGATAATCTGTTGTATCTGCATCTCTTCTCCTTTTGCTCTTTGCGTCCGTGTCCGGTAACGTTATCAAGTGGCCAGTGGCGGCTATCCGCATCGTCGATTGAGACACGTTTCATCCTCCCTAGCTTCTTCCCCCTGTGGATTTCGTGCTCTTCGGAGCAAATCTGCGTCATTGTCTTGACGAAGCCACCATGGTCTCAGTGAGTAACAAGACGTTCCAGATAATAATCTACACTGTAGGTGCGCCTTGTCCCCTCTTCTTTCCCTTTGCGTCCATGTCCAATAATGTACTACTCGTATCAAATGGCCGGTGGCGGCCGGCTTTATATCCATTCACGCACGTACGTCTACAGTCTATCTACCATCCTCCTCATGGTCGATTGATCGAGACGTGGATTTATCATTTATCTGCCCATTCCTTGACTACTGCACGCCCGGCCTTGCGCTGAGGCTAAGCTGCTGCTCCTCTAGTAGATTTTGATCAGTTATTTAACGCGCCAAAGAGAGAAGACTTTGGGTTTGCACGCGTATTGTATAGAACTACTGAACCCCAGTAGCGCTCCTTTTGGCCTCGTTTAGCGGGTTAGTTAGGTTAAGTAGTATACGGTATCATCACCAGCTGCTTTATTTTGCTTAAGTCACCAATCGTTTGCTCCTTCCGGCCGTGCGGCGCTTTCTGCTAGTAGAGTGGTAAGGTGGGATACGATTGCTGCCGCGTGATTCTGACTTTTTCACACAATGTTACATCACCTTTTCGCTCGGGAGAGTAACACTATCGCATCTTTGATGTCAGAATTGGACTTGTTTTCTTGTTAGAGATGGATAGAAATAATTCCCATGTCCCAAAATTAAGCCGACATGTGTTGGTCAATCAGTAATTAATTAGTGCCTCAGACTCCTTTAATTGCAGTGTCGACTCACAAGATTGGTTGTCCTGCTTCGATCCAAGCTATTGAACCCATTCCCACTAAGCTATCATATATAGAAGATTGCACCATATACCTTCTCATCGCTGCAATAGTTGGAATAACCTCCTCACATTTCCACCTACTTTCTACCCATTTGCACCTACTTTCAACCCATTCACATTTTTATTCTTAAGGTATTACGAATGTTAAATGAATATATTAGTGTATTTCCATCTAAAAAATCACTTGCCCACCAAACAGAAGCATTAAATTGATGCCATGTTTCGGTGTCCTCATGGATTTGGATTCAAAGCCCAATTCTGTATAGTACTTCCAATACTAAGGACCAAACAAATGCAAAGGGTTCCTATGACAAAGATTGAAAAAATACAAAAAAAAAAGACTTAATTGACTTGATGGTGATGGCATCATCATAGCCAATTTGGAATTACTAAATCACATAAAATAGATGTTTATATGGACTATATGAACAACATAAAAGCTTTGTGATAGACTTGGTCATTTTGGTTATACCTTTGGTCTAACATTTTTGTTTATAGTTCCTATAGTGAAGAAAACTACATGAAACCACTCATAATCATTACACATGTGATATACTGTATGTCATTTTCAAAGAATTTCGGGCTTATTCCTCACCTCGTATTGACACATATAATCGACGAAACAAATGCGAGATATGCAACACCTCACCAAACTAAATTGAGTAACACACTACTCCATCCAATTGTTTGGCTACAATTAGGACCAACATTAAGGCGTTATGGCGGGGTGACCGCCATGGGCCCCGATCAAGGTCAAAGGGGGTATGTAGATATGCAATAAAAATTACCTATTTGTTAATCACTTTGTTGTGTCACCACTAGCCATATTTGTGTATCATCTCAGAACAACTAGAAAAAAATTGGATGAAAAAAATGAAGAGTTGGCTTATCGTTATTGTATATTCGATTATCCTTTCATTGCTTCTTGATGTGAAAGTTGTACAAACCGACATGCACAAAACTTTTCCTTTGTTAAATGGCTTTGATCCTACCTATTACAACCACAACAGTTGACCAGGGGTTGGGGCTTAGTCGTCCGCATCATGTGCACAACGGTTTGGTTGCATTCGGTGCGATGTCGGCCACTCCGACCGACCGTTTTGCATTGCTTTTCGGTTTGTGCGATGGAAGCTCTAGGCGCTAACGCCCTGTCCGGCGTTTTGCTCGGACGATCGACGATGATACCTACGAGTTGTCTTTCCTTCGCTGGAGGCGTCGATGTGGAGATCGTTGTAACCAATGACTTTTCGGGTGTAAGCCCAGCCCTAACGGGTATGCAATGGTGGTGTCGTTGATGTCATCTCCTCCGTGGAGGCATTGCACTAGTCATTGGAGGTCCTTTTGCCTTGCTAAAGGCAATGCCCGCCTCTTTCTTCTTTTTACTTTGGTCCTTGCTCTCTATTAGCTTGTGTGGTTGAAACAACGTGCATCATTCTTGGGTTCTTGCTTCATCACTGTCCGATCTTCTTGGTTGATTTTTCATAATGATTAGTGGTTCTTTCCCCTATGTGGCTTCCTTCCCTCATAGGGTGTTGAAGGCCCTTGCTCCTATTGGCAACTTGAGTAGTCAGCCCCTCCTGGCTAGATGTAGTGGATTGTCGATCGAGGTCCGGTTGGATAGTTTTGAGTCCGGTAAGTTTTGTTTCTCTTGTGTTGTCTTTCTTATCTGAAGTCGGATTGGCGAGGCTTTGAGAAAGCCCTCGTTCTCTTCTAGCGTTTTGTCCCCTCTTCGGGGCTTCCTTCCCCGAAGGGCATCGGGCAATGCTAAAAGAGTGGCGACCGAGAGACCGGGTGTGGCCACACCCTGGTTAGATGAAGATGAGAGTGGCGGTTCAATTGCTCCAATGCAAATCGGCAAGTAGGTTTCTGATGATTGTGCACACCAGATCGGCTTCATTCTCTCGGTTGTATTGTTTGGGCTTTAGTTTTTGTTGGTTTTCCTTGTACATCAACAATTAGATTTTCTAGGGCTTATGTTATGTCTAGATTGTTGATGTATCTTTATTTTCTGTTTTTTATATCGTATCTAGCAGACTTTGTAAACGATATTATTTCATTTAATTGAAATGAGTGAATTAGGTGGGCAACCCCATCGTAGTTTCCCTAAAAAAAGAAAAAGAAAACATCTGCACTTCCATTCGTTGATGCACGGTGACCTCTGTTTTGCACTACATCACACTCGAGCAGACTTGCTTTACTCTTGTAGACCTTGTACGGGAACACGCGTGAGTAGCTTTACTTGGTAGTCCTTTGTATATTGGCCAGGAACACGTTTACCCGCTTTGTTCAGGACTCGAGGTATCGGAGAAGACCGGCCGCCCCCTGCCGTCGTCAACGCAAGTGGCCTGCTTCCGAGTTCTTTTCTTCTTCGCTTCGTGGATTAGTTGGGTGTCAAAGGCTTAAGGCTGGAATCAGCTTCCTTGCTTTTTGCTCGAGACGTCAGCAGCATCCCCGTGGCGGTGCCTCCGGTCCGGGGCGGCGCTTTCAAGCCATCAGCTGTGCGATTGCTGCCGCGTCGCTTCCTGACCCGGACTTTACATTGATCTCTCAACCGTTTACCCTCACTTGTCACATCACCTTTGTTTACCGTTTTTTTAATCTTAAGTATCTATAACTACCTTTGGTGTCTTGTGTTGAGATATACTACTAGTAATTGTGAAATAGAGTTGGGACCAAAGTGTTTTTCTTTCTTGCTGATTATTAGATAAAAAAAAGGACAACTCAACACACAGATGCGTCATATGTGGCTGGGCGCGAGTACCTGTGGTGGATGAGCAGGTCGCTGTTGGTGGGAGTCGTCACGGCTCAGACTGTTTGTGGGAGTCCTCACAAAGTCATAGCGTGTGCGTGCGCTCAGTGAATGAAAGCCTTTTCCGTGGACTCGTGCGATGGACCAACGACGACGATTGCTACCCGGCCGGTGGGGTGGCTTTCAGTTCGGCCGGTGGCATCACGGAACTAGTGTTGGCTGTTCTGCGTTGGACCCAAATAATAATATGTACGCGCAACAGCACGGACCGGTGCTGTCTCCGCTGGTTACTAGCTTCGTTTTGTATTCCTGTCAGTGGTACTGTACAAAGAGTACATCAACGATAGGCAGAAACAGCAAACAGAGTGAATGTTGAACTGCGGTGTCGTTCTCAATACTGATATGCTCGGGCTTTTATTTGGTGAATAACAAACAAGAAAAGAGGTCCATTGAATGAATAATACAAACAGCTCCGGATTAGAAAATCTCCGCACGCAAATGCATCATCCAAGCACCAGTGGTCTAGTGGTAGAATAGTACCCTGCCACGGTACAGACCCGGGTTCGATTCCCGGCTGGTGCAAAAGTTGCTTTTTATTTGACCTTTTTTCAATTTTCTTACCTTTAATTAATTAGCGAAGTTGGATTCAGACACATCCAGACGAGTTGGACGCCTTTGCGCCTTTACGTTCTTGTCCTTGAATCACTCACCCGGCCTATTCGTCAAACTTAATTACTAGTACTTATATCTGAAAAGCATTTGACATAGTGCGTTGGCTATATCTACTTCAAATTATGATTTTTCTTGGCTTCGGCACGAGATGGAGGAACTGGATTTCTGCCTTGTAGTGCACCACTTCTTCAACTTTCTTTTTGTTAAATGGACAGCCTGTAAGAAGAGTAGTACAAAGGGCTGCCACAAGGTGGTCCTCTGTCACCTTTCTCTTCTTGTGTTGACAATGGAACCATTACATAAACTTTTTAAGTATGCACAAAAGCTTGAGTAGAGAGGATTAACGATAGATGTGATAACTTCAGAGAGTATCTCTTTTATGCAGGCAATGCAACAATGTTCATTCGACATACTCCGCAGGATCTCAACAACTCAAAAGCTTTACTGAATATCTTTGCAAAATGTGCAAAAACACATATATATCCCATAAGCGGCCTAGACATCGATGTGCTTGCGGTGATAGGTGAAGAGCACTATTTGTCTCAATTCCTGTGTAACTATTATGGTCTCCTCTACACTTTAAAAAGCTAACTAAATCAGTCATATAACCGGAAGTGGATGAAATAAGGAAGTCTCATTGAATAAAGCTAAAAGGAAGTGGATGAGGGAAGTCTCATTGATAGAGCAGAAAGATCAAATACGTACAGTTCATCTTCCGCCTAAGAAGTTCAATTTGGGGGCCATGCCCGCTTTCCCAACGGCCAAATTGTAGCAAGCGAAAACTGAACATAAGTGCAGATTCTTTAGTTGGCTTGCGTTACAATTGATAACAGTCCTACAAACACTAGAAATGTTGCATGTCTTGTTTTACCAGTGTTTACAAATCGGGACTAAGTCTTACAAACACTGATAATTTTGCATGTCGGTTTTGCCATCATTGAGGCTTCCCTAATTATGTACGACTACGTCTTGATGTAGATAATTGATAACAGTGTTTTTTCTTTGTTCAAAATATAGAATCATACGAAACTACGGTTCACACGTGTGCACGCCAAAATGCCAATCTCAATCTGGCAAACCAAGCGCGAGTGTACGAACCAAGGTCCTCGGCAACGTCTTCGATTGGGTTTGGAGCGACCAGGAGCGAACCAGGCATGAATGCCCGTTCTGAACAGATGTTGGAGCGTTATTAACGAAACTATGTCCAGAAGTGGATTCTATCTCTAACAGCGTTATACCATTTTAACATTCAATTACTGGTTTTCAATCATACTCCTCCTTTCCTTTACTCATGTCGTTTCAGACAAAAAAATGACCTAGACATGAACTAGCTAAGCATGTCTTAACGATATGACTAAGGGAATAGAGGAGTACATGGTATTTTGTTTCTCTACTTAAACTAACACATACCCGCAACCCTAGCCGCCGCACGCAGGGTTCAATATAGAGAAGGAAGGAAGACCCTGCCGGAATCGAAGGGATGGAGACGGTGCAAGGCAGAGACACCGTTCTCCTACAAGGAAGCGGACGCGCAGGTGATCGTGAACGTGGCGAAGATTCTGGCCAAGATGGAGGCCGGCGACGACAAGCGAGGCGGAGGAGGAGGCAGACAACGTGGAGGTTCTATCCAAGCACCAGATTGCGATGGTCTTGACGATGCGGTGGCCTCCCGCGAAGCCCCGCGCTGCTCCGGAGGACGCACTTGACACGGTCATACTATTTAATCAGGAGCTTGCCCACATGATCCGCCGCTGCGACGCTGAGTGCATAGCGAGTTGTGCGCTCATCCACTTTGGGGCTTGTTCGTTTTACCATGGAACAACACGGATCGTAGTCCAAACCGTATGGAATAGAAAAATATGGAACCGATCCAGTCCAACTCAAAATGACCGTTCGGTTGCGCATGGATTGGTTTGGGAACCCATCCGATTCCAACCTATTCCATGCCCATTCCATGGCTTGAAGGCCTAACACCAATCTATGACCCTAACACATGGAACGCAGCACGCCCGGATGAAGTGAAAGAGCTGGAACCACTCAATCCATATCTGAGAACAGATCCATGTGGGATCCATTCCCACAAAAACGAACAAGGCCTTGAGTGGACGGTCATCCGGGACCGATTTGGCGGCGGCCAAATCATCCCGGAGAACGGCATGGTGATCCGGTAGCGCTGCCCGTGTGGAATAAAGTGCTGGTATAGGTTTTAGCCTTCTACATTACAGTATATGTTGTCAAAAGTGGTGGTTTAAATTAGCAACTTCGTAATATGGTGTTCAACATGTCCTGCAAAAGAATTAGGTCATCTTTTTTGTGTTGCAATGCAATGCTCATTTTAGATAATGTGCAATACAATACTTAATAAGTCTGTCATGAGCATATGGCAGGTGAGCATTAGGTCTGTTCGTGCTTTTTTCTGTTTCATTGATGGATTGGATCATGGAACCACGTGCCACGACGGTGATTTACAGTTGTCCAGGTCTTCTTTCTAAGAGCATCTCCAGCAAGACCCTTACTTGGGTCCCTACTCCAAGTTTTATGGTCCTTGGTCAAAAAACTCACTCCAGCAGGACCTTACTTGAACACTATTTTTCATGCCCTCTCAAACTCCATCTTTAAGCCCCCATTCTTAGTGTATTCCACCCAAGCCCCCAAACGTGGAGCCCACAACTCTCTCTCTCTCTCTCTCTCTCTCTCTCTCTCTCTCTCGCTCTTCTCCCAGTCCTAGGACACCCGTCGCACCGCCTGGTTGGCTGACCGCGCCGCCGCCTCCTCCTCCTGGCCGGCCAACTAGACTCGCGCCGGCACCTCCTCCGCACGGCCGGTCGGCCCGGCCGCACCGCCACCTCCTCCGCATGGCCGGTTGGCCCGACGGCAGCGCCGCTCCTTCGATCGCGCGTGCGCCGCCTCGACTCGGCAGGCCACTGCCCCACCGGATCCGCACCGCGCCAGGGAGGGTGGCTGGAGAGGAGCAGTCAGCTAGGTCAGCGGGTATGCTTCACGGAGCGGCGGCAACGGGCTGTAGTCACTCCTCGCCGGTCGCGCGTTAGCGCACCTAGAGCGCTCCACCGCACAACGAATCACGCTGCTTGCCGAAGCCGCCTCCCTCCCTCCGACAAGCCCCTGCTCCAATGCGGGGACGAGCTCTATCCAATCCGGCCAGGATGAGATTCGCTACGGCGAGCACGCATGCATCGTCTGTCGTTGACTGAAGTGCTCCGACACGAAAAGTAATAAGGTCTCCAATGCTTGTTCTGTTGGAGTTGGGAGCAATTTTTTGGCTCCTATTTTTCCAGGCCAGCATGCAAAATCAATTTTGAGAGTTCCAAAATGCATGACCTGCTAGAGATGCTCTAACAAGGAGGGCGAGCTGACGAAGGAAGCCGGCTCGATTGTCAATAGCTGGGCTGAAACGGATACCCGTTTTTTTTTTCCACCACCAGCTGCATGAACCGAACATCCAGCGACACGTGTAATGCACCGTCTGCAACGGTTCACCGGCATTGCGCGCTCAGTCATCTAGGTATGCTCTCCACATTTGACGGGTCGCCCGCAACGGAGGCCGGTACCAGCTTGCGCCACGCAACGGATCATCATGTGATCTGATGACTTTCGGGCAAGTCTTCCGTTCACCCTAACCTAACCACACTATACACGCGGCGGCACCAGGCCAACCTAACGGGCGCAGTGTGTCGTGCATGCACACGGATGCATCCGTTCTTGAATTTCAGGTTCCCTTCAGCTGCGCAGGGTGGAGGAATGGGCGAAACAGAAAGCTGCCGTAGACAGACAGACCCTGGACTGCCGAAGAGTGCCGTTTTTAACTCGTTTCTTCGGCGACACAAAAGTAACGAAATATTTCCGTTTTTTGTGAATGCTGAGTCATACCTTGCCTCTTTCGGGTCGGGGTCCCTGCATTTATTCAGTTAATGCAGAGAACTGTAGGTCTAGCTACAGTGCTTCGTGAGGAATGCTACGAGGATTTGCATTAAGTACTCGTAGCGTATTCTGTAGCAGCAGTGTCCTCTCAGTACTCGCTTCAGCAATTTTGACTATTTTATGCAACTGTAGCTCCCTCATCTGATCCATTGATTCTTGATCCAACAGTCAATAGTGCAGCTAATTCCAGCTACAGTACGCTCTCTGCATTGAGACTTGTAATTCAGAGGATCTTGATTGGCCTCTTTCGCGGACGTCCGGCCGCGGCCCTGAAGACTGCCTTCAGTTTTGATGCTGCGGTGCATTTTTGTGCTGTCACTTTGACCACTATATGGATAGCTGAGTCCGCACGAACACACCAATCACTTCTGACCATTACATAAGAGCAAATTTCTTATCTATACCTATACCATATATACCTATACCAATCCATAAAACACGACGAGGTCGTCTGCCCCCTCCCCCGCTAATCCGTCGCCCTTGCCGTCTTAATTCGTCCCGCTAATCCGTCGTCCCTTGCCATATTAATCCGTCCTTTCACTCGAATGTACGAAAGGATGGTGAACAGACCGGAGACAACCGAGCGACACCGAAACCCGAACAGACCCCACGATGCCGTGTGGGAACTTGAACATGCCCCATGACACCGAAAAGAACGGCGGTGATCGCAGTGAGCTACCAGGTTCCGCGAGTGAAGAGACCCTGTGAGCAGACAGCGGCAGGAGCGGCGGCGATCAGGCTCGCGGCGGCGAACTTGTTGGCGCCTGCATCGGTGACTGCGGCAGCGCTCCTGCATCAGTGGCTGGGGCAGCGCTCGGCAGCCAGCCCGACCAACTGTGTTGGCCGGTTCTTCGAGGTTGAGCCCAAGATTGCTTAACGCGTCTGTGGCGTGGCGGCAACCCAGGTGCTTCTTCACAACGGCGCAGCAAGCGCGGCCTCACCCTAGGGCTGCTGGCAATGGCTCCGTCCCCTGCACGGCGGCCGGAACCCTCCTCCTCCTCATCTTCGATGGAACGGCCAGAGGCGGCTAGCCCGGCCAACTGCTGGACCATTGCACTAAACACGGGCGTCAGTGCTTGGGTCCTGAGTTCGCCCCTGAACCTTCAAGCTAACAGGACAAGGTATTGCATGTTTCTACTAACTACAGTTCAAATTCCAGTTGGTCCAAAAGTTAGATCCAGTGTTCTTAACATAGTACAGTTATTTTAGAAAGCTCTGTTAGACAATCCGTGCACTGTGTTCATTCATCCTACAACTGAAGCAAAATGACTAGACTTCCAATGACCTAAAAAAGGGTTGTACATCAAACAGAACAGAATACTAACCGAGCTTTCCCTACTGTATTCGTGGCAATTTGATCAAATGGAAGACAATTCTTGAGAACCTGAATGCCTGGTACTACCACCGGGTTCAGTATGTCAATATAAGAGATATCTATGTCACTTTATCTTGAATAGATAGGTTGAAGTAGACAGTTATGGTCTGAAATTTTATCATTCTTTTTCCTGTATTCAAATTAATTAAGTGGCCAAACTAAATCCAAATGTTAGTGTCAAAGCTGACCTAAAAAAAGGTTGTACATCAAATAGAATAGAATACTAACTGAGCTTTCCCTACTGTGTTCCTGGCTATTTGAGCAAATGGGAGACAATTCTTGAGAACCTGAATGCTTGGTACTACTAACAGGTTCAGAATGTCAATATAAGAAATATCTATGTAACTTTAATTTAATATTTTACTTCACTTTAATATTTTCTTGAATACATAGGTCGAAGTAGACAATTATGGTCTGAAATTTCAATTTTTTATCATTCTTTTTCCTGTATTCAAATTAATTAAGTGGTCAAACTAAATTCAAGTGTTAGCGTCAAAGCTGACTTTTAGCTCATTGGTGCCAATTTTCTGATTGCTTGTTTGTTTCCCAGTTCACCATGGCAAAAAACTTTTGAGTACCACTATAAGTTTATGGTTCAACTAACTTTTGAGTACTGTTATAAGTTTATGGTTCAGCTAAGCTTTTGAGTATCATTATATGTGTATTCTCTTATGGCTAATAGTTTTTCCTGTTATTGTTGCCTTTTCCAGTTTCTCTAAGTTTGACATTTTCTATCATCTTCCGCCTGATAATTGTATGATTTTTTCAGGCTTGCATAATATACAATAATTTTATCTCTGGCTTTATCTTTTATGATTCGTAAGTATAGTAGCCAGCAAAAGAAATATAGTGGATGTAAAAGTTTGAGGCATCACTAAGGCATAAGCTCATTGCATCACTAAGGCATAAGCTCATTTACTGGTAATGTTATTATGCTCAAATTGAGTGCAAGAGCCTTACTACATCATCTAGGAGAAGACACCAACAGACACCGGTCGGCTTTACGAGGAGGTTGCAATGACTAATCCTTCTCAAATTACCGACACTGTGCATGATCAAACACAGAGTGATGGTAAGTTTCCTTTTTATTTTAGTGAATTATGAATTATTACATGTGGAACATGTTAGGCACAACAGGAAGCTCAACGTCGTCGTGACAGGGCAAACTACGCCGAGAAAAATCCAGTTGTGAAAGGAAAAGAAAAGACAACTGAAGCAAAATGACTAGACTTCCAATGACCTAAAAAAGGGTTGTACATCAAACAGAACAGAATACTAACCGAGCTTTCCCTACTGTATTCGTGGCAATTTGATCAAATGGAAGACAATTCTTGAGAACCTGAATGCCTGGTACTACCACCGGGTTCAGTATGTCAATATAAGAGATATCTATGTCACTTTATCTTGAATAGATAGGTTGAAGTAGACAGTTATGGTCTGAAATTTTATCATTCTTTTTCCTGTATTCAAATTAATTAAGTGGCCAAACTAAATCCAAATGTTAGTGTCAAAGCTGACCTAAAAAAAGGTTGTACATCAAATAGAATAGAATACTAACTGAGCTTTCCCTACTGTGTTCCTGGCTATTTGAACAAATGGGAGACAATTCTTGAGAACCTGAATGCTTGGTACTACTAACAGGTTCAGAATGTCAATATAAGAAATATCTATGTAACTTTAATTTAATATTTTACTTCACTTTAATATTTTCTTGAATACATAGGTCGAAGTAGACAATTATGGTCTGAAATTTCAATTTTTATCATTCTTTCCTGTATTCAAATTAATTAAGTGGTCAAACTAAATTCAAGTGTTAGCGTCAAAGCTGACTTTTAGCTCATTGGTGCCAATTTTCTGATTGCTTGTTTGTTTCCCAGTTCACCATGGCAAAAAACTTTTGAGTACCACTATAAGTTTATGGTTCAACTAACTTTTGAGTACTGTTATAAGTTTATGGTTCAGCTAAGCTTTTGAGTATCATTATATGTGTATTCTCTTATGGCTAATAGTTTTTCCTGTTATTGTTGACTTTTCCAGTTTCTCTAAGTTTGACATTTTCTATCATCTTCCGCCTGATAATTGTATGATTTTTTCAGGCTTGCATAATATACAATAATTTTATCTCTGGCTTTATCTTTTATGATTCGTAAGTATAGTAGCCAGCAAAAGAAATATAGTGGATGTAAAAGTTTGAGGCATCACTAAGGCATAAGCTCATTGCATCACTAAGGCATAAGCTCATTTACTGGTAATGTTATTATGCTCAAATTGAGTGCAAGAGCCTTACTACATCATCTAGGAGAAGACACCAACAGACACCGGTCGGCTTTACGAGGAGGTTGCAATGACTAATCCTTCTCAAATTACCGACACTGTGCATGATCAAACACAGAGTGATGGTAAGTTTCCTTTTTATTTTAGTGAATTATGAATTATTACATGTGGAACATGTTAGGCACAACAGGAAGCTCAACGTCGTCGTGACAGGGCAAACTACGCCGAGAAAAATCCAGTTGTGAAAGGAAAAGAAAAGATCGTGAAACAACTGTAACTGCAGAACCACTAGCTAGGGGCATATATACTCAATCTCAATGGTTATTCTGCTGCAATGCCCAACGTAGGTAACACTATAACATCTCATAGTTTAACATTCTGTTATACAATATTATCTCAATGATTCTTCTGCTAGAATGCCCAATGTAGGTAATAATATAACATACGCTGGAGCAGACGGCGTGGCTTGGTGAGCAGTGGATTGTGCCCTTTGGGGGAAAAAATCATTCACTGTAATTATTTGTGGTTTTGTTCAGGTGGATCTGCTTAAAATTAAAAGAGCCCACAAGGTGGATGCCACCATCCAGCAAGAAGAAGAGAAGCTTCACAACCAAAAGGAGAATTTCAGGAGGTTGTTTCTTACTGACTTTTATGAAATTATTATTATAGAAATATCATAATCATGCATGTTCAGTTACCATTGATTTATTTGCTAGCAACGTTAGCTAATCTCCACTCTCCATATCCTATTCAATATCCATTACATCATTGTGGACAGAAAACTGAGCAACTTGATAACTGAAACTATCAAGGTACCAACTTGATAACTGAAGCTAATGAAAGGTCGAGCAATCACTCCACTGCACAGTCTTCATCCAGATATATATGCACCTTTGCACCCCCCCCCCCCTTCACCCCTTGGTGGTGATACGCGAGATAGTGAGCGGCGTGCCACCATTACGAAACTCTGAACTCCAACAGCGTCGGGTGAAACTATAACAACATGGTTAGTCAATCTATATGCCTAAGTTACACGCCTCTAGACATGCCTATTCTGACCATTGCCTCTTGGAACCGCAACATATGATTGAGCTCAACCCATCAACAGGACATGTTGTAGACTGTACAACACCGTCACCAACAAATGAAAAAGACCTCATCCACACATCACCATCCAAGGCATCCCTGCCGTCGAACCTTCCAGTGAGTGCATCCATTCAAACATGCTCTTCTACTAGAGTCCAACCATCCTGAAAGGATATCGAGAACTACCGATAAAAAACTTATTTCAGTATATCTGACTCATTGCTTGGGTTCTTTGCTTTATGTGGATAGAAAATAAAACGAGGTATGATTTTTCTAACGAAAAACTGTGATAAAATTATATTCATGCTAGAGAAATGAAACATAAGTTTCACTAAATCTCCTAAACATCATTCAATATTTGCACTCGATTTCCTATACATGCTAGCATAACTACGACCTATGTATAGGATGAAAGAATCGTCAGGGTACCAAGTGTGGTCCCTAATTGATGGATGGAATGGCAAAGATGAACTGTCATGTTTTTTTATAAATTGTTTTTTGTAATTATTAAATAAGTTATTTCTTGGGATTCTTAATATATTGGTTTGCAGTATTATGGCGTGGTCCAAATGGGATTCTTAGTACAAGTGTTTGCCTCAAACATGAATGTTGCACACAAGTCTCTACCAAAAGAAATTCAAGAATATCTTGCTCAAATAACTGGCAACAAGCAGATTTCAATGTAAAACTATTTCATGAATAAATAATTGTGGATTTTTATAAGAATAAATAGACAAACATGGTTTGAAGTATGTGATATTCATTTATATGAAATAGAAGTGTATTGTTTTATCATGCATAAGAGATTACGCCCGCAAAAACGTGCTATCGAGAAAGTTGTATTTTTTCACAAAATATTTATTTGTTCTATACACAAGAGATCTGAAAGCTAACTATTTCCAGCTAATTTATCTATCCAGGAGAAGTTAGAATTAAAGACACTTCAAGAGAATGGAATGTGTGAGCCCATGTGTTCTGGAAAGGGTGTCTATGCCAATATTAACGAAATTATTACCTATGCTTCACTTTGATGGCTAGGTTAGTGATCTTAGAATTTCTTACACATTTAGATACAGGCAAAAACATGTACCAAATAGGTGACATAAAATGCGTTATTTGCAGGGCACCAAGATGGATGCCATACATTCGGCAGCGAGCATTGAGGATGTTTGATGAGACCATGAAGAAAGATGTAATGTATGACTTGATACATGTGACGTTCAAGCTAACAAAAATGCATGAGTTTTGCCATCTATTGAAAATAAGAAATAGATTGTTTGAAGTATGTGATATTCATTTATATGAATTTGAAGTCTATGATATTCATTTATATTACCACCTCTATACTGTATTTGCTTGCATGCTTCCTATTCCTGTTTCCTTGCATGATTCACGAGTGATAGATTTATTAATCAGTGCTGAGTGACAATTGTATTAGTTTCTAATTTTTAGGCCTTCACTATGAATTTGGGTTGCAATTCTTAATGTTATTGCATAACAGTATGTATGATACATTTCACACATTGGTTAGTGTAATAGCTTACTAGTATAGAAATTGCCCATTAGCAAGGCAAATATGGATTTATGACATGCCTTTTCATCCGTAATGTAAAAAATATAGCCAACTCCTCTATTCTTACATGAAGGGTATTCTCATTCAGTTGTCATATAACTCATTTGATATTTGCCAATTATCAGTTTTTTCCCCTATTAGCTTATCAATGTTCCCCCTACTAAGAACCTATCTCGGAAAGTTTTGTTATTAGTCATGTTCCAGCAACAGTATGTTTTGTTAAGTCAATTTGGGTTCCCATATTTTAATACTCATTTGGTTAAATTATTGTAAAACTAATTTGATTTTTTTTCCAAAAACAAGTGGTTGAATATGTAATACCAGGTGCTCTCCAAACATCAGTTTGATAATTATCAAATACTAACGGGATGTTGCCGTGTGCTACTACCTTCCAGCTATATTCTAAGCTGCTATTTTTGCATTTTACTAGGCTTGCAATATTTTCAGTTCACACCCTTGTTTAACTTTCCATTATGATGCTCTATTTGATGGGGTGGTTTCAGTTTTGATAAATATTCATCTAATAGTCTGAAAAGCTGACGATCTTGATTGTTTATTTCTTGATGAAAAGTCAGTAGTTCTGAAATGAGTATATGCTATTGTACACACTGGAAGTGCTGTTGAAAAGTTCAACACTTCACACATTGAGTGTTGCACTTGCACCCTTTAGCCTTACACCTTAAAATGCTTCAAATTTTCCTATTTTAGATTACTTCGATGATGCTTTATATTTACCAATTTTTTTTAGGATAATTCCTTGCACTGCTGGATCTCTCAAGGAAAGAACCTTGAACATTCCTATGCATTCAGATTTTCAGAGCTAAAACAGTCAACAGATGTAATTATAGATATATCAATTTATTTTTCCTCCTTTGTTATCTCCTTTTCTAATTGGCTTCGAATGTGCATGCAGCTATCAGAAGTATCTGATCGATGCTTTTGTCTTACACTAGCGCCTGGAGAACAGATGATTGGAGCTATATATGATGAATGCACAGTGATGTGGCATGGCTTTGGTGCGATATGGATTGAACACTGTGCGGGAGGCAAATCAAGTGGCACATGAATTAGCTAAAGTAGCTTTTACTTTGAAACAGAACTTTAATTGGATAGGTTAATCCCCGGGCTTTCTCTTGGACCTCCTTCCGTCGAATGATCGACAAATAGGAAATCATCGTGAGAACCGCCTCCAACAATCGGCCGATTTGGATCCGTGAGAAACATTTGTTGCAGGTCGGCCTAACAACAGCCCAAGAAGTAACGAGGAGCGCGGAATAGAGGACTAGCCATGGGCTATTGAAGGTCCAGGAGTGGGAAGAAACACCATTGGCAGCTGACACGAGGCAAGAAATTTACGTGTCGCGCCTAGAAGGGATCACGTTAGTCAAAAAACGGTGGGAGTCCGGAACGTCATCAGCTATAGACTATGCCCAACACCGATCTTACCTGGTGCTTACAACACAATAAGAGTAGTATACTGGAAACTAACAAAAGGTAATGTATACTGGAAACTAACAAAAGGTAATGTAGCATTCTTTCCAAGAAATATGGATGGGACGTATTGGTTGCATGGACAGTGGGAGAGCGATGGAATAAATGTTTTCTAACATTTGGAGTTAATTAAGCATAAATTTTAATGGAATTAAAATTTGAAAGGAGTTAAACACCAAATTGATTACCATATATTACTTAGTTATATTTTATGTTTTTTAAATATTAATGTAAAGGTTTTTAAACGGATAAACACTTTGATTTGAAGTATGTGATATTCATTTATATAAATAGTGTGTATCATTTTATCATGCATAAAGGATTACGTCCGCAGCAACGCGCGGGCACTCCCCTAGTTTGCTATAAGAAATTATTCTTTTCTCTAATTTGCTATCGCATTTTGGCACTTCTCTTATTTACCATCGGATCTAATTTCACTTTAATTATCTATCACTCCAATCACTTTGGTTGTTAGATTATTATGCTTTCACCGTTCCATTAATTGTGCTACAGCAGCAATATAGATTCATTTTAGTGTATGCTATATGAAAAGAAAAGTTCAAAAAAAATTGATGTAAATTATTGGCGATATTTCATTTTAACTCACAATTACCTCAAATTTTCATATGAAGATTTTGAAAACCATTTATTTGAATAAAGTACATATTGGGACAAACCTATTTTGGTATTACAGCCTAAACTTATAATGTGATCAAAATTTTCTATGAGCTAAAATGATTGGAGTGGCAGATAAGAGAAGACATAAAAAAAAGTGCAAAATTCAGATGATAAATAAAATAAGAATATAACTTTCGATAGAAAATAAGAATTTCCTCATTACATAACCATTGAGAAGCGAGAACAACTAATCGTACTAGTGCTTTATTACTATGATGAATAGGACAATGAAGTAATTATATACTCCCTGGGATCTTATATCATTGACGTTGTTAACTTTTTTTGATTATTCGTCTATTTAAAATAGTAAAAAAATCAAGACAGAAGAGACAAATATTTAACAAAAACAAAGGGCAAATAATTTAAATAAGCTCTATCTCTAAAAGATTAAGAATTAAAAAGAACATATAGTTTTATGAATATTTTCTTTTTTTCGAATTCATATTTCTCAATCTCAAGTATCTTTTTTTAGGGGAATCTCAATCTCAAGTGATCAAGTCTAAACAGCCAAAGAGAAAACAAATCAGCAAAGAAAGCTGGGCCCTTATGTAATTTTGAACGAATGACCAGTGCACTTGATGTAATGGGTCGTTACTGAATTCAGTTTCTTAACAACGGCCCACGGGTCACCAAGTCTAAATGCAAGCCCATTTATCTTTTATTTGCTCTGTCAAAGCTTTCTCTGATGATCAATTGAAACACCCTGTAGCATCCTGACGTTCTCTTCCCTACCTTTTTTGTTCCTCGTCAACACTAAATCACTGGATTACATTTGGTTGTTATTGTGCTTTCATTGCTGCATTATTTGTGTTACAATAGCGAAATAGATTCGTCTTAGTCTATACTATATGCGAAGAAAAATTCGATTTTTTGAATGAAAATTATTTGGCTATATTTTGTTTAAACTCAAAATTGCCTCAAATTTTAATATGAAAATTTTGAAAAACATTTTTTGAATAAAGTACACATTGAGACAAACCTATTTTGGTATTGTAGCTTGAATACTGATGTGACATTATCAAAATTTTCTATGAGCTAAAGTGATTGGAGTGGCATATAAGAGTAATGAAATTAGATTGGATGGCAAATAAAAAAAGTACAAAATTTCGATGAAAAATAAGAGAAGAGTATAATTTTCAATACAAATAAGAAATTAACTCTACCTTGAACGCTTAAAAGTATTGCATCTGCCTACTACTAAAAAACACGTAGCCCTGTCCAAACAACGACACGTTCTGGTCTTCCAGAACTCGCCGGCGTGTTCACCGGACAGCGACGCCCTGCGACCTATACGCTTCCGGCACCGCTTGGCCAGCCACATGAATTAGTGGCAAGCAGCCACAGGTTCAGGTGGAGTAGATAGACAGCTAAGAGGCAGGGGAAGTTGGAGCTGAAGAAAGCAACTCGTTATTACGCGCCGAAACAAGCGACGACGAAGCCGGTTCGCGCTGCTCTCCTCGCGTCGCGTCCTTGTCGCTAGACAAAACTACGAATGGCGCAGCACATTTTCGCTCGGTAGTTTTTTTTCTGGTCTTCTCTAATTACGGATTTGTTTTTTTAAGATTTATTCTGGTCTTCTCTCTAGTTACGGAGCTGGGAGAATTTATTATAGCTACATGCTCCTTTTCCGATGAGGGTATGCTTTTCTCAAGTGAAAAATCGAAATCACCTTTTCTTTTTTTTGTTAAGGTCCAAATCACCTATTGATGTTCAAACATTCCAGACTGAGACGAAGGCAAACTAATGTGCACATCTTTTCGTTCCTTTTCTTTTTTAAAAACAAATACCAGATTCATTTCACTGAGGGACATTGCATTGACATGCTTAATTGAATGATTATAAGCACAACGTCTTCACGATAACTATTTCGAGGCTTAGGTAATGTGGTCTTAATCAAGGTAAACAAAACCAAAAGTCTGAAATAGTATCGATTTTCAACGCCTAAAAACCGGTTCGATAAACCGAAGAAATCGAACGGTTTTGATTTCAATAGATGTATCGATTTCCCCAAAACACCGGCTGATGAAACTCGACCGGACCGAATAACCATATGATTTCCATTGGTAAGTTGAACCCTGGTCTTAATGCAAGGAACTAAAAGGATAAAGTCCACGTCAATTATTGTTTCTCTAATTGACCCTCCCTCTCTTTACGCTGAACGAAACCATGTTACTCCTTTAATCAATAGTCTAAATCTCACATATGTGCTGTCTCACGAGACAAAATTTAACGGGACATATAATCTCATCTCTAGTTCGATCCTGATGTGTGTAGCCCTGTTCATATGTCCTCTCGCTTTCGTTCCAATCACGTACATTTCTCCATACATTTGACGCTAGAGCTCACCTTCACTGATGCGTCCACAATAATGACATTAGATCTCTTGAGCATCGCGATATCGTTGATCTCTCGCTCATCATCGAACCCCTCGTAGCTGTCCCTAACTACCCCTCACCACGGGACCATGTGAGGGGAAAAAGTATAGGAGTTTTTCGATCCACAATACTTATCAATAATTTTTCAAAACTACTTGGCAGTAGTTTGATACAATGGTAGAAGTTTGAGATCGAAATACAAACTACTAGCAAGTATTTTACCATATTGATGGTATTATCGTCAAAGCTATAGATTTATCATGATTAATTTTTATTTTTGTGATAACATAAATGAAAATGAATAATGTCGTTAATCTTTGATGTTAATAATGTGTTCAATATTATTCTTACAATAAAGTTGTGGTTCATATATATAAATTATATTTTATGAAAAAAATATAAATCCATTAATTATTAGTAAAATTATAAAAATATCCTTAAACTACTTGCAAGTATTTTCTTAAAACTACTTGCAAGTATCATGGACTGAAAAACTTCTCAAAAAATAAGAGGGTCACGAACAAAAATAGGGATTTTGTGGCCCACTAACTCATGTTGGAGAACACACACATACTATCGGGTTTGAGACGGTAATCCTAACTCAATCCCAATCTATATATTAGCCAACCAGGATTGTGATACGTTCAATGTTGCTTCCAAAACTCTCCCCCAGTCATCCACAAGCTAATTTAAGCACAAGTGCATCAACCGGTCCAACCTAATCAACGGCAACATTGGGATATCAATTTCCCTATCCAGCCATTTATGCTCTGAACGATATTCGACAACTGGTCGTGTGCTTTCCAAATCCAGAGGCCGAAAGGCGGTCACTGAAAAGGATTTCAGAGAAGAGAGAGCTCGTGGACGTCCCTTTTGAAGATACAACACTCCAAGGAGCTCTCACTTTCTGTCCCTTCCATTAGTCACTGACCTCACCCCTAGCTTGCCTGCCCCGTGGATTCACATCACCCAAGCCAAAAACCTTACTGGACCATCCATTTCCTCTACCTTTACGCCAAGAAAAAAAAATCAAAACCTAGCAGTCTGAAAACTCTGAGCTCAACACTGAATTGTCTGTTGCGTATTTGACTTTATTGTTTCCGTTTAGCGTGTTCAGGTTTTCACCCTGACTGGCTTCCTTGTTCTTTCTTGTATTGGTAATAAATTGATATTGATACTAAAAAAAACGATGAATCTTCTCCCTAATCTATTTCCCCTTCTGTATTTGGCTTGATGACAGTTTTGACAACAGCCTGACACGGCCTCTGGATTACAGAAAAGTAGTGAAGGAGTATAGTTGTTCTTGGTTAGAAAAGCTTGAAGCTTTTTCGAGCTGCCCTATGTGGTTCTTCGTCATCACACGTTGAGTTGTATCCAAAGTCCCCCGTCCATGTCGCCCTCGAATAACAAAAGGCGGCCACTAGAAGAACAAACCCCATCCCTCCACTTCCCCCGATTCGCCTCGGCCTCTAACTTCTCCTCCCCAAGTCCCAAGAAACCCAGCGCCTCTTGAATTTCCTTTTGTTCGTTTGCGCACGTTGCCAGCGTGACAGCGCCTTCGATGGCGGCGAGCCACCGGCTGGCCGCTCTGGTGGCGGCCGTCGTCGTCGTCATCGGCGGCCTGCTGACGGTGCCGGCGGCGGCGCTCGGCGTGAACTGGGGCACGATGGCGACGCACCCGCTGCCGCCGAGCACGGTGGTGCAGATGCTGCAGGACAACGGCATCAGGAAGGTGAAGCTGTTCGACGCGGACGCCGGGCCGATGAGCGCGCTCGCCGGCAGCGGCGTGGAGGTGATGGTGGCCGTCCCCAACAACATGCTGGGCATGATGACGGAGTACGACGCCGCCAGGGAGTGGGTGCACAGGAACGTCAGCTCCTACAACTTCGACGGCGGCGTGAACATCAAGTGAGTGCAATTCTTCTTCACAGCTCTGATTCTTCCTCCTCTGCTACGCTTCTGTTCTAGTTGTGGTTACATCGTTTTGATGCAGCTGATGATTCACGTATGTTCTAGTTGTGGTTACATCTTTCCGGATTCGATACTCTTCGTGACATGCACAGTGCAGTGGTGCATATGCCCTTAAACAATACGGAGTATATTAGTGCATATGCTAATTTCCAAATTAAGGTTTGTTAAGACCGCATGGATCGGTGCTCTGTTTCCTGATACGGAAACAAGCGACAATACTGTTCATTTTTCCTTTTCTTCTGCCCTGAACGAATGAATGTTCATTTGTACTCCGAATCTTTAGGAGCGCTGTCTTGGTTAGCACTGTGTGGTAGTACTAGTTGCTTCCACAGGGGTGACGTGTGTATTATCCAGGGGAACCTTCAGCCCTCATAGAGATTTTAAAAGATTTTAGAAGAAGCTCCGGTCAGTAAAGTGGGAAACTACACATATAACCAGTCGCATCAAAAAGTGACGGTATCCACTGCGCTAGTGCTGTCTGGATAATGGAACTGTATTCGAAGCCTTTGTGAGAATGAAGTATCTGGAAATGGATCGCATGTACCGCAGGATGGTCCAACTGAATTCCTGCCTCAAAAAGGGATTCGCCATCTTAAGTAGGATTCGCATGATATAGCAGCAGTGGCCACTCGGACCTTAGTAGACATGCACTAGTCTATCCAGGTGACAGAGAAACTACGTATAGGCCAGGGTTTAGATTGCTGCTTTTGGTCGCAAAGTTGATCACTTGGACTGATGCAGAATTCTGAAAAAGTTATACTGTTATAACACTAATAACTGTACGCAGGAAAATTATGAGTATGACAGATTAACCATGGTAATAGAATTATGTTCCGTACAAAAAAGAAGAAGAAACTAATAATCTTGGACGTTGGTTTGCAGGTACGTGGCCGTAGGTAACGAGCCATTCCTGGCGTCTCTGAACGGCACGTTCCTGAACGTGACCCTCCCGGCGCTGCAGAACATCCAGCGCGCCCTGACCGACGCCGGCGTGGGCGACAGCATCAAGGCGACGGTCCCGCTGAACGCCGACGTGTACAACTCCCCGCCGGATCAGCCGTACCCGTCGGCGGGCCGGTTCCGCGCGGACATTGCGGACCTGATGACCTCCATCGTGCAGTTCCTGAACCAGACCGGCGCGCCCTTCACCGTGAACATCTACCCGTTCCTGAGCCTGTACGGCAACTCCGGGTTCCCGGTGGACTACGCCTTCTTCGACGGCACGGGCAGCCCCGTGGTGGACGCCGGCAGCGGCATCACCTACACCAACGTGTTCGACGCCAACTTCGACACGCTGGTCTCCGCGCTCAGGGCCGTGGGCTACGGCGACATGCCCGTGGTCGTGGGCGAGGTCGGCTGGCCCACCGACGGCGACGCGCAGGCCACGCCGGAGCTGGCGCGGCGCTTCTACGCGGGGCTGACCCGGAAGCTGGCGGGCAACGCCGGGACGCCGCTGCGGCCGAACCAGTACCTGGAGGCGTACCTGTTCGGGCTGCTGGACGAGGACGCCAAGAGCGTCGCGCCGGGGAACTTCGAGCGCCACTGGGGCATCATGCGGTACGACGGCCAGCCCAAGTTCGAGATGGACCTGGCCGGCCGGCAGGGCGGGGACGCGGTGGCGCTCGTGGGCGCGCGCGGCGTGGAGTACCTGCCGCGCCAGTGGTGCGTGGCCAACCCGAACGCGCCGGACCTGCAGAGCCGGGTCGCGGACAGCGTGGGGTACGCGTGCGGGTACGCGGACTGCACGGCGCTCGGGTACGGGTCCAGCTGCAACGGGCTGGACGCGGTGGGGAACGCGTCGTACGCGTTCAACATGTATTTCCAGGTGCAGGACCAGGCGGAGGGGAGCTGCGATTTCCAGGGGCTCGCCGTGCAGACGGGGCAGGACCCGTCCACGGCCGGCTGCAACTTCACCATACAGATCCAGACGGCGGCCGCGCCGGTGGTGCCGATGGGTTCAGTGCCTCTTCTTCTTGCTGCCCTGTTGTTACTGGTTGCGCCCTGATTAATTTGTTGATTTCTGCGGGTTAAGAGATACTTATAGAGAAGTTCTTCGTCTGTAAACAGTTTTGTTTGGCTTTTGTAGATATATTAGTTAGTTATTATGCACTGTCAGTTCTCACAAGTTTTTTCTTCTGAAAACTTCACACGCGTCTCTGTTGTGGTTTGGAGACGTCGAATCGTACGATGATGCCAACGTTTCAGGCTTGTGCTCATCGTCCATCGACGGATTTCGACGCCGCCTGATGACCTGAGGTCGTCATCCGCGTGCGCCCTGCATCACTGACGGGTGACGGCCATGCTCCCATTCCCTGGCCCCAAGAGGCCCGGCCACACACCGGGCGTGTTGCACATGTGACGCGGATGTGTCCTGTCCTCATGTCAGAGGGTCGACAATGTCAGTTGTCAAAAAAAAGCTGGCTCACGCCGTTCACGTGCAGTTACAAAAGCACTCCGCTCTGATGGCCCTTACAGCTAAAACGGCCCAAATTTGCCCAATCCAGAGAGACTTGATGGACCGCATGCCATATAAGCGGAGGCCCATTTCGTGTTTTGCTCCCGCGCGTTCGGCGCGGCCCACGCTCGTTTCCGCAAACAGCCACCTTATCCCCTCGCTATCCCCTCCTTCCTTCCTCGCTCCATTTCCGGCTCGCTCCTCCCTTCTCTGCCTTGCGATTGCGTCCACCTGCTCCCCGGCGGCGAGGAGCGCGCAAGCCGAGCGAAATGGAAGCCGCTCCTGCCGGACGCACCTTCTCCTCGACCCGCTCCTTCGCAGCAGCTAAGCCCCCTCGTCTCCCCGCGGGGCTGCTGCACCCGCGGCGCGCTCGGGCGCTCGGGGCGCCACTGCCGCCTCGCGCCGTCGCCTCCTCCCGCGCGCCCCTGGTAGTCTCCAGTCCGCCGCCTGCATCACCCACGGCGACCTCGCATGCCAACAAGGTCGACCGCTCCGGTCGGTTCTGCAGCCCCCGCGCCGCCCGCGAGCTCGCACTGTGAGTCCCGGCCTCCCGAATTTACCTTCGTCTCTTTCCTTCCGCTTGGCGTTAGCGCGGTTACTGGTCGAGCTGAGTCCCTGCTCGCGCGGGTCGCAGGATGATTTCCTACGCGGCGTGCCTGGAGGGCACCGACGTCGTCCGGCTCTTCGACCGCAGGATCAGGGAAAGACGAGGTGAGGATTAATCTGGTGCCTTTTCTTCTTTGATCGTGTCGAGGAACATGTAGTCGAATTGTTCAACTGGATAATTTCAATTGTAAAATCTTTATATTTCTTCCATTTCGTTTTCCAGAGCCCGGGTTTGTTTTCGACAAGGCTTGCTTACTGAATTACAACCATATGAGCTTCGGTGGGGGACCCCTCGAGGTTGGAACGGAGGAGGAGGCTGAGAAGCTAACGACCCAAAATGAGGAAGATTCGGCAAACGGTAACAACTTCAAATCGTTTTAGATGCTATTCTCCTTAAGGTAGGAGTCATGACTCGATGTTTCGGGAACTAGCCGTATTTCAGGTTTTTGTCATAGCTTAAGGATGGAATATCACTTTCCAATTCCAAGGCCCCAGAGAGCAAAAGCTAACGGGTTTACCAAAATACATATTTTTGGTTCGAGTTCTTGAACAAACCAGTAGATATTACATGTTTGCAAAGTACCTATTGTCGTGCTTTTGATTTTGAATATTTTATCATGCATTTTGAAATAAAAATGCATGATAGGGCAGCACTTTTCAATTAGCTTCTGTAAATTTTGAGGGCCATTTAACGTATCCAATCATACCTGTTATGTAGTTACATCAATCTTATGCGCTGCTTATTTATCTCTGTGAAGGGAACTTGTTTATTACAGATCCCTTTTGTGTAAAATATGCTTCTCTAGTGCTTAATCTCAGTTAAATAATTTGACATGCTCTATTGCTATCAGAAGCTGAAGTTCTCTCAGCTCCTCCAAAGCTGGTCTACAACAACTTTGTCTTACGGTATGCTTTCATTCTTGCTCCTTTCTGCTAAAGTCATATATTGAATATTGACAAACTATGCTTGGCCTGCTGTTATGTATGGTATATATAATGCATATTTGTATTGCGTCGTTCTCCTCTAATTGCATTTTTGATTCGATGTTGCTGTGCAGGTTGTCTAGGGACCTTTTAGTGGCTGTGGCGAGTGGATGGGATAAACACGTTGGCATCATCAACAAAATTATTCCACAGAACTGGAAGGTTGTGTACCTTTTTCCTAATCCTGTTTGTCGATCCATTGGGTTATCCGTCTGTTGAACTGCATATCGTACGACATCACCTTTCTGGAGCATTCGCTCTGATGCATGGTGGAAGCTGTGATTAGCTGAATTTTCACTCTCATCGAGAGAGGATGACACTGGGAGAGTTGGGGCAATTTTCTGTTTATTTCTCACACAATGCCATGCCAACCTGAGGGGTCGAGGATACATATTTATAGTTGGCTAGGCAGTCAGGCGTATGCTAGATGCTAGTCTAAGATGCTGTCCTACATGAAGACTATAGTACATAGATGCTGTCCTAACAAGGACTAACGGTTGGGGATGCTGTCCTAGCAAGGACCAGCAGTTAGAGATGCTGTCCTACACAAGGTGTCGCCTCGTGCCAGCTTGCGGTTGCCCGCGGTGCTACCCTGGGTGCCTCCGTGGGCCTTGCGCGGCTTGCCGTGCTTGCGAGCGCTTGTTGAGGAGGAAGACTCCCCTTTCTTCTCGTCACCTTGGCGGGCCTCCCATTGTTCCCGAGTAAGAATGAGCTTCCCACCGGTGATCATGGCCCCGGAGTGGGGCTGTGGCTCATCGTCGTTGATGATCTTGAGGCGACCTATCGCCTTCTCGTTCGTCATCGTGGAGTGGTCCAGCACGGACTCGAGCGAGTGAGTGGTTTGCTTGTACCTCTCAGGGATGCAACGGAGCTTCTTAGTAGCTCTCTGCTCGTTGTAGATGTCATCGCCGTACTGCACCATCTTTTCCAGACGAAGCGCAACGTCATCAATGTCCTCACCTGGTTTGAAGGCCAGGTTCTCCCACTCCTTGCGAAGTGCTTTCAGTGCAGACTTGCAAGCACGGTCGTTGCCGATATGTGCCGGCGATGGCGTCCCTCCTTGGCAGTCTGCTTCCTGCAAAGCGAGAATTGCATCTCGGGTGGGACTACGGCGCTGAGGGCATCTAGCGCCCGTCAATTCTCGTCATAGTCGACATCGCCGTACTTGACCGCCTCCCACATGTGCTGCACCTAAAGCCGTGTCCGCATCACCGCGGCCCAATCGACGTAGTTGGTATTGGTGAGGGTAGGCCGCTCGCTGCCAGGGCCAACTTCCCTGACCATGGCCCAGGCCCCGCGGTGACCACGTTGCCGGTCCGGGGAGGGAGAGCCGCACTGCCTGTAAAGGCCACGATCTCCATTGACCCAGTCACCACCGGGAGCGTGACCGCCGCTAGTGCGTCTGCACCTGTTTGGGCTGCCGCCACCACGCCCGTGGGGGTGCGCGGCTGTCCACTTTGCCGCCCTCTCCCCGTCGCGCCTCAGGCTCAGGCCCGAGCTCTCTGTCGATGCTGTCACCGGCGGAGACAGATCTGCCGGCGCAGCTGCCGCGCAGAGCCTCAAGCTCTGCATCCGCCGTCGCTGCTGCGTCCGCCTGCATCATTGCTGCTGCCAGCTTTGCCGCCGCCAACCTTGACACCCTTGCCACCGTTGCAGTGGCTGCTGCTGCTGTCATCCGTTCGCTTTCCTCTGCCACAGCGAGGTCGGCCTCCTGCCGACGCCGCGGGCTCGAGGCAACCGAAGGCTGAGATGGTCCTGCGGACATGGCGCGCCACTGGGGGCTGCTGCGTGGGGAAGAGGCTGCCTTCGATGAGCTGCTGCTCGTCTGCGCAGGGGAGGGAGCAGCAGGGACTGCTGCTGGTTGGGAAGCTTGGGAGGGAGAGGAGCAAGAGATGTTTAGGCTACCGTATAAAATGGCTCGGATACCAGTTGTTAATAGCTGAATTTGCACTCTCATTGAGTGAGGATGACACTAGGAAGTTGGGGCAATTTTCTGTTTATTTCTCACACAATGCCATGCCAACCTGAGGGGTTGGAGATACATATTTATAGCTGGCTAGGGAGCCAGGCATATAGATGCTAGTCTAAGATGTTGTCCTAGATGCTTGTCCTACATACACAAAGACCCGTACACACATTTGACCAAGAGTACAAGACTTATTCCATCAGTATCTAGGACTATTCCCTGCTTTCTTGTTTGACACTGATTAGCCTTCAGTATGTAGTGAATTTGTAGGTATCACATAATATGACTTTGGCATGACAACTTATTAGGCACTTTATGCAGATCGGGAAAATAAAGCTTCTTTATCATAATATTTTATCTCAATATTTTTTATACCACCAGAAGCTCAATTTATTTTTGTGAAAGAATATAAGAGAACATGAGACATAACATATTGCTTGTAGAAACATAACATGAAACTGTTAATTAACCATATATAGTTGATAACTGTAAATGTTTTATTATTTTACTCTTGCTTGAACTATGGAAAACCGCTGATGATAAGTTGATTTTTTTTTGTGCACAGGATGAGCCTGTGGCTAGGATACTTGAGCTCTGCATCCTCCATATTGCTATGGCTGAGATGTCAACAAAAGAAACACCACACAAAGTTGTCATTAATGAGGTTCTTATTCTTCCATACCTAGTTTTGCTATTTTGATTTTATTACATGGTATCTAACAATTTTATGTGAAAGGTGGAACATATGTTTTGTTATAGTTCCCCCTCACCCACCCACCCACCCACAACCACACACACTTTCTTGAGCACAACTGAATGAATAATGTCCCTTTTCTTTCAGGCAGTAGATCTTGCAAAACGGTTTTGTGACGGAGGTGCTCCTCGGATAATCAATGGATGTCTTCGAACATTTGTAAAGGATCACGTCAATGATATGGGATCTAGTCAGCGAGCTGGAATCTAAACTGTGAAGTTTTAACAAATACCACATACTCGTGCATTGGAAAGGTGATTGAAATAATTGAAGTATGGATGGAGAAGACCTAGGGCTTTGGAAAGAAAAACAAGATCTAGGAGTCTTCGGTTCAAAATTGCTTCATAAATCGAATTTGAATGTGAACCTGAGGGGAGACAAACAGTGGAGTCCGTGGAGGGATAGTAACGCTTTAGTCGTTGCTTTAGTCGTTTGTTGGTGGTTGGGTGAAATATACTGAACTACAACTTGATGGTGCGCATCCTGAAAGGGTTCCTGCATCTTGTAGCTTTAGTCCTGCTGATCCTTTTGTAATCCACTGAATAGCACACATGTTTTGTAAAAAACTTGAATTGCCTGATGTAAATGTAATATTGATGCTTGGCAGGTTGTGTATACTTCTAGATGCTCATGCTAGGGAATGTAATATTAATCCTATACGAGGATTATGAAATATCTGGTGTGCTATAGTATATGCATCTACTTGTCCACGTTTTGTGCCAACTTTATTCTGTTCGTTTTTTTCATAGAAAAATGTAATATAAAGTACACGTATTAACTTATTTGGTGATCACAAGAGTGACAACTTGACTATCCGAAAGTTGGAACGAAGTATGTTCAAGTGTATAATTTGGATGCGGATGGGCTTGTGGCCCAGTGGCAAAGATGCATGGTTGCGTCTGTGCTGGCGGGGTTCGAGCCCCCGTCCCGCACTTGCCTCCTGTGAAGGCAGCGCCATGGTGGCGCCTTTCAAAAAAAAAAAAAAAGTGTATAATTTGGATAACTTGATAATTTGTGTGTGTTAAATAAGGACCATCCAAAACATCTCCTCAATTCGGCACCTGAAAGATATGCTATTCGAGCATGCTATGAACTATAGACACCATTTTATCTAGCAATTTCTGTTTCATTCACTACATATATTAATAGGGTTATGGTTGTCAAGAGAATACATGTTAAGTGCTTCATAGAAAATTTAGTAACGAAACCATACACGGACATAAATATTGTATTTTAGCTTTGTTATATACATATTTTTTAGCACACCCTAGTGCAGTGATAGAAATGACTTCATTTCATATAATATAACATATACAACTAATGACAAGAGCCACAACCATTTATGCACACGAGATCCTCTTGGCTATACATTGTTTAAGTCACAAACCCACAACACTATCATTCTACCAACCTATCACCTGAAAGATATGCTATTCGAGCATGCTATGAACTATAGACACCATTTTATCTGGCAATTTCTGTTTCATTCACTACATATATTAATAGGGTTATGGTTGTCAAGAGAATACATGTTAAGTGCTTCATAGAAAATTTAGTAACGAAGCCATAAACGGACATAAATATTGTATTTTAGCTTTGTTATATACATATTTTTTAGCACACCCTAATGCAGTGATTGAAATGACATCATTTCATATAATATAGCATATACAACTAATGACAAGAACCACAACCATTTATGCACACGAGATCCTCTTGGCTATACATTGTTTAAGTCACAAACCCACAACCCTATCATTCTACCAACCTATGTATAAGTATTTGTTAGGAGTATATCTAATAAATGCTAATGGCTAGATAAAAAACTAAGAATGCATCCTTGCTCTTTTGTAGCATATCAAACTAAACACAACAACAAATACATCAATTGTATCATGTCCTCCCCGGCTGCTAGTGGTGCCGTGAGGCACACAAGAAAGATAAACGGATCAACAATAAATTTTGTCACAATGAGTTATTGCTCCATTCTAAACAAAATGACTAGGAAGATCCATGATGTATGGATAAGATATCAGCATGATCTGGCGTCAACAATGAGAAATTTGCTTAACTATTTTTTTTATTTTTTGAAATTTGTCCTGCTCGGCGAAGCGGGGACGAGCAGATGCAGAATGGTTTTCTACCCAATTTCAAAAAAATTCTGATTTCGAGTCCGTATACGAAAGTTACAACTATTTTAAGGAAGTGACTTCAAATTAGGGTTTCGGTGGATGGAATTGCAATCGGGTAGGATTTTTTTGCGACGTTAAAGGGTATGCGGTGAAAATAGTAGGAGGTCGTGGTCGTGGGGTGTTGAGTTTTGGTGGGAAGGGTGGGAGTAGGGTGGGATTACAGTGGATGCAGCGGAGGTGACAAAAACACCCGAGCCAAAGCAAATTGAGGGAAATCGGCTAGGGTTTCAAGGGGGCACAAAACAGACAATAAGAACACAAACTAAACCACCAACAAAACAATCACTAGGACACAAACTCAACACTACGAGACTCTTAAATTGAAAAATGCAAAGGCTAAACACGGCTTGGACAGGATGAACTCTAGAACTAAATTTTTTTGTGGCTTTTTCGTGGACGATATGATGATAAAGAAACAAACTAAACTAAAGGTAGGGCGAACCCGACGGTGCACCCGAAGCTACGATTACCACTTGATGTGGACTAAGGTCCTGATCTTCCGAAAGGTTCAGATAACTCTTCATTTGGCGAAGATGTGAGACACGTCGATCCGGCTCTTGAACAACATGTTCGAACCCCGCAATCACAGCACCACGTCCTCTATGGTTATCAACCGGCGTTACATGGGTGACCTCGCTAAGAAGGCTAATCCCTGCCTGCGAATCAAGGACACAAGCAAGAACAAGAAAGATGCAACCAAAATTGTAGATGAATGATTAATCTCACGAGTTGGGGTCTCACAAACCGATGTACAACGAAACTGTCTAAGCAGAATAATCTAAGCAAAACTCAACCCTAACTTGAGCGGTGGCTACTAATAATATAGAGGTTAGTGACGTGCAAGACCCCCTGGATGCGCCCCTATTGGGCTCCAACAAGATACAAAGCCCAAAGGCCAAATAATGGTGGCGCAACACCGGGACAACTTCGGTCCTCAATGTGTTTCGACGATTCCCGTTGACTCCGGACGAATTGTGATGTGGAACCAGTACCATTGGAAAGGTTATCAAAATTTCTTTCCATGCAGATAAAGAACGTCCAAATCCGAGGCTGTATGCGACTCGAGGGACCATTTTAGTGCAAACTATTTCTGGACTCCGAATCGGACTTGAAGTCGATGTGGATTGGGCCTCCAACGTGGCTTGAACACCCTTGCTGGCCCTCTCCGCGTCCAAGAGCTTCTCTAAACATCTTTTAGTATTCTCCATGGTGCCTAATCACAATATACTCGTTAGGTAGCAATCTATTCTCAAAGGCATATAAGAAAGTGCTTAGGAATGAGCTCACCTCTAAATTCAATTGTCGTGCTCGAGCTCTTGTGATTGGACCTTGGATGTCCAGCGGTGGAATGTTGTGTGTATCCGAAAGAGTGATGTCCTCATCGGTTGGGGACCTAGCGTGAAGCGAGCTCCGCGCGAGTAAACGCCGGCGCCCTGTGCTCATTTCCCACCGCTAATATCAAACTGTTAAGTGTGAAGGTCAACATGCGAAGCAACGAAGCACACGACGAAGCCGAGGACCGGGGAGTGAAGCCTACGACCAGCAGCGAGGCCGCCGAGCCGAGCGGAGCGGACCATGTCATACCCCAATTTGTAGTGAATAAATAGGAGTACCCGTATATGTGCCAGGATCGGTTGAATCACACATACACGACAAATTTAAGTAAACGAGTATTAACCATATCCGGAATGTATCATAGTATTTATTACAAAAGGAACCGTAGGTCTAAAAGAATCGAGTGGATAACTCGGTGCTATGTACTTCACAAGCATACGCGATCTTGATGTCGGACCGAACGATAAGACTCCGTTGGGTCCTGGCATTTTCAACATCGGATACTTGGTAGTTGGGTATGGCCATAAACTTAGCCAAGGCCGGTCTTCCCGAGTATAGCATGATATGCTTGAATCAATATCAGCTACCTGGAAAATGATATTCTTCCTTCCGTAATTTTCTTTCGTCCCAAAAGTCGGTGGCGAGTAATCTGCTCCAAAGGATAACTGTTTCGACCGGGTATTATACCATGAAACGGTGAAACGCTACGATCCAAGTCCAGCACGAGAGAGACCAAGCTCGGGCAGAGTTTTGGCAAAAAGTATATCCAGGCAGCTTCCCCCATCAATGAAAGTTCTCTTCAAGCGTACCTTATGGACGATAGGCGCCAAGATGAGCGGGTATCGCCGGCTTTAGGCAAGACCTCCGGATGATCGGCTCTGCTAAATGTGATCGGCACCTCCGACCATCGCAGATACTCGGGAGTTGCGGGAGCAATGGAATTAACCTCCCCGAACGCTAATTTTTGCTTGCGCTTCGACTCATACGCATCGGGTCCTCCATGGATGAAGTTCACATCTCTAGACGGCTCCTCGAAGCCTCCTTCATCATCTTCATCATCATCGCACTTCTTGTCTTTGTCCTTGTCATCCCGTTGGTTGCGCTGCCTAGATCGGGATGCTACATTCAACACAAACGAAGCAAACGGTCTCAGCAAGAAACATTCTTTATTCTTATGATTCCCATTGTGAATCATGCAAGACCCTTCTAGTAGGGCTTCAAACAAAAGTCGTTCTCTTGGGCCTCTCTTAGGAGGTGCAGGGCGGTCCCCTCTATGAGGTCGGTCGACAGCTGCAACAAGGCAGCCTTACGCTTATTGTTCTTGGATCCGGACTAGTTGCCTTGGTTGTGCTTCGGCTCCTTCCCTTTGTTCCCGCGCAAATTGACCACGTTCGATTCTCCAACAGACATAATCATCTGCTATCTTGAAGCACTCGACGCCGTCATGGTAAGATTTCGGTTACGCCTACCGATCTTGTGTACCAATGCTTCACTTCGGACGCCGACTTGGAACGTCGTAATTATCTCGCTGATCGGGATCATTGGGGATTAAGGCTTTCTTGTTGCAAAAATGCTCGATGAAGTCGTAAGCGTCTCATCGGGCTTCTTCACTGTTGAGATCAAGTAGTTTCCGGTTTTCACAAGTCGTCGAAAATTCTCAACGAACTTTTTAGTAAGATCGCCCCAAGAGAAAATAGATTTCTCGGGAAGAGATTGTAACCACAAGCGTCCAGACTGCTCCATGCATATTGGGAGATAGTTTGCTAACACAAAAGTGTCTCCTCCTGCTGATCGGATCGCGAGTAGTGTACATACGGAGCCACTCGGCAGGAGGGGCTTTACCATCATATTTGTCTATGGCCCCGGGCTTAAATCCTCTAGGGTACTTGCAAATGCGCAGATCTCTCGTAAATGTCGGGATTACGGAATATTCGTCATCTTCCGGACCGGTCCGGACCGGTGATGGCGAACGCCGTCTAGGGTAATGTCGGTAGTTGCGATCCCTGTCGTCATCCGAGTAGTCATAGTAACGATCATCCTGGTTTCTCGCCCTAGAGCCGTCTTGGCGATCATTGTTGCCTTGTTCGGAGGAGGCGAAGGAGGGGCGGAGGCGCCGCCGACGATTATTATTGTCTTGTCGAGGCTCCTCGTCTCTGTTCCTATTATCGCGTCCCCGTCGGTCTCGTGGTCACGACGATTATCTCTTCTAGGTCGATCATCACGATGAATGGAGCGATTGTCGTGCCCTCGATGATCATTGCGCGGACGATCGTCGACCGGAGGCGACACCGAAGCGACCGGCCTATGCCTAGTCGAACCGGTTGCCGGCGGGCTAGGTGGTACGAGATTCTCCGGACGATCATCTACATGACCGGTCTGTCGTCGCTCGTCTTCTTCTTGTCTCCGCCGTTCTTCCGCCCTCTTTGCATGATGATCAATAAGCACATTACGAGCTCACGATTTCCATTGATCGGTACACGCAAATCCTGATTGGGAGCACGCTCATGCTCATCCACGATCGGGGTGTGTTGACGTCCGATTCTTCCTCCGGAAGAAGCTCCTTCGGACCGGGCCCTCGCATACCGCTCCGAATGCGAATGCGACCGAATGGAAGATTCAGCTCTGTCTTGGACAAGTTGGTTGGTTTGCAAAGCAGCCGCATCCACCGAGGCTCAAAGCACGTTGTAATCCCGGTGTCGAATTGAACACTTCCTCCGGAATAGTCTCTAGAACTTGTTTTACCCCCACAATGTTGTAGACCGGTGACGTGAAGACTCGAGCGCCGTTTAATTCAACCTCCATGCATCCCATATCCAACGCCCTACTCGGAAGAGCGATGAAATCTGCCGCTACGTTATCCACGTCGATTATTATAAGCTGGTGAATGTTCTACCGCATCCCTGGATTGCTGCGGTAATGGTCCCGTGGCGAGAACACCCTCTCCATCTTGACTGGTGCCAATGATGTTTGCGCGAGGGTTTACGGTCGAAGCTCGTGGAGGTGGATCTTCCACGTCCGTTCCGTCCGCTTCACGCCGGCGGCGGTTTGCTTCTTCTCTCGCCATCCTAGCCTCTTCGGCAGCGGCTTCCTCGGTGGTGAGTTCTTTAAGAATTGGGCCGATCATAAATACTTGGAAGAAGGTCGGAGATCCTTTCTCGAAGTCGTTATCAAGCTCGAGTGAGCTGCCCATTACCACAAACCGGGTACCGGTCTAAAGCGTAAGCGATCCGATGATTCGCACTAAAGCTACGTCGGTCCGTTAGATTCCATGCATATGGTTTCGATCGTGTCCGGTGATCACGCTTTAGAAGCTGCAGCCGGATAACGAATCGGATTCATCAAGCGTAACTTTCCGGCGGAATCGGCTTCGAAGTCGAGAGACCCCAAGCGAATCTTGAAGCCGGGCGTGAAGTCGATGTCGAACGAAGAGGCCATCGAATTCGCTGAAAACTCGCCGGGACCCCTTCTCGGTGCGCCAAAAGTCGAGTCTTAAACTCGGCACTAGTACTACCCGGTCGCTCACGAGCATGGAATTCGATGGTGCAACATACGAAACACACAAGAACACGCGATTTTGGACAGGTCCGGACCTTTCGATGGAGAGTAATTCCCTACGTCCTGTGTGTTATGTATTGCCTTTAGCAGATTGCTAATTGCGTGTTGTCGGAGAGTTTTCGAGGGGTCCCCGCTCCGCCTTATATATCCGGGAGAGCTAGGGTTACATGCAGAGTCCTAGTCGATTACATGAATTACATATTCGAAAGCTCTATCTCTAAGCTTTTCTTATTAATTCAGAGTGCTAACAGACTACAAATTGCTCCTTTACTTGTTGCTCAAGTCATCATATGTCGGTCTTGACACCCGTCTTATTTCCATACCGGTCGGGGACCACTCTATGGACCCTCTCCGCCGGTCTTATCTTCATTGATTTGTCACCATATCTCTAATTATCCATTCCTTTATCATCTCGTATACCCGTAAGATAAGTATACGACAACGTGATTCGAATAATCACGAGGGCTCTTTTACAAAAGTTCAAGCGGATTGGAATATAAAATGTCCAATCATTTGATCCTTGTGAAGGCTGAGCTAGTCTGCTTGGTGGTATGCTAAAGTTAGATCGAAGACGATTAGGTCTTGCCTAACTTGATTTTACAAATATGGATGCCTTAGGCCTTGGGTGTTAATCATTCGGCTAATTATAGGCCTTGGAGACTCGAGTCGATGTGAGATAATGGGAAAAAACTGGTTTGATCAACCAGGATTTGGTTTCTTAATGAATTTTCACTATTCGGACTAATTTAAGTGGTCCGGTATGATAACCTGGTTCGAATTTCAAGGAGTTATGAAGTTTTGACCGGTATGTCCGATCTGGAAATATGTTCTTGGCGGAAATTGATGAGAGGAATGTGTTTTGATGGAAAATAATAAAGTCTCTCAAGAAAGACTCTTGTATTATCTGTGATGCTCAAGTAATACAAGAGTCGGGGCTATACCTAATTAGGTGCACCACCTTCGAGAGCGGTGCTGTAGAGATCGCAGAGAAATGAAAAATACGGGAAATTGAAAGAGGAGATCTATAGAGAATTTTTTATGAAGAAAATAGTGAAGAATCAACTAATGGACTCTTGCATTATTTCAAAGGAGTTCAAATGGTCCAATAGTCGGGGTCTAAACCCAAATGGGTGCATCTAACCGGTGCACCGGAAGGAAAATATAGGAATTTTTCATCACCTAATTAGGTGGTATAGAGGATAAAATGTCAATTTTTTTGGCTTTTTGAAGCCGTCTTGAAAGAAGAAGAAGTATTACGAAATCTTGGAGTCCTTTTTAATTTCACTCTAGAATCGGACCAACATGTAGAAGACTGGTCGGTCTTATTCAAGGTCAAATAAAAAATTACTCGAAGACTACTGTCGTAGACTTGCCTTATGGATATACAATTATCAAAAGAATGTAAAATCAGAGACATAGTGACATGATAATGAAGATAAGACTTGTGGAGAGGACGCACAAGGTGGTGTCCGACCGATATGGAATAATAGAAGATTCCATATACCGGTATGGAAACAAGGCGGACGTGAAGACCGACGTAATATGCTTGATCAACAAGTAAAGAAGCGGTATTAGCCTATTAGGACTCCGAATCAATAAAGAAAGCTTAGAGATAGAGTTTTCGAGTATGTAATTCATGTAATCGACTAGGATTCTGCATGTAACCTTATCTCCCCGAATATATAAGGTGGAGAAGGGACCCATCGAAAATTCTCCGACAACTCGCAATTAGCAATCTGTTAAAGGCAATACACAACATACATGCCGTAGGGAGTTAGTCTCAACCGAGGGGCCTTAACATGTCTAAAATCTTGTGTTCTTGTATGTTTCGCTTGTTGTACCATCGAATTTCGTACTCGTGAGGGACCGGGTAGTTCTAGTGTCGAGATTAAGACTAGACACAAGTAATTATATAACCTAAATTATAATTGGTCCCGAAACCAAATTGATCAAACATAAGGAAAAATCATTTTATTTGTTGAAAACAATTTGGACCTAAAAACTTCTTATTACAAAATAAAATACTTTAAACAAAATTAATTATTATTAAGTAAACCATTTTCATAATATTTACAAAATAAACTATTTTCATAAATCAAATATATTTATTAAATATAATTTTCATAGATCGAAGGCATCTTTTAAATAAGTATTATCATAAATCAAAATATATTTATTAAATAAAATATTTTTATAACCAAATCTAATAAATGGTAAATTGGTAGAATTCAACAAATTATTTTGAATCTTGTTGAGAAATGGATTTTCATGGGAAAGCGGTTCACATTTCAAATTTGAAATTTTAGAATGTGACGGGTTTTGTCAATAGATTTCTAAATAGTAGATTCTTTTTGATGTGATGGTGCTAAAGTTTAGTGGGCAAAAGACGAAGTGGTCTGTCGGTGGTATTTATTTGCATCAAAATGAGGCGGGAATTTCAGTATGCAAGGATGATATGAGGTAATTTATATCCCGTAAAGGATGAAAAATTAGTCCTAGAATAATGTCTCTACAATTAACTATTATTCGTAGTTGCTGCAAACTGAACCTAGCTTAGGTGGTTAGATGTCTTGTGGATCCATCCAAATTCAGATATTAAGTGTGCATTTACGATTAATTATTGTTCACTGATAGACGATATTTCAATCAACAACAAAATGGCTGTAATGATTTTATAAATCTCAAGATCTCTGTTGAGTGTATATTATAGTGTAGGTACGCGTATATTTATAGGGTGAGTGTATATTATAGTGTAGGCATCTATATACTCTTTTAAAAAACTTTTCCTAGTTGCTAGGTAAGGACACGTGCGAGTCATGCACCACCATTCCATTTTGTGAAGCATAGCTAAGGGTGTGTTCGTTTCTTAGGGTCTAAAATTTATAGTTGCATATAAAAAGAATCTTACTATTTTAGCAGTACTAAATAAAGTTTAATTATAAAATAAATTACAGGTCTCCAGAAATTAAGTCATGATTAGAAGACGGTTACTGTAGCATTACTTTAGTAAAACATAGATTAATTAAGCTCATTAGATTCATCTCGAAAATTAGCACCGATCTATTGAAAGAGTTTTGTTATTAAATTGATCGAAATATTCATAAATAATAAGATTTTTTTGATGTGACAGTGTTAAATTTTAGAGGGCATGAAATGAACGGCCCCAAATCTGAGCTGCCAGTATCTTTTGCTCACTGTCTTCTACTATAAATATTCTGTTTAAAATTTTCTAATGACCAGTACCATAACAAAGTCACGCTTCTCCCAAAGCTTCTCCCCAAAGCCGAGCTGAAACCCTACAGACCTCCAGAACCCTACAAGTTCAAGAATCATCTAGAAGCGTCGTTGGAGGGCGGCGCCCCTTGACGCACACCCTCTCCGCCGGTGTCGTCGGACAGCGGAGCCCCTCCCGCGGGGCAGCGGATTTGGACTCCCTTCTGCCACGGGCCGCCGCTGGGATGATCGTTCCTGTCAGCCCTCTTCTCCCCTCCCGTATTGAGCTAGATCTCGTGCGATAATCAGTTTTTCTTGAGATTAAGGAGTGCATTTGTGTTTGCGGGTTCTGCTTTAGGAGGAGGACAAGGATGAGAAGGGACGAGGATACGTGGATTCCCTATTGAGGGTCTCGCTTAGTCTGCTTCGCCACGGGTTTGTTCCTGAAGCCCGGCGCCAAGGCCTGAATCTGATGCTGGTTATTTCCTACACCGCCCACTTCTCTGAATAGGGTTATTCTATGAATGCCTCACGACCTCAATTGTGCCAGGAAAGGCATCTTGCTGTACTTAGCTTTGAGCTGTCCTTGTTTGCAGCCTTTTGTTCAGACAAGATACCTTACAATCCACACTTAGGGTGTGTTCGTTTCCTCCCTCTAAAATTTAGCACTATCACATCAAAGAGAATCTTATTATTTATGAATATTTCGATCAATTTAATGATAAAACCCTATTGACAGATTGGTGCTAATTTTTGAGATGAATCTAATGAGCTTAATTAATCTATATTTTGCTAAAGTGATGCTACAGTAACCGTCTTCTAATCACGACTTAATTAACCTCATTAGATTCGTCTCGTAAATTAGTCTAGGGGCCTGTAATTTGTTTTATAATTAAACTTTATTTAATACTCTTAAATAATAAGATTCTTTTTAACGTGACAGCTCTAAAATTTAGACTCCGAAAACGAACACACCCTTAATTTGACAGTATTTTTCAAAGGCGTTTACCTTATTTGTTTTCACCTAATAGTTCATTGTTTTTGAGGGAAATACAGTAGGGAAACCCCTACTGTGCTATATTTATAATAAGAAAAATATACAAAGGACAAGTAGCAAGGGTTACAGCTAGTTTAGGTTAGCTTTTACAAGGTATGTGTGAGGGTATTGAACCCATCAATGTGTTCTGTACAGAAACTGAGAGGAGGGTCAGTGCACTAAGTTAGGGAGTCTATCCATTGGGCTAATTCTGGATTTTTCTCATTCTTGTGCCGATAGAGTTGTAGTTTCATTTTTTTCTTGAATACGCAGGAGAGCTGCGCATCATTGCATTAAGAGAAGAAAAAATGGCCCCTTACAAATCACCACCACCTCATTCCTGGCCGAGCTATGAGGGGTTGAATACAAAGAAAAAGAACTAGAAAACACACACACTAGGAGAGACCTGACCCCAAAGTACCACCTAAGTAGCAGGAACGGGGCTCAGAGCATGCAGCCCACGCGCTCCTGCTAGACACCACAGGTTCTTTTCTTGTTCTAAGATCTGGAGCACCACAGTAACACTCGGGTTGGCTCCCTCAAATACACATAAGTTCCTATGTTTCCAAAGAGACCAAGCTGTCAGTGTGATCAGCGTGTTGACACCTTTTTCTTGTCCTTTGGAAGCTGCCTAATGATCTTGCGCCACCATTCTGCCAAGGATGCAGTTCTGCGAGTTGGGGTACACTGCTCTAACCCAACCGAAGCAAGCACTGCATGCCAAACTTGTCGCGAGAAAACACAGCTCGTGAGAAGATGCTGAATGTTCTCATCTTCTTGGTCACACAATGGGCAGCGTACTGGGTGTGGAAGTCCACGTTTGGCCAAGCGATCCGCTGTCCAACATCTGTTTCTAATGGCTAGCCGAAGGAATACTTTACATTTTGGTGGCGCCCATGTCTTCCAAACACGACGCCATGGCTCAAATATGGTGGATCCATTGAAGAATGCCCTGTAAGCCGACTTGGAGGAGAAAATCCCTGTTCCGTCAAGCTTCCAAATATGATGATCCTCCATTTGTGATAGCACCACCTCATGAACTGAGTCCCACAACTGAAAATACTCAAAAAGACCGACCATAGACAGACCACCTTGCATGTCTCTTGGCCAAGAATGGTCTAGCAAAGCTTCAGCTACTGTTCGCTGTTTTCATTGAACTGACAAAAGCCCATTGTTGCTGACTATATGTGCAAGTGACTCCCTTTGTTTGGCATGATTCTTCTACCATGCGTAATTGGGGCCGCTGACAGTACTCTCTAAAGTGATCTATTGCTGCACTTTTTGATACTATATTAATTATGTGGGCAGATTAGAATTGCTGGCAATTGATTGCGTCCCCTAGAGGTGGTGATTTGCCACTCCGTTCATGGGAATAGTAGGTATATATCACACATTATATATTAGCATTTTCTTCAGTTTGTCTAGTAATATTAGCCCTCTTCCTTGACAACCTGCAAGTCCTCCCTCCGAGGAATGTATCAAAGCCATGATGTCTGCTCAAGCACTCTCCATTGTTTAAATCTGTTACATGGAAAATCTTGACTATTTATTGAATTGCATATCATTAAAGGCAAAACATGAATTAGCAAATTCTAATACTGCTTCAAACTCTTAAGTTCCCTTCATTATGAATTTTTGCTTAGAGATTGCATCATTTGCTTTAGCATACAACTTTTTTTCCCCTTTGATTATACTTTATACCTCTTACATGTGGTATTTTTATTGGCAGCACCTCTTGAAATTTAGGTGGGTCGAACTTCGCATTGAGGAGTGGAGGAGTTCATTCAGTGATGATGCCGGTTTGATAGCAGGTTTATATGATTCCCCTGATATATTACCTTCAAAGAGTGATGTAGCTGCTTTAATGACAGAGGTTATGAGTTTTCTCCCTTCTTTTTTTTTTTTGCTTGTTCTGGGCTTTTTCTTACTGGTTGTATCACTCATATCATTATCAATTTGCAGGTAACCTTGAGTGGTGGAATTCCTTTGTTGAATGGTTTTCTCTTATCTGTTATGTCTCTGTCAGAGAGAGGTCCCACTGAGGTGATTCATCAACTAATGAGTTCACAATCCTTTTGTCTCCAAGCACTGATTGCACTCTAAGCCTTTCTTAGTATAAATTTTAATAGGCTGAGTTGGCTGCCTTCATTCTGAAGTCGATTTCGGATTTTTGGATTGATTGTGGAGTCGAGCCAGATGGTAAGTGATCATTTTGGTGGCTTTTCTTAGTTCTTACTTAACAATATTGACTTGTCAAGTAAAGTAAAGCATTGCTTCTGGTTTTAGGTTCTCAATTTAAGGTAATTCTAAGTGACCTGGATGAGATTCTGCCTACTATAATGCTGATGCTTTCTTCAGTAAGACATCTTTCTTTTTAGACCTTCAGCCTTAGTAATTTCAAATTTGTTTATCCATATATAAATATAATTACTTGATGTGAATCATGATCTATGTCATATTGTAGTTGCTTGAGAAACATGGTGGAGCAGTCCTCGATGAACAGCCAAACCAGCTGATAGTATCAAGCAATAATCATGCGATGGCTGTAATAACTTGCTTATTCGCTGCAAACGCGTATGCGAAGTGGGTTCCAGTGGTTTATCTTAACAAATATGGATTAATTGAAAAGTACGCATTCTGGCTTTTGAATTTACAGTGATATGTATCTTGATTGTAACACATAATTGTTTAATTTTGTAGATGCAAGTCGCTCCTTAAATCGAGTGATTTCCGTGTTGCTGCTTTGCAGTTTTTTAAAGTTCTCTGTCAGAGGTTTGTATAATATTGGATGTATGTCTTGTAGATTATAGTTGTCCTGTTCTACCCCCACTGAAATTCTTGTGGTTTTGAGTGTCTTCAGAAGGGGGCCACCTTTTGCTGTAGGTGATTGTTCCAGTGCAATGAACCTTGTCTTCTGGATCTTGATGAGCATTTCAAAAGATTCTTTGACAGAATTAAAAACCCATCATGAAGTTGTCGGTGAAAAGCAACTTATCTTTGCTGGGCGTATTTGTGAGTGTTTGATCAATCTGGGTTCCTTAAACATGCAGTTTATTATTGCAGATGGAAACAGAGCCACACATTTCTTTCAACAGGTCGGTGCTTACCAGATGATTTTGCCTTATTTTTCAGTTTGCTTAGTTTACCATATCACAACAATACTTTGACTAGCATCATACCATGCTGCCTTCATATTTCTTGGTAATCTGCCTGATTCATACATCATTTTGTGAGTATGATGGATTGGCAGTGTCAGTGTTATAGTTCTGTGTGGCTTTAATTGTTTTCTCGTTTTTGGGCTTGCAGATGCTGAAATATTACCAACATTCTAAGTTCTCACTTCATTTTCGGTTGTTACAATTTTGGCTGGTATAATTCTATCACACTACTTTACTAAATTTGATGTGATAGCACTCTTAACTGATATTCTGCTTGCATAGATGGTGCTGAAAGAAAGCTATGTTGCCTGTGGTCCTGGAGTTGTTGCTTCTGCTGTCAATTCTTCATCCATGGCCTCAACTGTGAAGGGAAATAGTGGACCATTTTTTTTTTGTCAGCGATGATATATTGACAGGAATTATGGACTTTTCGCTCAAAAGAATACCCAAGAAATCTGCCGCTATAACTTCAGAGTTCTTGGAGCTATGGAGTGATGAGCTTCATGGAAAAAATGGCTTTGTACAGTACCGCTCTATACTGGTGTGTTTTATTTCCTGTCTTAACATAACACAAACCATTTCAACTGCCCTACAACCCAGCAGTTCACTGTTGCCACATGTTGTGTGCTCAGTACATAATGATCATTATTAGTAATATCATTATAATAGTACAGGAGATGCTTATGGTACTTTCTAAATCTCTCTATCTGCGTTATATAATTGTTTACTTCCTTTACCCAGTTGGATATCATCAGAACTATTGCTTATAAAAGACCCGCCATTGCCATCAACAGAGTTGTACAGAGAATTAATTGTATTAATGATGCAAGTGCAGTATCAGAACACCCTAAGGTTGAGAAATTCATATGAGTCAACATGCTATTGATTCTATTCATTATACATTTATCTCTATGTAATTTTGGTTGCTGCTGCTGTATACTAGGATATGGCAGCTGTTGAAAGCGCACAGCTAGGGCTGGAAACTGTTCTCAATGCAATATTCAATGATTCGGTCGAGATCATTCAGGATACAGAATTTTCTTTACTGGGAAAATACAAGATATTTGAAGGTTTAAAAATGTTTGAGTTAAACTTCTGCATCTTTTCTTTATTTTGGTTCTTCTACATTGCTCAACTAACGTTCTGCTTGTGATTTAGGTCTAGTAATGCAAATTCTATCCTTAAACTGGACTGAACCAAGGCTTCTAGTTATCCTGGGGTGCTATCTGAATGTGTTATATCCTTTTCTAGTACATTTTCCAGCTTCAGTTGCCATGGTTGTGTCTAAGCTTTTGGATGTTGTGTCATCGATCAATATCAATTGCCATGTAAGCCCAATTCTCTTTTCTTTATATATTCTAGCTAGATCTTAAATTTGTTGACTGTGTGTTCTAGAAGCAAATATTGTATTTCATTCAATCTTTCCTCAATAATTAAATAATTAAAGGTCTGGATAGAGATTATAGTTTCTTAGTTGCTTACAGGTGTGTTTTTTGACATATACATTAAAATTTCAGGATCCCTCAGAGGTTCAGAATGCCAGATTGCAAATCATCTTATTTATCATTCGCGTATGTCAAGCTGTTGATGGAACATATCTTCCTTCAGATATAAAGGTTGAGCCTCGACTCTCTTTCACATGATACATGGTTTAATTAATTGATGTTACATGTGGTGTACAAACTAGATTCCTAATTCGTTATTTAAGTGATATTTATGTGTGTTTGTCAACTTGATAATAAGGTTAGCTGAATAAGTGGTATTTTTTATGTTCTTGGTATGTGTTTTCAGTGTACTGTAGGGTATTTTTGGTCACACAATTTCTGCAGTATAATAAGAATGAATTATCTTTATGCTGAGAGAATAAAGTGTTTGTTGTCCAGGATCGGTTCTCTGCTACAAACGTTACAGTAGAAGATGTGCTAAGCTTTGGTACAATTAACAGAACTTATTCAGTGGAACAGAAGGATGGTAAGATACATCATTTTGTAATAAAGTAATATTTTGATCTAGTTCTGTGAGGTTGGTTGTAAAGATGGTACTTATTTGGTTCATGATCGCAGAAACAGCACTGGGGTTCAAATAGAAAAACTAGATTGGCATGAATAGCAAATTAGAAGAATGATGTCCTTTTCTTTGCTTTATGCAGTTTTCGATAGTCAACTCTTATTCTCCTCATATATTTAACACTAGATGGCTTAAATATCATATGAATGGACTGACTCTTCTAAGAAAATGTTTTTTTTCTAAATGCTGACTTAGCTTCTAAAATTCCAAACTCAAATACTTTCCCAATCTTCTCCTTCCTGGATTGTTCTGTGCCTCTGTCACAACATGTCATCAACAATGTGAGCCTATTATTTTGTACATTTGCACGTGAAGGTTTCTAACCTTTTATGTCCGAGGTTTGATGATTATATATATTCCCTTCTCTATACCTAGAGGTTTCAAGATATTTCATTTATGTGGTTTGTGGTAGCTTATAAGCTGCTAAAGCAGTTAATTCCATTGTTATGTTGATTGATATGAAATTTATACTAGGTGTATTCACTTTGGGCCATTTTGTTGCATAGTTGTAGGAAAGAAAATATTTGCTAGCAGGGGAGAGTCAATAGCTTCCACATAAAAGAAAGGGAATTCTTGCTCAAATTTAAAATTTCAATTCCCAATAGTGTGGTAGAAAAGGGCAAGGGAACCAAAATGCCTGGAAATACCTGTCTTTACTTTCTTTCTAGCATTGGATACTAGATGTAATCAAATGACGCTTGTGAGTTGTTATCATTGGTACTCATGTGTTCATTCCTGCAGCTTGTAATGTATTAGCAACAAACTTAGATCAGACAGGATAGTTTGCATTGTTAAAATACCTGAAGTCCTGAACTTCTAGGTTTGGTTTTAGTTTGGAGGCTTATACATCTTGTAAATAGAATAGAACGCTTGTTATCGTTCTATGTATGGTTATTATGTAACTAACTGCTATAGGGATTTAATATTTGTTGAAACTATTGGTTTCAGAATTGTAAAATGCATGTTCTTATACCTCTTTTTATCCTTCAGTAGAGGGAGAAGGAAATCACGGTGGAGATGAAGCACAACCCTCTTCTGCCTCTTATACAATACCATCTCCAAGTTCTGAACTTAAGCCCCCAAGTTGTAATCTAACATTAGGAGGACTGCATCCGTGGGCTGTTAATGGCGAAAGTTCAGGTTTATGTGTTGCTCTACCCTCTTGGCATGACCTATCCACTACACAACCTTCTCTCTTCTCCAGTTCCGCTCATTCATTTCCCGAATCTATTGGTTTTCCTCGTATCTTGAATCGCAAGAAATCCAACTACAATTTCATCCGCAATTCAGTACCTAGTTCTTCATTGTGTTTGGCTACAAAATCTCAGGGAAAAAATGAAGTCACAGCTTTGAACCTCAGTCCAGTATATCAAATGAATACTGAAAACTGTAGCAGCAGTTCTCCTTGTTTAGCTCCTGATAACCGAAGTCAACAGTTGGATACCAATGTCAAACTTACTCATGTTTCCCCGCAAGGGCAAGTTGGTGAGGTGGGTCTCTCTCTCTCATTGAATTGAACTTTGACCAAACATTTATCTTGCAAGAATGTGTTACTATTTAAATATTTAATCATGTCAATTGGTTGACTGTATTGCTCATTGTCTTCTATCAGAGCCAACGAATCAACATATTTGAAAACTGTGGTCAAGGGATATCCCTTCTCTGAACTATCTTTTGAAAGCAATTGATATAATTGTGAAATTGTGACCACTAACCTGACTAGGAAAATACTACCTCTATCCATAAATGTAAGCATGTGTTAACTTTCAGCTATTAGCTTTGACCACTCGTCTTATTTGAATTTTTTGTTAAAATAATATTTATTTATTTACAATTTATTTTATCATTGCATATATTTTAAATATTAATTATAAATTTTTGTATTTGTATAAATATTTTGAATAAGACAAATGGTCAAACACAATAGTTGAAAGTCAACAAATCCTTACATTCTTGGACGGAGGGAGTATGTTAATGGAAATTATTTGTAGCAATATGAATCACAATGAGGTGCATGTGTAATAAAATATTTGTTATAATGATTTATATTTTTTTTGCACATGCTCTGATATAAGGGGAAAGATGGAAGGATTGAAAACATAAAATAATTAATTTTGAAGTACCTAGATAGAAAAGTGAAAAGAAGAGGCGAGAGGACAGCGGGTGGATTTATTATTTCTTGAAGGGTTTTAATGTAAGAAGTGAAGATGAGAGGTGGGTAGACTGCGGGTTGGTTTATTGTTTCTTTAAGGGTCTAAATATAAGAAGTGAAGGGAAGAAGTGGGAGGACGGCGGGTTGATATATTGTTCAGTGAAGGGGCTATGTGAAAAGATTAGGAATGGATATCAGCGATTCTTATGCGTTAGAAGAGAGATCCAACGGCTGAAATCTTTTGATGACGTTGACTGCTTATTTTGTGAGAGAACACACGTGTTTTAATATATTTAGATATATGAAGCAAATTTTCTGCTGCTGGAAATTTGCTTACATGTTTCATGTTTGTCATGCTGTTTTTAATTTAATAACTCTGTCATGCTGGTTAGACTTTGTTTGGTGACAGGAGCCCTTCTGTAGCTTTTAACACGTAACAGTCACATGATCTTAGTATCTGATTGGATAGTTTCACTACCGGTCTTTTGCTACCTTTGGATTCTATCTCAAACTGTACTTTGGCCCTGTTTGTTTTCTCTTCATATTTTATAATCTAGATTAGATAATATGTGACATCTCTAAGAGAGTCCCATAAACCTTCTATTTACATAGGGAATTAATATTGTTGTGGTCTCTCATATGCTTATGTGGTCCAATCAGAAGTATTCTTTGTCCATTTTTAGGGAGAAATATTGGAGGAGATAAGATAACTTGTCCCTAACAGTTTTTGGGCTATTACTGAAAAATAGTCTTATGAGCTTTTGGAGATGCTCTGATGTGGCTTGAATTCAGGAGCCAAGAACTCAAGAAGGCTGAGTTAGATATGAATTCCTGCGTTATTTCTCAATCAGCCAGGCTCTAGTATAATCTTTCCCTAAAAAAAAGGGGTCGTAGTACAATCTAGAATCTACTAACAAACTTAATCCAATCTGCTAACAACTCTATCTTCTAATCAAAAAAATTATCAATGGGCAAGCCCCTATTCTATCTGAAACTGACTAGTGACATTTATTTTGATCACCCTTCCTATTACACGCCTAGACGATCCACTTATTTTCACCATCCTTCCTATTACGCCTAGCATACTTCTAACCAAAGAATGTCTCCGCAACACTTCTGAGTTGAAATGATGGATGATCAGACTTCAATGAATAATAAGTGTTCCCAGGTAGCCTCAGCAGAAGCACGATCACGATCCTACCATTTCACCAATAACTCCCAAGACTCATTTGTCGGCCCAGCACGTAGCACCCATGGATTCAAAAACCGTGAACCGCTCGGTTTTTTCATACAACAAAAACAGAACGATAAATCGTAAAAACCAAGCCAAAACCGTTTTTGCTACAGTAACTAGGTTCGGTTTATCCGAAAACCGGTCGGTTTTAGAAACCGGGCCGGACTGATAACTCCGGTTTTCAGCGGTTTTGAACGGTTTTTGAAACCATGGTAGCACCTTCTCTAGCTGAGGCACTGCTAATGCGCTACACCTCAAGTGCACACCCTCATATTTCTTCAAGAACACGTGGAAAACCGAAAACATCATGGATGGGAGCTTTTGAGACGATAAGACACTTACTAATGCGCTCCACTTCATACAGACCATAGGCGCCAGCTTGGTACGGCCGCTACCACGGATGGAAACAGCCGCTCGTTGATGCAACCGGAGCCAGACCAAATCCCGATGGTGCTTATGATTGCTGAGCTTCATGTGGTTCTGAGCCTATAGGAGGCACTTCCAATTTCACCAAGGAACGCATCACGCTCGATCAACTTACGCTCTATTGCCACCACCCGGCAGACGGAAAGGGCATTCGCGTCGGTGTCGTGTTCAGGGCTGTCTGAAACAAGGGAAAATTGGATTCTTGCCACCCTTGAGGGGTGGCATCTTAAAAACAAGCCTCCTAATTGATGCAACTTAAAAATGCTATCCAGGAGCATGTTTCTCCCTTCCTCGTTGCCACACACGAATTCCTCTCCTGATTTTCCTTTTTTTTACTCCAAAATTTGACGCCAAGCAACCATTTTACCCCTGGAGTAGCTTAAAGGGAGAGACGACCATGGTGACTCCAGGTGCAGGAGGCCAGAACCCAGGGGTAAAATGGTCATTCCAAAATTGATCCCGGGTGATCAAGTAGTAACGAACCAGGCGGATAAACAACAAGTGATGTTTGATTACTTTGATGGGTTATTGGGGACAGCACAACAAAGGTCAACAACCCTGGAGCTTGATTTCTGTCACATCCTAAAATTTCAATTTTGAAACGTGAACCGTTTTCCTACAAAAATCCTTTATTTCCCAAAAAGATTCAAAATGATTTGTTGGATTCTACGAACTTACCATCTATTTGACTTGCTTATTGGTTATGAAAATATTTTCTTAATAAAAATATTGATTTATGATAACACTTTAATTGCATTTGATTTATGAAAATGTTTATTTAATAAAGATATTTGATTTATGGAAATAGTTTATTTTATAAATACATGGGATTTATGAAAATGATTTATTGAATAACAATTAAGTTTGTTTAAAGCATTTTATTTTAACAAGAAGTTTTTTGTTCCAAAATGTTTCCAACAAATAAAAGGAGTTTTCTTATTTTTGATGAACTTGGTTTCTCCTAAGTTAAATTAAATATAATTCAGGGTTATATTTTGTTGTTTGTTGCATTCATGCTCGGATAGATGCATTAGGAGTTTTATTGTGTGAAGGATCTATTTCAAAATTCGATTAGAAATCCTTTTGATCTAGTTAGAAATTAGATTAGAGAATGTACAAAAGAAATGGAAAATTAAAATAAACTAGTATAGTACACGTGCGACACGCATGTGTCATTTTTACTACATTCATACATAAAAAAATGCAAGTTTGAAATAAATGTTTCCATTTTATAGATTTTTGTTTCATTGACCTTACTTTTCGTAATACACAATCGATACAATCTTCGTGGGACATACAATTCGATCTGGTGATTTGATCATAAATTATCCTTTTTGTGGTTAGGAGATTGATATACTTAAGATTGATGTTGATTTGATTGCAGATAGAGGGAAAGAGATTTGTGACGTAGAACAACGCCGGTTCACCAAAAGTTGAGGAAAGGCTATTGTAAACTTGCTAATTCAACACATACATGACAGCATTCGATATATCAAACAAATAGATTAATAGAAAAATTGTTTGTTTTACTTTTATTTTGTGCATAATGACACTGATTATTATTAATCCAGCTTACATCAGTCTATTTGGTCAAGGCAGTCACTCGATCCTCCATGGCATTCTCACACGAGGCATGTTGTTCTTGTTCCAATTCTAGTGCTCGGGAATACAGCTGACAAATTAGTAACACGGATATAGTAGTAGTCAAACACCATAATCGGATAATGCTCATCAACCTCTCCATGTGTATATGCTCTGTAAGAACACAAACAGGATGATGTAACAAGAAAAGACCATAATCATGTGATTGAAACTAACTATTAAAGCAATTTAGGAATCCTAACACACATGAACCCACCTAAACACACGTATAAGCATGAGGACTGTCATGAATCTACACCACATGTTAATGCTAGATGAAGATCCACGGTATGGAGGAGGCAACGAAGGAACCATTGACGTAGACGTAGTGAGGTTTTATTATTTTTTTTGCTTTATAATTAGGTGTGGTATCTGAATACTGGACAGTAAAGCACTATATATATAACAAACGATATGTGTTTCATTGCGAATGATATATCAGCAATCAATTTGGGACGTGATTTCTTTCCTTTCTTTTCTTCCTACATTATACGGGACGTTATTTCTTTCCTTTCTCTACATCATCACAACAGTGTATAGGTGTAGTATAGTAAAGTTGAGACTGAATGCATACCTGGTCATCCTTGAGGTGGAGCATGATCTTGGTACCCCTGCCTAGCTGCTCCCCGGACGTGTCCCTCCCTAGTAACAGTGAACGAACCACCGAACTAAGACTCCCACACGTACTGCTTGTCGTCGTCGTCGTTGTGCTTGGTGGTCACGACCACTCGCTCAGTGACGAGGTAGGCGGAGTAGAACCCCACACCGAACTGCCCAATCATGTCTACATTGGCCCGGCGGTGAGAGCCTCCATGAACTCCTTGGTCCCGGACCTGCCGATGGTGCCGAGGTTGTTGACGGGGTCGGACTTGGTCTTTGTTGTGTGCTTGTAGCAATAGAACAACATCAGGAACCAGATAATTTCCTTGTGTGTATGAAAGTAATAGCTTTTGTTTTTCGATCTTAGTGCAGGACTTCATGTTTCAATGACCATCAGTGTGCTGGGGCATAACTTGCAGCTCTCCTAGCATAACATGCAGCCATGTCGGAGGCATTCAACAGAAGCGGGAATAACATGGTAAGAAGCATGACTGAATGATTTAATAGCAAGAAAAAAATTAGCATACTTATTACAATTGATTCAAGTTAACTGCAATTTCCTAAACACACATAATATTATATTAAAAAATAACCCAATTGCCTAAATAAGTTATCTTTTAACTACCTGACACCGGCCACCATTACTTTCACATTTCAAAGATTTTTTCTATGCCCATGTTTTTTTTTGTGTATAGTATAAGAGAGTGATAACACTAAAAAAGCTCTGGAGGCCACTCATGACAAACAACAGCATACAATATTCAAATAGAGTGAGTACATAGGTATTCTTATATTTAGTGAAATTGTGTGGAACATTTTGATTGAACAGAAAAGAAACAGAATGATTAGGCATATCTACATAATCACAATTTTCATGATTGCTTAGCATGGTGCGAGTGTTTACTTGATGAAATAACAAAAGAAAGAAATTTCTGTTTATGACATATTCATGATTAAAAAGCAATTGTAACAAATAACATGTTACAGCTTACTGAAACGTTGTTATAGCTAGTCACCAATGCAATAAATCCTGTGGCAGTGGCTTGATGTTCTTGAAGAGATAAGAATGTCTACCAAAATAAAATAATGTCGAAGAGACTACAGAATGAAAAGCTAAAATTGACAGACTGACAGACACAAATATTACAAGGTAAACATGGTTGCGACATTTCAAGCTACAGGCAATCACATTGGTAGGTTTGCTTCGCTGATCACCGGTGCTTGCCTAGCACCACCTCCATCTATTTCCTTTCTTTCCACTTATTGGAATGACTAACACAGCTAACCTGTTATACATACTGACAATTTCGTGTGACAAATGAGCCCTCACCTCAGGAAGATCTTTATATTCACTTGAACCGCCCACTCATAATAGCTTGGCTTGTTTACTCTTTAATGAGCACTTAATTGGATTTGCTCGCAATATATTTAGCAAATCTAGGTGTAAACATGGTGTTTATGCTTGTTTGTTAAACAACATTGGATAGTACATTTGCCTTGCTACGTCTTGCATGGTTTGCGTTGGTTGGCTGCTAGTCTTTTTCAATGCGCTATCTCTCTAGTCCAGCAGGGTTTTAGAATAGCTAAGTCATATAAACATGGTGTTAAGACTTTGGTTGTTAGAGAATTTCATTTAGATTGGTAGCAATTTAGTTGTAAGCATGGTGCTTAGAGCTAGGTGTAAACATTGATCTTGTTTAGCTTCCATGTCTCTAATTTTCATTGCTAACTTAATAAAACATTTTCTTCACAAAGTTGCCTTGTTTCAAGACTAAATGATGCATACATTTGATCCTAGAATTTTGTTATAGCACATTCAATTAACAATTTAGTGTGAATGTGGTGTTTAGACTAAATTGTGGAACAACATTGTTATAGTCTTGTTTCTTTGCTAATATTGTGTTAATTAACTCCATGCATTCACACTTGTGCACACACGTACACCCATTACAATTTTCTTTTCTTTTTGTTGTTGGAATTAAATGCCACAAGTTGAACTTTGAGGTTGTTGCTAGATGGTAGATATTATTTTACTCCCGACCATCATATCGAGGGTAGTATGTGCATTTCACTGTTTTGTATGAATGAAAGAAATGCTCTCAAATGAATGAAGCTAAAGAAAACGAGGTGATGACATTTGCATATACAAGAGGGAGCATTGGGTCAGCAGAACAAAGCTGAAGATTGATGTGAACAAGGGTGCCCGATCTTATGAAAGGTTCTGGTAAATGATGTTTTAGTGGACATTTGACACAACTCGATCCAGCTTCCCAACAACACGATCCGAAACCCCGCAATCGTAGCACCACGTCTTCTATGGTTATCAAACGTGCAAGCATGATTGACCTTGCTCAGAAGGCTAATCCTCGCCTGCGAATCAAAGAACGCAAGCAAGAGCGAAATAGAATGCGACACAATTTGCACAGATGAATGATTAAGCTCACAAGTTGGGGTCTCACAAACCGATGAATGGCTAAACTATCTAAGCAGAATAATCTAAACAAAACCCAACCCTAACTTGGGTGGCGGCTGCTTCTAATAAAGACTTGGAGACGTGCAAGACCCCTAGACGCACCCCTAATGGGCTTACACAAAATACATGGCCCAAAGGCCAAAAGACGATAACGCAACACCAAGATAGATTCTGGATGACACTTTGTTTCGATGATTTCCGATGCCATTGGACAGTTTATCAAATTATCTTTCCATCCATATATAGAATGTCCAAATCCGACTTCGTATGGAACCTATGCGTCCGTTTTACGACAAACTGCTCCTGGACTTCGAAATGGACTTGAAGTCGGACTTGATTTGGGCCTCCACCGTGCCTTGCACCCTCTTCCTGGCCCTCCACGTCTCCAAGCCCTTTTCCATGCATATTCTTGTCCTCCTTGGTTCCTAATCACAATATAATCATTAGGTAACATACTATTCTCAAGATTTACATATAATGATTTACTTAGGAACGAGCTCACGTCTAAATTCAAGTATCAGGCGCGAGCTCTAGTGATTTGTCCTTGAAAGTCCAGCAGAGGAGTGCCATTTGTATCCAAAAGATTGATGTCCTCATCAAAGATGGAGGTGATGAGAGGCATAACCGTCTACGCCGATCGACACCAACTTGTGCCGATAGGCACTCCCTCGCTGCCCCTGCTATCAAGTTTGTCTCACATAATTCAGAAAGATCTTAAGCATGGGAAGGCACATGTTGCACTTCAATTTATCTAAATCCGGTAACATCCCTTTGCTTCTTCACTTCTCTAAACCTTTTTTCTTCACAAACCTGCAAATGTCATCTACTATAAACTTCGGTCTTTTCCTCTCTTCTTCTTTTGAGATAGCTTTCTCGTTTTGTTCATGCGAAGGGTTATTTGTCACTTAGAACATAGAATGGACAATGATAGATCCCTAATAGCTACCTTAGGGTGACCAATTGTCATTAATCTATCCGAGGGAGCTAGTATATATCATCGCCGTCATCTTATCATGCTTTCACGTTGAATAAATGCATAATTATGATGAGGATCTTTGCTAGAGATATGATGAAATTTGCTATTGTTGTTGGACCTTGCATGATTCGTTGCATATAATTGTACACCGCTGAATTTTGAAGTAACTTGAAATTAAGCACCAATTCTATGTACACTATTTGCTTTAGTGGTGGTGTGTTGACAGATGTTTTGATAAAGACCACATATGATTGAATTGTTCTTCATGAAAATATGCTTTGCTCTCTAAGAAGAAAACTCCAACATAGTTAGTGTCCTTAATAATTTTTGGAAAACGGTTACATCATGTCTCTAATCCTTGCAAATACTGCTCTCTTGCATCGATCATACCTACCAAAGCCAAATATGCTACACTTATATGATAAACCTGTAGATTGCAACATGTAATTTGGTGAGTTGGTTCAAGTTTGTGTTCTTTTAGTATGAGACTTAGAAGCTGACCATTTTGTTTGCGTAACTATCACTTGTTTGCTAGCCCTTTCATATTAAGAAATGCCTATTATACTCTGGAATATTTGCATACTTCGTTGAATATTCCTACCTGAAAACCCATATTTCTTTTGGTGATGTCCTCTCCTTGTCCACAACCTATGATATGAGTTTCCCGTCGAGCCGTTGCACTATTTATATGGTTTTATGCACAAATTATTAAGACCTCTTGCTGAAGATGAAGATTTTCATCAATAAACACCTCTAAAGACTCTGAAGTGCAAAAGATAAATAAAAGGAGAAAACACCGCAAAGACAAAATGGTGCCGATCGGCGCACCCGTGATGCCGATTGGCGCAGACAATCAAATATTCAAGAAAGCGCTCTGTTATCTCCAGAAATCAATTATAAGTGTTTCGTATGGTCAAAGAGAAGAAATATAGGATTTAGCTAGTGCTCTTCTTTTTCCACTCCCTTTGCTCGAGGACGAGCAAAGTTTAAGCATTGGGGGATGGATGTCATACATCATTCCGAAGCACTAGCTAATGAACTTCAAAAATTGTTGATGGAAGATCAATAATGTTTCAAGTTATATCAAGTTGTAGGAAAGGAATTCATACAAGATTTGTGCATAAACCATCATATTCAAGTAAGTGCATTCAATTTGGTTGAAACTCTATCTTTTCAACCATGTGCAATCCGATTTCGAGAACTTCATTTGTGTCTTGAGATCACTTTTTTCCATTTGCACATGTCCACCTTTCTAAAGTGTGTGTTTTTTTGTCTCCTCCATTATGTTTTCTAATGGCCTTTTTGACAAGTCTCAGTAAAACCAATTAGAATTATCTCTTGATTTGATAATATTTTGAATTACATTGTTGTTAGTTGTTTACCTACCAAGTTACACATAAAGGATACAGTTAATCCACCTCCATAATCTTAAGTGAGCCTTAAAAAACCTGTACACGTATTAGGTGTCACCTTTTTCCCTCCATCGAAGTTCTTATATCTGTGTTTATCAAATTCAGATGGGAAGTACATACGCCACCCATCACTGTTGATGTGTTATGTACTAATCAAAATACACCTGCATTCTCAAATTCATGGAGTGAATCAATATATTTTTATCATATATTAGCAAACTAACCACAATAAACAAATACAATTTTCTCTGTGGTTAAAATATTCCTACATGATGTATGGTGACATGTCAATATCCGAGTAAAAGGCAATCAGCTAGCTAAATTACCTTAGCTTGCAGTAAGCTCGAGTAACCTGCATTTCTTGTATTTAGGACTAAGATGCATTTCTTGTATTTAGGATGCGAGCCTGAAGACTCCTAAATTAGTAGGCGTAGTTCCTATCCAATGTACTCTCGGGATGGAGCCAGTGCGTCAAGGTACATACCTACAAATACTTGAAAAGTAAAAAGAATTATAGAGGATACAGTTGCACCACCTCCATAATCTTAAGGGAGCCTTAAAAAACCTACACACATATTAGGTGTCACCTTTTCCCCTCCATCGATGTTCTTATATACGCATTTATCAAAATCAGATGGAAAGTACATACGCCAGCCACCCCTGTTGATGTGTTAGGTACTGATGAAAACTGTGACAGGAAGGACTTGTTGATCTGTTATCTACTAATGAAAACTTTGACAGGAAGAACTATTGAGTCGAAAAAGAATAATGAAAAAACACATAGGAGACCATAAAACATACCAACTTAATTGGTAGATATTTCAAATAATTTGAAACAAACCAAAGAATATAGTCAAAACGGACTTAAATAATTTGCTTAAGGCATATGTCTGATCCAATTTATTTATTTAGGATTTGTGGGAGAGATCCAAGGTAAAATACCTTCTTTTGATGGAAAATAGTATATAATGGTATATTAAATAATTGTCATAATAATACTCCTTCTGTCCTAAATTATTTTTCATCCTAAGGTTCATTGAACATTTTGTGAGGTGACAAGTTTAGTGGGACAGAGGGAGTAGTATATTTTAGTTTGAGCATCAGACCGTAAAATAATATCGATACTTGAGAAGAAGATAAACAATGCTTTATTTTGGTTCAGGTTACAAAATGACAATATATTAAAGCAGGATATAATGTATGTTAAAATAATGGGATAACAAAGATATGGGAGGAAGGGGAGGTGAAGTAATATGTCTAAAGTACTATATGTCATAAACTATAAATTTGTATTTCATTTGATTCAGTCAAAAGCTTGACTGCTTGAGGATCCAGCTTTATGCAATTTTGTACTCCCTATACCAAATCATAATAAGTAATATTTCTCTGAAGTTATAGTTGATGCCACGAAATATATTTGTCGGGGAGAAAGATTAGCGCTGACACATGGCGCCCTCCGAACCTACTTAACAGTGGATTAGCGAAACCATGTCGGCGGATGAGACTGGACCTACCCCCATACGACCCCGCCGGAAAACAGGTCAACGGATGGCGAACTAGACCTTGCCTCGCCAAACTCGAGGAGGGCCGCCTCGCACGACCTTGCCCGCTCGACCTCCGCGCTCGACCTTTGAGCGCGACCTTGAAACTTGACTACCGACCGCATTAACTCCACCCACCCTAGCGCCCACGTGGGCGTTACTCGGAAATCATTGGCGGGGCTCGCGCTCCATCCCTCCTGCCACCACCTGCCCCTATAGCCTCGACGGAGTTGGCGTGGACCGAAGACTCCGGGGAGGCCATCATCCACCGACGTACGATGGTACGACCTCTCCCGTCATACCCTTCGACAGGTGTAGATCAAGGTCGAGCTCGAGTTACACTCCGTCCCGCATGACTATTGCCGGCAAGCTCGAGGCTCGAGCGAGTCGCTGCCCAACCCCGACCTTGAGTCGGCCATCAATGCGTGTGACAGAGAAGGACGGGTATGGCATGTCATATCCAACCACTCTGCCATGGGCGGCCCATGACCCCGCCGGATGCGGAATACTCCACCCCGACGCAGCAAGCTACGGGAATGACGCGACCGCCCGGTCAACCCACTCAAGTACGCGCGAGGAAGAAGACCGACGGGACGCACGGGCATTCGACCGAGTCCACGACTGCCCTATTTCTCCCTCTCTCCTGTAACTCGGGCTTCATCCCTGTGACTATAAAGGGGTAGAGTCTCTCACATACGCACACGTCCGAACAGTCACACGAGAGAACAACGCACCAGCACATCCGCTCACGTTAATCGCACGGGACTCGGAGCACGCTCCTCTCCCACCACCTCTGTACCCCATTGCCCAATTGACGCAAGGAACACGAGCGCCGTGACACCACCCCCGCTGGACGTAGGGAGCTTTCCCGAACCAACATAAATCTCTCGTGTCTTCCCTTGTGTACCATCCGGCCTAAAACGCGCAGCCCCGGGACAAATTCTACTAGCCGGTGGTTCGAACACCGACAGGTTGGCGCGCCAGGAAGGAGGCTGTTGCGCATTTTCGCCGTTTTCTCTCTTCTTCCACGGCACGGATGGCTGACTCCGAGCTTTCCTTCGGGCCCCGGCACCACGGTGCGTTTTGGGAGCCTGGACTTTCTTGCCACTACCGAGCGGACACCGGCGCGCGTCGAGCCGCCAGCACCGCAGGCACCCATGGCCACGCGCGTCACGGCAAAGGTGATGGCCCCGCGATTGAGCGCTCCCCTCGGTCAGCTGGCCTCGCGGAGGGAGAGTTTGTAGGGATGGTGATCCATCCCTCCGAATCCTTCTTTGACCTCCTCGACGTGGGGGAGGATGAAGATTCAGACCAGGGCAGCTGCGATGAGGCTCACGGCCCTACCCGCGAGTGCAACATGGTGCATGCTGCAGGAGCGGGTGCGCAGAGCGCTAGGGGACCAGCCGTGCCGGAGCCCGGCGCTCCGGGAACCCCAGCGGCTCGGCGCGCACACACTGCGCCCTCGGGTGATGACGCGGGCTCGCCTTCGAGGCCAGGAGACCGGAGCTAGAAGAAGCTCGCCGCGGCCTCGCGGAGGAGGCGGCAGCGAGTCGAGCGGGAGTTAGAGCAGCAACGTCGGCACTCGGAGGAGGCAACAGCGGTACGAGGTGAGTTTAGTACTCAAATTTTGCATAACGATAGTTTTCATTGAACCTTACATAAACAAATATAATATATATTTTAAACATAGTTTTCATTGTTTAGCATCAAATATCATCTTAGTTATATAGTTCTAGAATTGTATACAAAATATTAAAAAGATATATAATATTTTATTTTATATTGAAAATGGTACTATCTATCATCACGTAAAATTTGAGTTTCAAATTCCAATCGTAGAAAGAGAAACAAAAAAGAGAAATTGCATATAAGGGAGTAAATTGAGCCAATTTAAATTGTTTGAGGGAGGTTAGTGAGGCAAGATTTTGTTCGGGTGAGTAAAATGGTTAGTTTTTAAATGACCGAACAAAAAATACTACTTCCATCTAAACTCAGAATACATGGATTTCTAGAGCTACATCCTCTAAAAACACTCGGAGGTTTTATAATTCTACAGGTTTTCTATAAAGAATACATATGTGCACTTGAATGCTTTAGGATGTTACTATAAAAAAAACTAACAATAAAAACATAGGGGATTCACATATGCACAAGAAACAAGCTGGACTAGCACTTTTGTGCACACAATTCTAAATTTGTCTATTTATTTTTTTTCTCTAATCACATATGCATATATGTTTATTGTTTGAATATGATTTTTACAAGGCAGAATTAGGATGTAGTCATGGATCTGAAAAATGTGAGCATAGGAGGTTAACTAATAATTTCTAAATAGCTCATTTATAGACCATAACTCCTAATTAAATTTTGTGAAGTGCTACATATATGTGTGTTTTATAATCATTATAAAACCAGTTGTTGGGCATATATGAATTGATTAGCAAGAAGCAGTGTTCATTTTTTAATGAGTAAAATGCACCAGAGGTATATGAGCCTCGTGCGACTGTGTCATTTAGGTCAATGAACTTTTATTTTTCATTTCTAGGTCTACGAACTTGTTTGTTTGTGCCGTTTAGGTCCACAAACTTTTATTTTACATTTCTAGTTCTATAAACTTGTTTGTTTGTGTCAATTAGGTCCATAAAATTGTTTGTTTGTGTCATTTAGTTCCATAAAATTTGTTGGTCATTTGTAGGTCTACAAACTTGTCTGCCCTCGACATATTAGTTCATCAATATTTTCTTAATACTTATAAATTCATAATCCTAATAAAATGATGCAATATTCATTGAATATTTTGATATAGGCATTTCAAAAAAAATGTCACAATGATTTGTGTTGATTTTTTAAAGAGTAAAATGCACCGGAGGTACATGAACTTGTGCGAGTGTCATTTAGGTCCACGAACTTTTATTTTTCATTTCTAGGTCCACGAACTTGTTTGTTTGTGTCGTTTAGGTCCACGAACTTGTATTTTGCATTTCTAGGTTCATAAACTTGTTTGTTTGTGGCAATTAGATCAATATAATTGTTTGTCTGTGTCATTAGTTCCATAAAATTTGTAGGTCATTTGTATGTCTACAAACTTGTCCATCCTTGACATATTAGTTCATCAACATTTTCTTAATACTTATAAATTCATAAGCTTAATAAAATGATGCAATATTCATTGAATATTTCAATATAGGCATTTCAAAAAAAATGTCACAATGATTTAGGCATTTAAATCATGGTAAAAAATGTTTCTATTAGATATAGACATTTTGAGCATGTTACAAATATATTGTCTTGCTTATACTACAAATAGTTCGCTTGAAGTGGATCCAGTCATCTCACGAGCTCAACTATTCCGGCGAATTTCTGATTTAGATCTTTTTCTAGTTCATAATACGATAGCGTCCAATCATGTCATATTCGACCATAATATTCATAAATAATGTATAACTTATAAGGTTTATGACTTTATAACTATTGAAAAATGTTTATGGACCAAAATTACATAGACGAACAAGTTTGTAGACCTATAAATGAAAATGAAAGTTTCTGGACCTAAATGACATAGATAAACAAATCCGTGAGTCTAGAAATGCAAAATGAAAGTTTGTGGATCTAAACGACACAACCACACAAGTTTATGGACCTCTAACGCATTTTACTCTTTTTTAAATTATCCAACAGTAGTTATCTTGAAAATTACTGTACATTTATTCTGATAACATTAAAACTTTCTTTCTTTAGAAAGTTGTACATTATGTTTTTTAATAATCCTATAAATTAGCCCATGCAGATGCAGGTTGATGGACTAGTATAGTAAATTTGTAGGTATCACATAATATGACTGGTCTGTCCGAATCTCATCCGATCCGTAGAACGAGGAGGGTATAACTGGTGTGAGGTGACTGAATGGCGACGGAAGGGCAGCGCTGGTCCACTGGCCGGCGATGCCAAAGGCTGCGCTCAGGATCCGGCGTCTCACCATGGCACCAGCGCCAAAGTTGGCGTTGGCAAGCGTTTCGCCGGTGGTCACGGAGACAATTGACTCGCAATCAGGAGCACATGGCGGCCTCGTCCTTTTTGCCTGCAAGCGAGACTGTGAGGGTACATTCACTGGAGTTGACTGTCCTTAAGATTGAAGAGGTAGCAGGTTTTTACATGTGCTCATTACAATAGTATAACATTAGAAAAAAAATCTGAGTTGTGAGTTCTTCAGACAGGCAGAAAGGAATGGTCCGTGTGTTGCATGCGGTCAGGCTCAAGTCGTCTACATTGCTGCTCTGTCGTGTTGCTTGCCGACATGTCCCGGCCAAATTACGCGCCTGGCCTGTGGTTTTGGCATGCAAAGCATGCTAAGGCCCCCTTTGGATTGAAGGAATAACAAAGAAAATTTGGAGGATAGGAATTGTAAAGGAAGTTTTCTTATATGACTATTTGGCTCATAGAAAAAACAAAGGATACTTTCCATAGAAATGGATTCCTATACTTGATTTTATGGAGGAAACAAAGGAAGAGGTTGGACCTCTTTTTTCTTTTCTTTGTTTTCATGTAGAGCAAGAGCAAGCTATATATTCATTTGTTTTTCCCATGAGACTACCAAAGATCTTCTTATCTCAACTCCTATATTTTCAATTCCCATAAGATTTCAAAAGCATATTATCTCAATTCCTACATTTATCCTATTCCTATATTTTTCCTATCCTACATTCCAAAGGGGCCTAAATGCAGCGTTCGCCTTTTCCTTGAGCGCCAGGAAAATGACACTGCCTAGTTCGTAGGCACGAGGTTACAGATGAAACTGCTTTGACGGAACTTAAAACAGCACAGAAGCACAAAATTCTATCTCACGAGATTAGTCCAAGTTCTAACCGCTACAAATTAAGTAGTGACAACTACTTCATGAGGTTTTTCCACGTTAATTATTACTTTGTCTCATGCACGCAAGTCGCAACGCTTATCCATATATACTAATACTTCTAAAAGCACGTTCTAGAATGATCTCCTTGTTTCAACAGCTAGTAGAAGATAAAGGAAATTTTTACCACTTCACAGTGGCAGTAGCAATCCTAGCTAGAGGGCTATATGAGCAATCTCATCATCAGCTGGTAAGCTCAATGACTTTACTCTCAGGATTATTATAAATCAAAACAAAAATCTAATTTACTCCCACAGACAAGTTAATTATCCGTTTGATCCCATGAATAAATCTTGAGTCAACTTATTTAAAGCGGATCACTCTACTTCTTAATGCAGTTCAGTTCATTGTGCACAAAATCAAAACTAAGGTTAAGCTTATACTCTGTTTGTTTTGACATGTTCGCATTTCTGGTTTGGTCAAAGTTATAAAGTTTTTTGACCAACAATATCTATTAATATTTTTAAAAGAATGAAATTGTGTTTTTGACAATTTGTTGCACTATGAATGTGTGCCTTTACTTTTACCTTATCAAGGTTCATGGTTTCCCTATTATTAGTCAAAGTTGAAATTGCTTGATTTTTTGATAAAAAATGCAAATGTTTTTAGGATAAATTTCACAAAACTACAAGTATTTGTGTCATTGTTTCAGAAAATACGACTTTTAAAGTTAGTTTAAGATAACTACAATTGTTCTTACTGTAACATCCTAGCCCAGGCCTTAATAGGATTGATAGAATACTCATGTCAATAAGTTGCAACTTTTTTTTTCGAAAGCTCATCTCTAAATTAAAGAACTCCGAGGTTAAGCATGCTTGGCCTCGAGCAATTTAGAGATGTGTGACCGACCGGGAAGACTTTCCCGGATGTGCATAGAGTGAGGACAAAGTGCACGAGAAAAGACTAGTGTTGGTCTGTGAGATAAGTCTTAAGTGCCTCTTAAACTGTCGGGTGTGAGCGGGTCTGGCCTGGAGTGGTGGGATGTTGCACTTACCATTTGTTTCATAAAACTATTTACTTTTATAGTTGCACCCACCAATCAGCCTATGTATTAGAAAAGGGTGATAGTGAGGCTGACAAGTGGAACCATGGATAAAAGTTGTAGTTGTTTTTTTAACAAAGATGCAAAGTTGTATTTTTTTCAAAACTACCAGACATATAGTTGTAGTTTCGTAAAAAGTTGCTTATGCTTTTGGTGGAGATGGAATGGTAATAAATGACCTAGTAACTTGTGCTACAAAATATATTCTTCAACAATCTTTTCCGATTTCAGTAATAGCCAAAATCGTCGTCAGATTCTTTATTTGTCCCTTTAGTTTTATGGTTTATTTCTATAATATGGAGAGAAGATCGGCCGTGGTATACAAAAGATTCGCAAACGCATGATATATATATCGTAGAGGGGTTTTCTTTTTTAAACCTCTCACAGTGTGTACAACTGTAGCATATGTTGGCATGCGCATACACATGCCAACTCACATCACAATAAACCCTAACGGAAAATATTTCTATGGCACCGGTACTATAGAAATTGTGTGGCACCGTCCCTCCTATTACGCCACGTTGGCAACGATTTTCCAGCTAATTCCGTAACTTCCTTCTTTCGTTTTGGCGGCAGGGCCACCGGCTTGGATACAGGTGAGATGCCGCTCGATGGGCTGCGGCTCTTTGATCAATCAGCGCAACCCGAAAACTGAGATACTGTTGTTGGCGATTAAAAGAAATATCTGTGGTGGTACTTTGTTATTCTGTGACAAAGATAGAACTATAGTTTTACACGTTCTATATCTGAATATGATCACTTTTTTTTTGTCATGACACGTTGATGCACAAGCCCAATAGATTAAAATAATGTACGATTTGATGGTCCTTGAAATATCTGGTCCAACAATTTACACTAACTACACAATCTTAAATACTGCAATAATAGAAAATGTCAAATTACAAAGGAATTTGAGAAATGAAAAATGAGCAGGCTGATAGAAAAAGGAATGCAACAGATCAGACCATCCTACATATTATTCCATCTTGATGCATATCATTCATTCTGAGGAAAATATAATCTTCGTGAAGTCGAAAATGCTGCAGCATCAGTCTCTTCTTGTAGCAAAAGATTTGTATACCCTCCTTGGACTAAAGGAAAATATGTGACAGGAGAATGTCCAAAAGGCATAGTATTCGCCGAAGTCGATTCATTAACAACAACATCAAGATTTGTCTGGTTAAGTTCCTGTAGCAGTAAAAGGAGATTATTTATGCACTATGTAACTCCAAGAGTAGATAACTTTAGATTCTGAATTTGTAGGACTTACACTAACACATGAAGGCATGTTTACATCAATATTTGGTAATTCTCTTGTACTGACTTGTGAATGTGCATCAAGATCCATGTTTGATGACTTCCTTTTACCTCCACCTAAAAAAATTTACAAGAAAAAAAGTTGAGAAGTTATTACTGCTGAATATGCCATCATGTAAATATTCAGTGTAAATTGCTCAATTGACCTTTCTTTGTTGTATTCTTAGAGGATTTCTGGTTTCCTCTCTCAAGCACATGTCTTTTTCTTTGCTCGTTGTTCCCTGCTGGAGCAGCAATGTGCATATGAGAGGGAACTATTCTTTGAACTCCATCTCCAATTCAGCAAAGAGATTCCTGGTATAAGATTCAGCAGCTGTCTTCAACAAAGGCAAACTAGACACATAGATATTTGGATCGGTGTGGCGTGACTTAAAGTCCTCAGTTTTCTCATTTCGACGGAGGCGAGAGACACATTTTTCATATTCTACTAACAGTTCAGACATGGATAATTTCCTTCGAAAAGTTTGCTTGAATGCATTGTTCATTCCTTCACTCCTTTGAGTTGATGTTATTCCAGCACAAAAAGAATCACGCCGGTAGACAGTAGCCTATTTCTCACGATGGTTATATATGTTTTGTATCCAAGAATTATCATGAAGCTTGTAAGTATCCAAAAGTTGTTTCCACTTCAGTTCAAAGTGCGCTACTGACCTTTCTTCATATACACAGTTCTTGAACTCATGAAGAAACCCAGAATTGTTGCTAATTACATGACTAAGATTTGTGGCTGCATTTTGATATATGTGCCACAAACACTGTCGATGACATGAGTTTGGAGATACAATCCTGATTGCCTTTGCCAATGAAGCACACTGATCGGTGAAAATTGTTTCTGGTGGTTTGCTAGACATTGCTTGCATGAAGGTTTCAAAGAGCCAAATAAATGATTCAGCACTTTGGTCAAATAACAATGCGGCACCAAAAACAATTGTTTGTTTGTGATGATTAGTCTCAAGGATTGGAGCAAAAGGCATTTCAAACTTGTTTGTCTGAAATGTGGTGTCAACTGACAAGACATCCCCAAAGTATTCATAATCTATTATAGCTTGTCCATCAGTCCAAAAAAAATTAACTATGCTGCCATCCTCTGGATCCAATTGTACAGAGTGAAAAAATGAAGGATCATCTATTTGCTTCTTCTTCAAATACTTCACTAAGGTTTGTGCATCTTCTGCTTCCAAATATTTTTTGCGCTCACGATTAAGATAATTATTGCAATCCACAGGAAGAAAGGATACATTCTGATCTCCACCTGACCATTGTTCATAGAAATTGTATATGCCGGTTGGTCCGATTCCTCCCTCTCGCATTTTTTTCATGATGTGTTTATCAGCCTCCAAAATACGACGATGTGAGCTAACCATATGCCTCTTATCTGGACTGACAAAAGCATGATTATGATTCAACACAACTTTCCGCACTTCCCAAACGCCTTCTTTAGAGACAAAAAATTGGACACGAGCCTCACAAGATGACCTTGTTGAAGCACGTTCTTTCTTGGTCTCATGTGTTGAATGAACACTTTTTCACCTTCGTTGCTACATACAAAATACTTGGCACGCAAACTTCCATCAGTTCTTGTTTTTGAATGGCACTTCCTAATACCGAACCCAACTTTTCTAGCATATAAGTTACAAAAGTCATATGCCGAGTCTTCTGATTTGAAGGTCATGCCAACCTTAGGCACATATTCAGAGGTAGGACTTTGATCATATTCCTACAAATTATAAAATATTTTAATCTACTGTCTACCATGTAAATTAGACCGAATCAACGAGACAATATAAGTTCAGATTGGATCACTCCCTATACGCAACTGATGAAATCCACATATAGGAATAATGAACGAAAGATGAAACATTATGAACTAAAGAGTCCATTCTTTAGAGAAGATGTGCATTCGTCACCCTCCCATATATTGTGGCTCCACGCTTTGAGAGGAACCTAAGAAACTTTATTAGGGATATATAGCCCCGGGGTGGTTGGTGCAAAACTGCGTTGAGGTGGTAGGCCGTAGGCGCTCCACCGGGCAGCCTTATCTCTGACTCGTTCGCCGTAGAGATGTTTTCGATCGGTGCCGAAGCAGCCAGGGAGGAAGCTTAGAGTTGGAAGTCCTGAGAGATAGGGCCATAGTGGATAGAACGAAGACTCAATCGCGGCCATGTCAGTATGTCACTAGCATAGCAGAGCACTAATAATGGATCATCTCATGCCGCCATGCATCGTCCACGACTACACTTGTATTCCTTAAATCAATGGTTGCTACTTGTACCACTAGTATTTGACAACGTACAGGTCAACAGCATTAACACCATATCGTTCAGTAAACATCATTTTGCACCGGCGCAAGGCGTCAACCGGCACCGGCACCTGCATTTGATGAACAGCCAGCGACGTCCTCCCATTGCATTCTAGAGTCATGTTCAATTTGATCGCGCCCCGCCGAAATACTGGGCGCCCAGCTCGTACTGGTTGGCAGCATCGGCAGCGCCGCCGCTCTGGGTACCGGATGCCGACGGCGGGGAGCCGTGCTGGTGCGCTCCCTCGTAGACGATGCGGAGGTCACCATCGGCGTGTCGCGGGTGCCACTCCACCTTCTTCTTCGCGCTGCATAGTTTGTGCCGACACCGGAAGTAGCTCCTGAAATATTAACATAGCCGATCAATTCTCATACTAAATTAACATAACCGATCAACTCTCATTGACGTTTCTGTCCACTGAAATCATTGCATCGGCCACTTGTTTCAAGAAACTGAAACGAGACCTGGCATCATAACAAGTTGTGCAATTTGCGCATGCTTTGACCGTATAAGAAACTGGTGTTGTTAAAGTTGATTGTACCGTCCGTGATGATAAGAGTCGGCAGCAAATATTATATGCGGCAGTTCAGTGGCCGTCACATCGGAGCAATTCAAGAGATTTGTTTGATGCACGGAGGGCTAGGTCAAAGCTGGTCGACGACGGAGAGAGCAATTTAATAAGCTGATGTGCACGTGTGGCGCCCGAGTGAGGATCAAGTTTTTTTAGATAATGGAAATTATGGAACTAGGTTCCAGCCTCTACGTCCCGGAAGACGTACACAGCCAAAGTGAGGATCAAGTTGCAGTTTTGTGTCTGATAGTCGATCTGAAAAAATGCTGTCCATATGCCATAGGAATACCTGACTTTTCGGATGTTCTTGATGAATTTCTGGCCGTACTTCTTCCACTGATACCCGTCCTCCGGCATTACTGGCTGATTTCCAATGCCGGTCATCTCGGCCGCCGCCGCTTCATCTCGTCCTTCTTCTCCTGCTTCGCCTCTACATCATCGTAGTTACGTTTTTGGGTCAGATAGAAAGGCACAAACTGTTTTCTGCAAGCAGGCTGTAATGTTGATTTATATACTACTCCTGCTACAATATATGCTTGAGAGGTGTACTTCACTACTTTTCGTTCGAGTTGTGGACTCTGCCAGCACGCAGACACCCAGATCGTCTAGGCCAATTAATGTATAACTATGCTAATCAGTTTGCAATAAAACTGAAAAACACTCATATATAGATTGAAGTGGGATTAATCAAAATTCAAGCCATGCTAACCTATAGAATTGAAGTGGAAGACACTGAAACAACACATTTATGAGGTTAAACGCATACGGGCATATCTTCCATCTAATTTGTCGAACATGCAGGGATCGAAGAGCTGCATATATCATCTTATTAGGGTAGACGAAAAGACAAATAAAAGTAAGAACACAAAGCAAACAAAAACGCAAACTCAACACCAACAACGTCTGCCTTCAAAAAAAAAAAACACCAACAACGTCGCACAACCGGCATGCCAAGAGACTGATGGATATCTTCAGTCAATTACATGTTGATCTCCGATGAATATATTGTATACGAAAGTGAAGGGAGGTGTTTGAGAGGAACAGGCTTACATTGCATCGGGATTTGAGGTTGATGCCATGGACGCTGGTCACTGTAGACCCTGCAGCAACACTATTGCCATGATATCAGGAGCTAAATGAACTGAGCATTTTGAGACACCGGTAAAGTAGCACAGAAGTGTGACGAGCCGGCAAGAGGGAGGGCGCTTTGTGAAGGCCTTTGGGTTGCATATTTATCAAGGCTTAGTCAAGTGGAAGCTTCTCAGATGCAACGTTAACTTCGTCAAGACGACACGCAAGGCGCCAAAGCTTTGGCTTCTAAGTTGCATCAGCATCACGCTCATCGCTGACACCGAGGCCCTCGATTTTCTGCCATTAGGCCCATGTAGTCAGTAGTAGTATAAGCGTGCAGCTGGCCAGCTGGGTACGAACTGAAACCGACGTCACCACTGGTACGTCAGCCTGCGTTTGTAGCTTCGTTGAATGGCGTTGTTTCAAGAAGCAGCCCAATAAAGGTGTGAGAATCGACGAATTTTAATCCAATTTCCACGCACAACCTCATGATTTTGAATGCATATTCATACTTGGTGTTGATCTATATAAACTGGAAGGATTCCACAAAATTAGTCGTAAACATAGCTAAAGAATTTTTAATATTGAAATCGGATGCAGTGACAAGACCATGGCTAATTTGAAGTTTTATTTATGCTGCAGCAAGATCGTTCATTCATATTTTGTTGAAGAAATATTCAGAGTTATGTCTCTGATTTAACATGGGTGATCTCATTTATTTTAGTGTTAGATGATATGTTTATTGCAAACTAAGCCTACTAGCTCCGTTAGATTTCCTGTGGTGAAACTACTCTGGTTCAAATCCAAGATTTGACACGGTGTAGAATTTACGACTAATTATTCTTTAGGGAAAAGACCATTTTACTCCCTCAAACAACCCACTTTGTCCAAAATACTCACCAGAACAAATTCTTACCTAAGTTTACTTAATCAAACAACTTATGTCGATGCAAGTTACCCCTTGCGTAATTTGCTTTTTCTTGTTTCCATTTGTAAGTTTTGAATATGGTGCTCAAATTTTAGAATGATGGTTTTCATAGAATCTTACGCATTTACGGCTAATTCTTCTTTAGAGAGAATGTCTATATTTTACTAACCTGAACAATTCTCCCTGAAGTAAAATCTCAGCTAAGTTTACTCACTCAAACAGTTTTCTTTTAGGGGTGTTTTCAGGTCCAAAATAATGGCCATTATTTTGCATCAACTAATAGCCATTAGTTGGATCTAACGGTGTAGATTAAATTTTAGAAGTTAACAACTAATGGCTATTAGTAAGGGTAATATTGTCAAAATAATATGATTATAATACAAAAATTCATCATAACTAATAAGTTAGTCAATTTTTACATGAATTTGTTATAAAATATTTGTTTTAAATTTGATTAATCATCATCATTATTATTGTAGTCAAGTTTTATTGTATTTGACATAAGTTTGTATGATAAAAAATATTATTTTTTTAGTGCAATTACTAAACTACCCTTGAACTAATGGCCATTAGTTGAGGAAAAATAATGACCATTATTTTGGACCTAAAACCCTCTCTTCTTTTATTTTGATACGGATTACTCGAGCTCCATTTCAAACGAAATGGACGTCACAGAATTACAAGCATTAGAGTTTGAGAAGTTTCGGGAGGGACACGATGCCCTCCCTCGGGCCGCTACATAACTACTAGGTCTCTAAAATAGCCACATAATGGTAAACACTCCCATTAGAGTTCCATACTTACTTTTGCATATTTTAATTTTATTATGTGACATATAACAATTTCATGCGAAAGGTGCAGCAATGTCTCTTTTTCTTTCAGGCAATAGATCTCGCAAAACTTTGTGACAGAGGTGCTCCTCGGATGATCAATGGATGTCTTTGAACATTTGTAAATGATCACGTCAATGATACGGGATCTAGTAAGCCAGTTGGAATCTAAAATGTGAAGTTTTTACAAATACCAGGGTATTCGTGCATTGGAAAAGTGATTGAAATATTTGAAGTATGGATGGAGAAGACCTAGGGCTTTGGAATAAAAAAAACAAGGCCTAGGACTCTTCGATCCAAAATTGCTTCAGAAATCGAAGTTGAATGTTGAACCTGAGGGGAGACAAACAAGGGAATCCAGAATAGTAACGCCTTACTCGTTTGTTGAACCCAGGGCTTGGGTGAAATATACTGAACTACAGCCTGATGGTGCGCATCCTGAAAGGGTACCTGCATCTTGTAGGTTTAGTCCTGCTGATCCTTGTGATCCACTGAATAGCACTCACGTTCTTGAAAAAAAAAAAGAAAAAAAAACCTTGAATTGCCTTATGTAAATGTAATGTTGATGCTTGGCAGGTTGTGTATGCTTCTAGAAGCTCATGCTAGGGAATGTCTTAATTTCTCCTATAGGAGGAATATGATGAAATATCTGGCGTTGTATGGTATATGCAGCAACTTGTCCAAGTTTTGTGCCAACTTTATTCTGTTCGTTTTTTCCATAGAAAAAGGTAATATAAGGTACACTTTTTAACTTATTTGGTCATCATCAGAGGGACAACTTGGCTATCCAAAAGTCTTAACTTCATAGATTCAAGTTTATAATTTGGCCGGATAACTTGATAACTTTATTATGTGTGTTAAATAAGGACCAATCAAAACATCTCCGCAATTCGGCACCTGGAAGGATATGCAATTCGAGCACGCTATGAACTATAGACACGATTTTATCTAGCAATTTCTGTTGCATTCACTAAAATATATTAATAGGGTTATGGTTGTCAAGAGAATTCATGTTAAGTGCTTTATACAAAAATTAATAATGAAAAACCATACACGAACATATATCTTTGTATTTTACCTTTGTTGTATACATTATCTTTTAGCAGACTCTTATACAGTGATAGAAATGGCTTCATTACATATAATATAGCATATACAACTAATGACAACAGCCACAACCTTTTATGCCCACGAGATCCTCTTGGCTATACCTTGTTTGAGTCACAGCCCTATCATTCTACCAACCTATGTATAAGTATTTATTAGCAACATATCTAATAAATGGTAATGGCTAGATAAATAATTAAGCATGAATCCTTGCTCTTTTGCAGCATGCCTAACGATACACAGCAATAAATGTACTTTAGCTTTGCTATATGCCCATTTATTTGTAGTATATCCTAGTGCAGTGATATAAATGGATGCATTACATGTATGCAACCAATAACGAGAGCTACCAACATTTATGCCCACCATATCCTCTTGTCTATACTTTGTTTGAGTCACAAAACCGTATCTTTCTATCAACCTATGTATAAGTATTTAGTAATAGCATATATAATAAATGGTAATAGCTAGATAAATAATTGAGCCAGAATCTCGTTCTTTTGTAGCGTATCCAGCTATATACAATAATAAATACATATCATCGATCCTCTCCCTCAAATATGCTAGTGCTTGCAGGGCTCACGAAACAATTAGTAAAAGACCTCTCCAACTCCGTGTGTTTCAATACATTCAAAAGTGATGAAGCCACCGGTAGTGTCGAGCCTTCTCTATGTGTCAGTTGTACTCATAGCATTCATTTTGCTAAGCAGCATTGAGATCATTGAGGGAACCCCGAGCAAGTGGTGTCGTATGGCGCACAAAAAAGATGTACGAATCGACTATAAATTATGTCACGACCAGTTATTGCTCCATTCTAAACAAAATGACTGGGAAGATCCATGGCGTATGGCTAAGATATCAGCATGGTGTGGCGCCGACAACGGGAAATTTGCTGTCAAATACACCCAGACTCACCTTGCCAAACCAGAGACGGACCCCAAGATAAAGCCAGCGCTGCAAGAGTGCCAGAGGTTGTATGACGAAGTGGAAACTGTGTTTCTCAGAGTGGGCAACAAAATTGGCAATCGAGGCCAAGGGTACATAAGTGCAAGCACAGAGGTGGGGCAAGCTGCAACATGGGCACTACAATGTGAAAAGGCATTTTCCACGGTTGGGGTTCCATCGCATCTCCATGAATCCTTCCTGTATAACCAGCAGATGGGATACATTTGCTTGGCCTTGATTAGTATTGCTCATAAATAATTATTTCTATTTTATGAAATTAAAATTGAAGTCCAATTAATTTGGCCTTTCATATTTTGCTCCTATTCATGCAGCATGTTATTGTTGTTTCAGAAATTTCATAGGTCAGGCCCAAAATAACATAAAAAGGAATTCGTGCATGAGGTGTTGTTATTTCTCTAAGAGGAAGGAAAGACGACATGTAAGAATTCTGGATCCCATCCTCCTACATTTGGAGGCCATAAACTCTTTGCCCCCGAGTGAATTCATGTCTCAGTTATAGTCAACTTTCGATCATTCATGGTATATTTCAATATTGTCGACCTCCCGATTTTTTGCTAGTGTTGAGCCAAATCTGAAGATAAGGCCCATGGACGATGAATGACCTAGTACAGGTTTAGGCCCGTTAGGGTTCCGAACTGAATGTAACTTGGAGTAGAAGATAACGAAGTGAGATACGTATAGAAGATAGAACCGGGTACTTGCCTAATCTCGAAGGCGGTTCCGTGACTATAAGTATGTAACCCATTCCATGAGGATGGACATATTGCACGCTCGACAACCCTAGCAACAAGCTCGCATCTCCATAATGATGAGGACATCACTCATATGGATGCACACAATACTCCTCCAACCATGGATTTGGAAGATCCAATGGCTAGAGCTTGTGCACAACGACTTGAGTTAGCCGTTTTTTTTAGGAGTGAAGTGAGTCAAGATTTTGTTCGGAAGCAAATTGATTAAGTGGATGGATCAAAGGAGTAAAATGGGTTTATTACGTCTTTAGGTTTAGGTGATGTCCTCGTTGATAGCGAGACTTTTGTGCTAACTTCATGATTTCAAGATCAGCTGACCCAATTTTTCAAAGATGTTCACCCATGGTATGTGAGTATTTGTGTTTGTGTATGCTCCATAAAAAATAGGTTTCTTTAATATATATGGCTAATTATTTTTCGATGGGATATGCAGACCTAACCTCAGGAGAACGTCCATACGGGTAGGTCGTATGTACCTGATGAATGATGATTTCATAGAACACTACTATAGGTATGACACTTACTAGACTCATCATCCACGGTCAAACATATGCATCAATAGTTAACGTGGGCTCGTACCAAAACCAGACGCACGAGTTGGACACAAAGCATTTCCTTTCATAGAATGAGTTTGTTTATATTATGTTTCATAGAACAAAATGTTACACTCCCACCGATAGAAAAAGAGGTATTTTTAGTGTTTGTAATTAATATAGACCATTGGTTGGATAAAATTTAATGACTCACAGTTAAAGGTATTAACTAAAAGATACTTAAATAGTATTGCTATAGGTCTAACTTGATTGTACAACTCATGCTATTATAGAAATATATATTATTATTTAAGAACTTTAAACACTTGATTACCATATGTTCATCAAGTCAGAATAAAGTTATATATTCTAATTGGACCTACAACAATTCTCATACTTAAATATTGATAAAGTTACTTAAAGATTAAGGATAAGAATGTAATTTTATCTATGGACAAATATGGAAGGGTATATTACTTTTAGGAAATAGTTCTTTTTTTATTATTTTCTTAACATTTACTTGGTTACCATTCACATATAGTCGATGCAATTCAGAAGGTTATGAAATGTCTTGGTAAACCACTAGTCATATGTGTACATTGTCCTATTCAAAATTACACAATCATTTCCTTACCAAAAATTAAAATTCTACATAATTACTCAATTTCTTTATCAATTACATGTTGTCAAATATTTACACTATGTATTCAGGTTTTACAAATCGTGCTCTACAAATATTTTTTTTACCTGCAACAAGTTGCAACATAGAGCAATCATTCGCCTTGTATCACTAATAGTTGCAACAGGATCTCGTCTGCCACACTCGATCCCAAGTTGCCTCCCTGACTGTAGACCAAATCCGGATTCTCAATATCAATATATGAGTCAGCAATTAATCAGATAACTTAGTAAATAACTAGGTTATTTATAGGATGCACAATATATAATTTTATTGCGTATCCTTCTCTACTCTTTTATAATTTTCTCACGGTCGTCATTGCGCTTTTTGGTGTTGGTCGATCTCGTACGTCCATCGTTACAGTGGTTGCCTTAGTGATCACGATAGTTCGGGTACAGTTCGCATTGCATTTTTTAAGTCAATATGGTTTTGGTATGATGGTTGCCTTCATGATCGAGTCCAATTACACTATAGTTCGGTTTTATCTGTTGCCCGTCAGATTAGATCTGGGGTTTTGTCCGTTGGCTCTCCGATTCGATCTGGTATACCAATCTAGGGTGTTATCTGTTGCCCTTCTGATTCGATCGGGTACACCAATTACACGATAGTTTGGTTGCCCACCTATAACAAAACACGTCATTGTACGTAAAAAAATTGGTGTTCGAGTCCAAAGACGACGTGATCGTGTACGCGCTACGATAGTGAGCTGCGTTAGGCCAACTACGTCCAGAGTAAGCTTTGTTTATTTATTACTTTCAATTTTTGGTTTTCCAGCTTGCCACAGTCTACGGTTTGTTGCATGCTTCAAGAGATGAGAAGAGACAACCCTTGTGATCCTCCAGATACAATATGATTTTTTTGCCATGATCTCTGTAATAAGCCTTCAGGTAAACAGACGAGAGTGGTGTCCCAATCGTTTGCAATGAACTCAAATTTGCATCTCCATAGGGCGCACCCTTGCACGGGACATGCCATGGAACCTGCTAATCATGGAAAAACAAAGCAGAAATTAGTTTTGTTACATCTAATCACAAACGGGCAAAATGTTTTTCTACAAGATTCTGTTCATCAAAATACAATTTAGCAACAATAAATGTCTTTGTCCAAAGTTTCGTAGGCTTATACCAAACATTCACAAACAACATACATACGGCAAAATCACAAAGACTCATGTTTCTTTTTTGTGGTCCCTTCAAATGTCTTTGCATCAATAATATAAATTAAAATTTCGTACACGCTCGTAGCGAAGCACGGACACTTTGCTAGTCTTAAGCAATGTCTCATCCAATCTAAGTTGTATAATTCCACTTCTCTAAATTCAAATCTACAATTCATAATCAATACGAATTGTATAGTTGTTTGGTAAACCGAGTAAATAATAAGGGATTTTGACGCCTCCATTCATATAGAACATCCGAAGAAGGCAAATGAGAAGATGGAATCTAATTAAAAAAACAAAATCCTTTATGTTACCATATTTTAGCTACTTTTTATTATTATAATATTTTTGTTTTGTACCTTGTCTCTCTCAATTAATTGTCTAGAAGAGAGAGAGAGACCACTCAATAGTAGAATCTTCTACCTAATAATTACCCGGCGTCTTCAGCGAGAAGACTTGCACTACATCTTATCAAAATCTCTACTAGCAATTAAAATCTTTTGGTGCATTTGACATGGACACTCTTGTAGCTGATAGTGGAAGACGAACCGTAAACCAATAGACACTACATACTGCTTCAAATGCTTGACAAAGGAACAATCAACATTGACTCGTGATCCATGTGCAGTTATCTCTCAAACAATATCTATTAGAATATTTCCATGGCTGGCCGACTGGCTACGTGCAATCTTGGACTCCGCCCTCCCTGGCCGCCAAAATACAACGGCGGCGACGAGACTTGTCCGACGGTTGGACGTCAAACCCAAATATAATCAGAAGCAAATCCAGCCAAACATTATTCTTATTCAAAGACAGCTGAAGCTGATCGACTAGGTAGCCACAGCCAACCAGCTCGCACGCATGTGTGCGCTGACTCGATGTAGACGGGTCGCCGTCCCCTTTTGCCGGATAAATGCAGTAGATCATTAGCAAAAGAAAGAATAATTGAAGAATGAAACTAGTAGTAGTCGTCGTCGCTCGTCCGTGTCCGTTTCTGATCGTCATTTAGGCCAGGCAATCGATCCTGATGCCGAGCGTATCTTGCCTGCCCGGCGAGTTCACAGACACAAACCTGCGTCCTCGTTGCTGCCAGCCCCGCGTGCGCACTCACGGAGAAATCTCCTGCGATCTTCATGGTCGTGGCGGGTTCCGCCGCTGCCGCGGCAGGAGTGACAGGAATATAGTATATATGTTTTTGTCCGAACAATGAGAAACCTCGATGACCTGTCAACACTCAACAATGACGAGTGACAGGAAAACGCCATGGAATTTTCCTTCTCGATTGAGCACTGTACTGGTGATGACGATGGTAAGCGGGCCAAGTCTTGTACTAGTACTCAAGTGTAAAAGGCACATGCAGACACAGGAATGCACGCAGTCAAACTGCAAGTCGTCTCCGGTGTTGCTTTCTCGTTGTACAGGCAGCCGGCATGTCCCACTCCCACCTAGCCAGGGCCAATAGTACCAGGATTCAGTCTTTGTCGCACAATGTTCCGAATGTTCTGTTCCGTCGCTGAAATGGTTTCTCTGGTCCGATTTCAGTATTTTACAAGGCTGTGAGTCACCCTTTCACGGAAAACCGAGGGAAGGAAACGAATAGTACAACCATCTGCTGGATCGCCGTTAAAGGAAATGCCTCAGCGTTAGCTAGTGGGCACGATTCTGTTGAGTTGTGATCTAAATTATGTACAATGGGAGGCCGACTTCTGACGCAGCAAAGCGGAGGCCCGTCGCCGGAGGCTTGGGCCCAGACCGCGGTACGGTACATATACTCGTTTTAGGGTTTCTACCGTGAGAACACAATCATATTCTTGTAAGCCGCCGTCCGGCGTTGTAACCCCAACTCTTGATAGTGAAGTGTTTGCTTGGCTGGCGTCCGTGGTTTTTTCCCTCCCGCTTTGGAAGGGTTTTCCACGTTAAATCCTTGTGTCCCGTGTAGTTTGATCTTCTGTTCTTCATCGTCGTTTCGTCTTCGTTCGTAACAGATTCAGTGGTTCACCATTCTTCGAACAGAACATTTTAGTTGTTCCAGGCAACTGCCAAGCGGTGAAACAAAATGCAATTTGCATGGCTCGGCCCAAGGCCCACTTCAGACTGGACTAACTAATAGGACTGCGAGCCTGCGATCTAACAGCCCGGTCCAAGTTGCCTGACTTTACTTTCTGAATGAACTATGGTCTATAGGAGTACTGCGGTTACTCCCTTGACTATAAAATCGGGTATCTGAATTCTAGAACTGTTGATCCTGGTATAATTCCACCCCCTCAGCGGTTTATACAGAGGTTTTGTCTAACATAGCGCAATGAACCCCACCTATCATATGCCATGTCATCGTTTTTTTCTTTTTTTCTTTTTTTTTCTCTTCTTCCCTTCCTCTCTTTCTTCCTTTCTCCCAACCTCTCCTTCCCCAGGCGAGTACATGGTGGCAGGGCCGTCGATCGACAAGGGCAGAGTGGGCGACCGAGCAGGGCCTCTAAAATCAAAGTCTCCCTCGTTTTTGACCTCAAAAATAGGTTCCTCTCAATTCACAGGTCATTTTTCCCACTTTCATTTCTCCGATTCATTGCTCGAACACTACGGATTGACTCCTGTAATGTTTCTTTCTCTCTCTTCTCTAGGTTTTGTGTTCGTTGAGAGAGAAGAAGATGAATAGGTGTTAGGTGGGCTTGGCCTCATGGGCTAAAACATTATGGATTATGGGCTAGTAAGCTTTTATTTTTTCATTAATCATATGATATTGTCTTTTTTTGTTTCATTCTTAATAAACAAAATATAGGATCGTTTTCCACATCACTGTAATATAATTGAATTATTTTTTATGAAAATAATGGCAAAACGATCAAGGGAAATTATGTCAGTTCCATATTTATTTTTATTTGTAGAATTTGCTATATTAAGATTCTATTTTAAAAATTCTGAGGGTCCTATAATTAAACAAAAATACACTTTAGTTATTTTACTCTTAAAAATAGGGCCCCATTTTCTATGTTTGCACAGGAACTTTCTATTTGTGGAAAGTCTTGCACCGATAACTTTTCATTTTAGAAAGTTTGTTGTAGAACTTTGGAGGTAAAATTTTTCTTTTGAAAGTTTTATAACAAAGTTTGAAGTGAGACAGTTTCTCTGAAAGTTTCGTAGTAAAACTTTGGAAACAAACTTTTAGAAAATCTTTTCATTTTTAAGAAAGTTTATTGCAAAACGTTAAAAAATAAAGTTTTATACGAAAATTTAGAATAAATTTTGGATTTATGAGATGGGATGCACCGCACAACTGTAGAATAGGATTCTCGGCAAAACTCCGAGACGGCCCTGGTGGTGGACGTCGGAGCGGAACCAGTTCTTGTCTCCCTCGTCTCGCGCTAGGACGACGCTTCGCAAATCCAGGCGACAGAGCTGCTCGCCGCCAAGGCCGCCATGGCCGCCAGCGACGCCTCCATCCGCAGCACCGTCATCCAATCCGGCGCCATCAAGGTCCTCGTCCGCGCGCTCGACTCCACCCCACAACGTCCGTCCAAATCCTGCGAGGTCACGCGGACCATCGACGTGCTCTGCTTTCTCAACCGCGTCCTGGCCCTTCTCCGCAGCGACGACGCCGCGCTGCAGCACTGCGCCCTCAAGTCCGCTCAGCGCATGTGCCACCCGTGCGAGGACACGAGGAAGGCCATGGGCAACGCGGGGTTCATGGACATGCCCGACCTGGTTGCCGTCGTTTTCGACGGCCGCAGAGGCGCTCTGCGTGCTGGTGGCAACACGAATTTTGTCCGGCCCCTTGGAGGTGCACCCCCGCTGAATGGATGACACGTATTCCTTTATTAGCTAACGGCGTTTCAGCAAGCAACGGCGCATTTGGGCTTTGGTGATGATGGGCGCGTGCTTTCAGAGCCAAAGTCTGACGCAATAGGAAGAAGGCAGGAGTATATACAATACTAGCACATGGTGGTGGCGCACGGCACGAGAAACAGATAAAATATTAATGGTGTCTATATCATTTTTGTATATAGCTCTTCATTATACATTATAGAAAAATAAAGGTAAATAAATTATGTATTTAATATAATAAAAATGCATAAATCAATAATTTTAATTTTGTGAAAAAATCTAATATATTTTTAAAATTAGTTAAATGAAACCTTTTTATTTTAACTTATCAAAAACTCAAAATCCAAAACATTGAAGACTCCAGATAGTGTAGTGAACTTTATTGAGATGATCGATGTAAATAATAAAAAAAAGTACTACAAAACAACAACAATATAACATGTACCAGTCACGAATAATAACGTGTAGTCATCGACTTTTGAGTGTAGCCGCAAAAGCACCGAAAACATAAAAAAGAAATGAATATACAGACAGCAACAGTATAATATGATCGTCGCAAAAGCGGTAAAAATATGTAAAAAAAGAAGTACAAAGACATCAGTATAATGTACTACTCTCTTACTAAATTGTTGTCGCCGTTAACTTTTTTGTTAAGTTTGACCATTTGTCTTATTCAAATAAAGTTTAACAAATGTCATATATTTTGTTGGAATATGTTTTATCACTAAAGAAACTTAAAATGTAGCATATTACTTTTTGTATTTGAAGAAACTTTTTGAATAAGATGAATGATCAAACGCCACGAAAAAAGTCAATGGCGACAACAATTTAGTAAAGGAGGGAGTACTTAGTTATTGTTAGGGTCTATTTTTTTTTATGTCTCTTTGTCATATGTTGCAGTACTTGAAAACATGCTAATATAGCAGAAGCATACATGCACACAAGATAAGAGTATTTTTATTTTTTAAAAAAATTCACATGAACGAGTGAACCGGAGGTGCGGAATCTGTTTGCCACCGTTAACCTAGGCGTTAAAGCTGTGAGAATCTTTTGGCAGATGTGCGAGATGTGCGGCTGAGAAGAGGGGCCGTACGAGCGTCCGCCCGTACCAGCCCGATTTTCGGTGCTGGTGGTCGCGCACCTCAACCGCCTCTGCCTCTCGCGATCCCGAGGCTAGGGCGTCGCAGCATGCGCGCGTCCAGGCCGGGGCAGCCGCCGCCTCGCACAAGCCCAGGCCGGGTGCGCCGCCGCGTGCGTGCATCTAGGCCGGGGTCGTGGCTGCCTCGCGCGAGCTCGGGAGGGGGAGAAGAGCCAACCGACATGGGAGGGAGGAGAGCGAGAGAGAGGAAGAGAGAAAAATAAGGAAAAATGACATGGCACCTGACATGGGGGAGCCATGATGCCACCTCGAACAAAACCGTTGTATAAACCACAAGAGGGGTGGAATTGTACCGGAGTCAATATTTCAAGAGTCCGGATACCTAATTTTATAGTTAATGGAGCAACCTAAGCAGTACTCTCTATAGTTGAGGGAGCAAAATATGATTTTTCTCTTCTATATTTCCCTTCTTCTAATTCCCAATCTCTTGTTGTGAAATATCAGGTGGGTACGTGACGTTCTTGTTTACATCCTGGAGTAGCCGGATTATTATCTGCAGAAGATGTTATATAAGTCGAAGTAGCAGCAGAAAACAAAAAGAAGATGGTGAGAATTGAGCAATGTGCCGAAGAGCTTTGCAGGGTGCAGGAATGGAACAAACCGATTCTGAAAACCAGGGGGCCTTTATTTGTGTTTGTTTCCGTTTATTTGTGTTTTCATGGAGCACAAACAGCTCCTAGACGGCTACACCTGAAACCTTTGTTTTCTAGAGTACTCTGTTTTTCCTCCTATAGCAGAGCAGAGCAGAGCACTGCCCCTGCCCGTCAAAAACAGAAAAATAGCCGGGGGACCTTCCGGGCTGGAAACCGGACACCAACATAGCGCTGGATGATTTCAGATAATGAGGTGACTGAACTCAAGCAGCAAGTCTCTCAGATCGATGATTCATCGTGTTTCAAATCACGATAAATCCAATGTTAGATGATCAAGCTAGTGGATCAACCACCGTAAATGGCGAAGAATTAAGGGTTGTAGTCTGATGTTGCCACGGGTCTTCAGAGCCTTAAAAAATCTTCGGCTTAGACTCTGTACTCATTTTTTTCGCTAGTTAGTTTTATTGATTTGCTGTTTTGAGAATGTCCCATCAAATGCGTGCTAATTTTCCAAGGGGGTTGAAGAATGTGAATAATTCTTCAGCAATTCTAGGCAAGTCGACGGTTGCGTGTCGTGCCAACAGCTCTGGCATGGAGGATGACAAACTGACGGTGCTGAAACTCGTGTGTTGTGCCGTCCAATTTTGGTAAGAGTACTGCTGTACATCAGCGCTAGAAACTTGTTTCATTGTTTGGGCAGGAATAGGAACGGCAGCAGAAGGAGAATAACACATTGGTTATGAGCGGCCTGGGAAATTGACCATTCTGAATCCCCAAAGGTACCTAAACAAGTCCAATTCTGTAGTGTATGGACTATGGAGTTAATTTGGAAATAAAAACAAGAAAACAGCAAAAGAAAAAATTCTACGCACAATGGTAAAAATTGAATAATGTAGATGAACTATTTTCTTAATATTCACAATGGCAACAGGAGTTGTTACAAGGAAAGGAAGATCGATCAATGTGATCTTTACATGCACGAAACGCTGAGAAGTAATCAGGCGCACTGCAGCTTGTGCCTCTCGTGCAAATTCGGAGGAGCAGTCATGTTGGGCAACGCCGGCGGTGCAGGTGCGCTGAGAGGGGCGAACCAGGGGTGCTTGAGTGCGGCGCTGGCCGTGAGCCGCTTGTCGGGGTTCCACGTGAGCAGGCCGCTGAGGACCTCGAATCCCTGGTCGGACAGCACCGTGTCAGGGAACTTGGTGCGCAGAAGGTTTGGCCTGTTGGGGTGGTAGTGCAGCAGAGGCAGGAGTCTGGTGGCGAAGGGCGTGGAGGAGAACCAGGGCCACGCCTTGTCGTCGGGCACGCCGAGCACGTCGATGATGGAGCAGATCTGGCCTTCGCCGTTGGACCCCGGGAAGAGGACGGCGCCGCCGGTGAGCTCGGCCATGACGCATCCCAGCGACCACGTGTCCACGAGCGCGTCGTAGTCGGGCTTGCCGAGCAGCACCTCGGGCGCCATGTACCACCTCGTGCCGGCCTGGCCGTACGGCGGCGTCTCGGCCATGTGCAGCGCGAGGCCGAAATCGCAGTACTTGACCACGCTCCGGTCGCCGTCGACGAGGATGTTCTCGGGCTTGATGTCGCGGTGCACCACGTGGATCTCGTGCATCTTCTTGGCGCCCTGGAGCAGCTGCCACATGATGGCGCGCACGACGGCCTCCGGGATCGGCGGGTCGCCGGCGCGGCGCTTGCCGAGGAAGTCGCGGAGGCTGGGGCCCACGTGCTCCATGACGAGGAGGAGCTCCAGGGAGTCGGGCGCGCGGACGACGCCGTGGAAGCCGACGACGAAGGGGTTGCCGCTGCAGGCCTCGAGGAAGCTCTTCTCCCGCATCACCTCCGAGCTGCCCTGCCCGGGGTCCGCGAGTTGCTTGACGGCGACGGTCTTGCCGGTGACGCGGTGGCGCGCCTCGACGACGGCGCCGAAGCCGCCCTTGCCGAGGTAGCGGATCAGCTCGTAGTCCACCAGGCTGCCGACGGCGAACCGATTCCGGCCGCTGCCCTCCATCGCGATCGGGGAGCAGAGGAAAGTGGAGACGGTGGTGGCCGGAAAGGGAAGTTGGGGGAGGAGGAATTGCGTAATGGGATCGCTGCAGAGGTCGCAAATTTATACCCCACGGCGGAAATCCGACTTGGAACGGGACTGCCTTCGGACTCGGAAATCCGACTTGGAACGGGACTGCCTGCCAGTTTGCTTACGGTGCACGCGCAAAGCTTCTTCTGGGCCCGAGCCAGGCAAAGTAAAAATAAGATTGGAGTTAGGTATCAATTGCAATCGTATAGAAAATAAAAATGTAGAAAAAGTTCTTACGTATCATTTGGATACAACACAGGAAAAATACAGGAATTATAGGAGAGATACTCGATGAAATTTTACATGAGGTTGGACCTCATGTTAGAAATCCTCCAAAATTTACATGGAGGAAGGTACTCTATAGGAATTTCATAGTAATTTTGATGTCTCAATTTTAAGTTCCAAAGGGCTGCTTAGGAATTTTTCGGTAGGATTATGAACCTATCAAATTTCTTTATTTTTCCTTTGTTCCAAAGGAAGCCGTAGAGTTCAAATGCACTAAATAAAAGTGACAACAACAAGAAAGATTAGAGTCACAAGCAGCAAAAGCACATGATGTTCATTGATTATTCATCCATTGTTGCTCATTGAGTGAAGATAGGGCGACTAGATTTACAATTTTATGAATCGGATGGCTATTAATAGTAAATAATTAATAAAACTGATTATTAAAAAACAGCTAACTAACATGTGAGGCTCACGAGGAAGAGATTTAATAGAGAGAGCCACAAGCTGCGAACCGGCGATGCAACAACCATGTAAACTTCAAACATTCTCGATCTAACAGTTCCTGTTGTCCTTCTATACTCGTCTACCTCTTCTTCTGATTCTCAATCTCTTGTTGTCAAGTATGAGGTGGATACGTTACATTCTTGTTTGCATGGACGGACCTAGCATGGTTCAAGGGTGTTCAAGTGAACACCCATGTTTTTTTACATAAAACATTAATTCTTAAGCCACATCTCTTATATATACACTCAAAACAAATAGAGAAGCTCACGACTGACTTTGGATATCATTTTATAGCAAGAAAATTTTCAGTTCATAAATTTGGACTAGAGTTCATTCATAATTTCCCATCTTTATGAATTGTACTAATAGTTTTGAACACCCATATTTAAAATTCTAGCTCCGCCCGCTGCTTGTTTGCATCCTGGAGTTTCCAGATTATTATCCGCAGAAGCTCGTGTATAAGACGAAGTAGCAGCAGAAAACAAATGAAGATGGATGAGAATTGAGAAAAAAGCTCGTGAGGGTGGCAAAGTGCAGAAATGGAACAAGACGATTCTGAAAACCAGGGGACCTTCCAGGCTGGATACCGGAGACCGACGTGGTGCTCCGGGTGTTGGGAAAGGAGGTGCAGTATAGAACTGAAGCAGAGTCTCAGATGGACCATTCATCACGTTTCATATCACGACGTGGTGCACGCGATAAGCGGGCAAAGTCTTGTACTAGTACTCAAAGTGTAAAAAATGCAAGTGCCAAGTGGTGGAACAAAATGCAATTTGCATGGCCGGCCCAAGGCCCACTTTGGACTGGGCTAACTACTAGGTGAAGCCAGCGAGGAAGAAATTTATAATAGGGAGAATTACAAGCTGCGAGCCTACGATACAACAACAATGTAAACTTTGAAGATTCTCTGCTCTGAATAGTTCTCTATTGTCCTTCTATACTCCCCTATCCCCCAATCCTTTAATGTGAAATATGAGGTGGGTACGTGATATTCTTGTTTGCATCCTGGAGTTGCCGGATTATTATCTGCAGAAGCTGGTGTATAAGATGAAGTAGCCGCAGAAAATAAAAGAAGATGGTGACAATTGGGCAACGTGCTGAAGAGCGTGGCAGGGTGCAGGAATTGAGCAAGACGATTCTGAGAGCCATGGGACCATTATTTGTGTTTCTTACCGTTTATTTGTGTTTACATGCCGCACAAACTGCTCCTAGACGGCTACACCTGCAACCTTTGTTTTGTACTACTCTGTTTTTCCTCCTCCTATAGCATAGCAGAGCAATGCCCTTGCCCGTCAAAAACAGAAAAATAGCTGGGGGACCTTCCGGGCTGGAAACCGGACACCGACATAGCGCTGGATGGTTTCAGAAAATGAGGTGGCTGAACTCAAGCAGCAAGTCTCTCAAATAAAATGCGTGCTAATTTCCAAGTGGGGGAGAAGAATGTGAACAATTCTTCAGCAATTCTAGGCAAGTCAACAGTTTCTCGTGGTGCCAACAGCCCTGGCATTGAGGATGACAAACTGATAGTGCTGAAACTCGTGTGTTGTGCCGTCCAATTTTGGTAAGAGTACTGTTGTTCGGATTCAGCGCTAGAAACTTGTTTCATTGTTCGGGCAGGAATAGGAACGGCCGCAGAACGAGAATAACACATTGGTTATGAGCGGCCTGGGAAATTGACAATTCTGAATCCCCAAAGGTACCGTAAACAAGAGCAATTCTGTAGTGTATGGACTATGGAATTCATTTGGAAAGAAAAACAAGAAGACAGCAAAAAAAAAATTGTACGCAATGGTAAAGTTGGTAGATTAACTATTTTCATAATATTCACAATGGTTACAGTTACATGAGTTGTTACAAGGAAAGGAATATCGATCAATGTGATGATCTTTACATGCACGAAACGCTGAGAAGTAATCAGGCGCACTGCAGCTTGTGCCTCTCGTGCAAATTCGGAGGAGCAATCATCTTGGGCAACGCCGGTGGTGCAGGTGCGCTGAGAGGGGCGAACCACGGGTGCTTGAGTGCGGCGCTGGCCGTGAGCCGCTTGTCGGGGTTCCACGTGAGCAGGCCGCTGAGGACCTCGAATCCCTGGTCGGACAGCACCGTGTCAGGGAACTTGGTGCGCAGAAGGTTTGGCCTGTTGGGGTGGTAGTGCAGCAGAGGCAGGAGTCTGGTGGCGAAGGGCGCGGAGGAGAACCAGGGCCACGCCTTGTCGTCGGGCACGCCGAGCACGTCGATGATGGAGCAGATCTGGCCTTCGCCGTTGGACCCCGGGAAGAGGACGGCGCCGCCGGTGAGCTCGGCCATGACGCATCCCAGCGACCACGTGTCCACGAGCGCGTCGTAGTCGGGCTTGCCGAGCAGCACCTCGGGCGCCATGTACCACCTGGTGCCGGCCTGGCCGTACGGCGGCGTCTCGGCCATGTGCAGCGCGAGGCCGAAATCGCAGTACTTGACCACGCTCCGGTCGCCGTCGACGAGGATGTTCTCGGGCTTGATGTCGCGGTGCACCACGTGGATCTCGTGCATCTTCTTGGCGCCCTGGAGCAGCTGCCACATGATGGCGCGCACGACGGCCTCCGGGATCGGCGGGTCGCCGGCGCGGCGCTTGCCGAGGAAGTCGCGGAGGCTGGGGCCCACGTGCTCCATGACGAGGAGGAGCTCCAGGGAGTCGGGCGCGCGGACGACGCCGTGGAAGCCGACGACGAAGGGGTTGCCGCTGCAGGCCTCGAGGAAGCTCTTCTCCCGCATCACCTCCGAGCTGCCCTGCCCGGGGTCCGCGAGTTGCTTGACGGCGACGGTCTTGCCGGTGACGCGGTGGCGCGCCTCGACGACGGCGCCGAAGCCGCCCTTGCCGAGGTAGCGGATCAGCTCGTAGTCCACCAGGCTGCCGACGGCGAACCGATTCCGGCCGCTGCCCTCCATCGCGATCGGGGAGCAGAGGAAAGTGGAGACGGTGGTGGCCGGAAAGGGAAGTTGGGGGAGGAGGAATTGCGTAATGGGATCGCTGCAGAGGTCGCAAATTTATACCCCACGGCGGAAATCCGACTTGGAACGGGACTGCCTTCGGACTCGGAAATCCGACTTGGAACGGGACTGCCTTCCGGTTTGCTTACGTTGCACGCGCAAAGCTTCTTCTGGGCCCGAGACTGGCAAAGTCGGTTAGCGCGGTTCATCTCCAGAGAGAACAAGACTGCATAAATCCAGCTGCTTTTTTGCGCCGGATGCCGGTGCCAACGCTCGGACTGCACCATCTGCGTCATCGCCGAAGACGAAAAGCTGCGTGTCCAGCTGAGCAGCTTGTACCTCGCCGGCAAGGCAACCACCATGATTTGGTCAACAAGGAAACCACGCATGGCAGCAACAGTACGCAGAGAGGCGTGCCACGGCCCATGTGCCCTGAGACTTGTACAGCATTGTTTTGATGATACTAACTAGTAACGAGAACTGAGCTGCGTCGATATGTTTCTTTGCTTATTATTTAGTTGTCATGATAAAATTTTGTGACAAACAAAGCACCAAACTTTAGGAAAAGAGATCACGAGCTCTGCCCTTTTCTTAATTTTTCAGTAGTCCAGTTCATGGATTCACGACAAACGACCAGAAATGTCGAGACGCTACAACAAAGAAGTGAAATATTGAAACTTCATCATCACACAGTACAACCTGGTCTCATGTAATATATATAGTTACAACATACTGAC